>JBBJLR010000024.1:9735970-9754479 GCA_037577145.1 Brachypetersius gabonensis
GAGAGAGAGAGAGAGAAAGATAAAGAGAGAGACTGGAGCAAGGTACCATCCCCACCCAGCGCTCCCTGGGCACTCTTCATTGGTGTAAGCCCACTGCTTCACTTGGTGAATGGGTTAAATACAGAGAAAGAATTTCACACTGTGTGCTGTTCGTGTGTGAGTTAAGGGCCAGTTTACTTTACAATGTTGCCCCCTGCATGTATTTACCTGGTAGAGCACAGTCCAGGAACTCCAGCTGATCAATGGCTAGGTCTGCTCTCCTGCCTTCTTGGCGTTGTGAATGAAACTGTATGCGAAAGGGGCCAGAAATGTGGCCCAAGAAGATGGTAGCCTCTTTCCATGTACGAACACTTGAGACCTCTGGTCTCCACACAATCCCATTCTGCCCATCATGCCGCAACACTGACCCCCACAGGGAGCTGTTTCCTAGACCTGTGTAACCTATGGACCACAGAATGGGCAATATATAATACAGGCATGTAAAAATACTGAACATTCATATTTATCTAATCCCCACAGGCTCCATGGTACCTTCATTTAACCAAGACAGAATACTTTTATCTTTATTCTTTCATATCGTTTTCTTAACCTTGATTTACTTATTTTGGTTTATAAATTTTACTTTTACTTTTTATAGAAAGACACCATTAACAGCTTATTTTCGAGATTGGAGATATTCATGTCATGGTAGTCCAAGGCAAAAATCCATGTTTTTTTAGATCTTTAGTCCAGCTCACCTTGATTTTGAAGATGGAAAGAGGAAAGGGTCAAAAGTGATTTGAAAAAAGATGGTGGGAGCTTCAGTCAGAAAGAATGTTCAGCTGTCTAGGGCATGTCAGCAGAGATATGGATGTCGTCCATCATACATCCAGCCATACACATTTCAAAACTGCTTATCTGAATTGTGCCCAGGACTTACTTGCTGAGACTTTAACGGATTATCCTCTTCCATGATAACAGTATAAGAGTGTTACTGCATGGTTTGTATGGAAAATGTGTAAATTAAATGTTATTACTTTCACAGTGACCAAAAATGGGAGATTTGGACTGACATGTTAAGATGTGTTGTCTGCCACAGTCAACAAAACCTCAAATGAGGAATTTTCTTCTAGCAGAATTGAGTTCATTCAGCCAAGTCAGCACCTTGAACTCTTTGCCATGCTGCTCAAACCATTTTTGAACACTTTTTGCAGTGTGGCAGGGAATATTAACCTCCCTTTGGAGAACAACATTTATCTAGGTGGTAGGTGGATTGCCTAGACTGCCACACTGCCTCCATCAGTTTGCCTTCTTCCCAAAGTGCATCCTGATGCCATCTGTTCCTCAGATGTTCTGACCCATTCTTCTAGCCATCACAATTTGGCCTTTGTCAAAGGGGCCCAGATCCTAACACTTGCCCTTTCTTCCTGCTTCCAACACATTAACATCAACCTTTTGACAAGCGACACTATAATAAGATAAGTTACTTACTTCAGTGCCAGTGGTTTTAAGGTTGTGGCTGATATGTACTGTATATTCCCTGCCTAAGATGGTGAAAATCAAATGAAAACGAGTCCCATGCCCAACACTATCCATAAACCACATTTGAATCTATAAAATCAGGTGAAAGTGGAGAATATTGCTATAAATGTGTGAATGTGTGTTTACCTGAGTCCCACATAAAGTAGCGGAGGCGAAGGCGACAGGTAAAGGCTGACTGACTAATCTCAGGAGACGTTAGTACAGCACTGATGGGAGACTCTGCCTTCACTTCTGTTACTGCCATGAACCAGCCTGAACAACACACAAACACTTCACATATAAAAACAGCATAGTGCATTCATGCTCACACCAGGAACTGCTGAATGGCTATTTAATGGGGAAACTTGATTGTCTGCACTGTGCTTCCACAAAAAGACGTGATTAAGTTGGCCGCAGTAACAACACCTCTTATAACTTAAGCACAAATGGACAGTCATACATAAATGTGTTCAGGGTTTTAATAAATAACTTATAGAATAACGTTTTTGTAATTTGCATATGTGTACTGGAGAGTGAAGGTTGTGTTTTAAAATGTAAACAGTGTTATAGTGATTCATATTTTGTTTCAAAAAAAATCATTTAATATAACTAAATATATATAAAAATAAAAAACAAAGCAAGAAAAATGTTGATTTTCATTCCTATAACGATTTCTGAAACCAGTGTTGATATTACCCCTCCCCTATAAAACTTAAATTTTAAATAGTATGACTACTAGACAAAACAGTAAATAAAATGCAGTGTGTGTGGGTGTGTGTACCTGTAGAAGTCCCAATGGTGTAGTCAGAAGATGGTCCACTCTCAGGCAGGTAGTTTCCCCTCTGACGTCTCTCCCATTTGTAGCCAAAATCAGATGGTCCGTCTGTCCAGCCACACATGCCAGCATCCTCAAAATCACACACAAAATCTCTCCCCCGATAACCTGTTACAACCCAAAAGGGCATGAACAACAGAGGAAGAGAGTTTCTATGAATTTAGACATCACAGCATCCCGGGTGTTTAATTTTGTCCAATATAAAGTGCATTTTTATCTTACCACAGTCCTGCTCATCACTACAGTCTGTGCAGTCGCACACAAAGTCACATCTTGGTCCTGTGCACTCTTGGGTAAGAGCTACAAAAGATTAAAAGGCAGACAACATGACACTGCAGAAAATGAAAAATATGGTGTAGGTCAGGTGCTCATTTTTTCACAACAAATACTTATTTCTGAAATAATTATTAATTAATGAAAAACAGAAAATAAGATGCATATATTTTTATACAAAATTGGTGGATTTTTTGAGATGCAATTATTTTACTTTCACTTTATTATTTTACTTTAAATTCATGAATTGTGGTGTATTAGCCTGCTGCGATCATAAAATATACACTTCTAAAATACAGTGTCTTAGGGTTTTAAAAGGCTTCCAGTCAAGTTGTTTCAAAGTTCATATCACTCACAGTCTTCCACATCTGAAAAAAAAGCTCCAAAGTTCTCTGATAGAAAGATGGCAGATATCAGTGCCGCTTGAGCAGACAAGTTCGGGACAACTTCAGGCAATAGTAAATTGCTAGATTTGTGTTTAGCAGTGTATTCTGTAGTTTCTCCCACAAACTCTAATTACGGATAAAAAAAAACCCACAAATTGACTCCTTCAGCTATACTTAGTCATTAGTCTTGGACTAAACCACAATTAGCAGGGCTATTTACCCCTGAAGATGCTTTAATTTCTAGTGTTAGTACTAACCTGGGTTTGGTAAAGTGAGAATAGATTCAACAGTTTTGAGAACATATCAGAAAACATTTTACAATAATTACATATTTCTAAATACATTTTCATGATAATGAGAAAACAATGTCTTTCATAGATAGCTAAGACCTCAGTTTGGAAGAGTAGCATTCCCACCCTGATGAACAATCAGCAGCAGACCGAGAAGCTGAACCGAGACCCTCTTCATCCTGGAGAGACAGTGCATGTGCGTTCCACTGGCCACCCTCACCTACTCTTCCAGCTTCTCCGCAAAGATAACACCTGGACTTGATACCCTTACGTACACAGCTGTACAGGCTTTCCGGCAATAAAACTGCTATAAATCTACGACTTAAAAAACCAATGACCGCTTGCGGCTTAGGCAAAGTACAGTGACTTTTGATGAAACTATCATAACAAATTGCAGCAATATGAACTGCTACTAAGGCACATCAGAATCAAAATTGTGTTTATTGGCCAAGTATTTGAGTAAACACAGTATAAAACAGTATAAAAACACAATATATAAACACAATGAACAATATACTGAGCAATGTAATAAAAAATAATATACAATCTACAGTATGAATACATTTTATGGGTTTACATTTATAAATATAAAGGTAAGTGTTAACCAATGTCTACAAGTATTATTTGAAGGTGTTTATACTATTCATCAAAATTTATGTATAAAGATGTATTTGTGTATATATATATATATAAAAATATACACACACACACATATAAAGAAAAAAGAGAAAACACTCATGCATAAAGCAAACTAAAGTGGTTTATTGAAAAGGTCAGATGGTACATATATACACTATATATTCAATGAAATTCAAATTTGCATATAATAAATTCCTTGGAAAATTCCACATTCAGCTGCTCACTAATTCAGAATTACACCCAAAATATAATAAGGTTGTGATAAAAGTGAAGACTGTGAAATTGCTGACTGAAAAGTAAGAATTCATTTGGTGCACTTGAGTTTACAACCTCCGGACCACACATTTACAATTCCAGAAAGTAATAAAATCATAGATCAGCAGTGGTTTTAATGACTGAAGTTTTAATGACTGGCAGTTTCCAAGACTCAGGTTATACCTAAGCCTAGGTTTTCCAAATGCCGAATCACTGCTTTGCAATTTTCTTTAAGACAAGGCTAAATCCATTCCTGGCAATTCAGCCTTATAGCCAATAACCTAACGCAGTGGTTCCCAAACCTGGTCCTGGTGAGCCCCTGTTCTCTGTACTTTTTAGTGATTTCAGTCTCTAGACACTTTATCCATCTAATCAGATAACTAGAAAGCCTTTCCTGGCTGAAATGGTTGTTAGAGAATAAAAACACTAAAATAGATACGGCAGGAAGCTCTGCTAGGGGAGATCATCCACAAAAGTGTTTTTCTTCCTGTCCCAAGTGTGGCCTTAATACATAAGTACTATAAATCTAATGCACAAACATTTTATTCATTCCTCAGAAACACTTTCAGCTGGTTACCTGAAATACGTAAGACTATGGTTTTGGATTCAATTACAGTGTCAGTAACTAAATTTAGAAATAATCTGTCTCTATGCTGATGATAATGCTTAATGCTTCTTGGTGACATTAACATTTTACCAGCAGCTTATGCAAGTTGTGAATGAGCAAAAATGACTGAGGTACAAAAATCAGTACAATGAATTCAGCTGCAGATTCATCATCCATTCATCCAAACTTTAGCACCTGTGAATGTGGTGTGAGTCCTTCTCCACTCCTTTTTAGGCTGGGAATAGCTCTGTTTGTGTATGAAGAGCTCAGGTCTGAATGAGTTGTTCTAGGACTGGCCAGGATAAAAAACCCATTAGTAGCCTTCATTTGCCCAAGTAATCTCATAGTCTGGGTATCGAACCTTCAGTTTTTCTGTAGAAACAGAGTGATTTGCCCGTCCGAAACCCTAAAAGCAGAGAAAAAAAAAGTTTAGTTGACCATTTACACACAGTGGCAATGCTTACAGAAATTCATTTTTCTCAGGAAAAATGTACTAAATTGTACTTTTTTTTTAGAGCATAAACGTGACTAGGATGTGTCATTATTACTCAGACTTTGGGTACATAACTTCACCATATTCCCTTGCACTTAAAGTGTGTTTAAACAGCGAACTGTTCATGTGTAATGCATGAACACAACACAGCTCACAGTGTGAACAACACAAATTTGTTCTCTGCATTTAACCCATTCACCAAGGAAAGTTTCCCTTGAACAGTGAATTCAGCGGACCTATAAAATTCATTTAAGGTACACGACTCGACCACTCTTGTACCTTTGAGAGCACATTTACAATGTTTGTAAATCTACTTTTTCTGACTGTGTGCATGCTGCCTATAAACCCGTACCATTCTAATTAAGAGTTCGGTATTGTCACTTACCATGGAATAGCCATAGACATGGATCTTTTTCTCTGCACTGTCATGTTTGATTCTTCCACCTCCTATACACTCACAGTCCACACCACCTGCTCTCTCCAGGTCCCCAGAAACCTTATCATAGATATCAGCTAAAGAAACACACAGAGAAACACACAGTGCAATAAGTTATGTAGACTTAAAACAGGTAAAACAGATACAAAATAAAATAACAGAATACATTTTTAGAAAATCAGTAAAAAGTGTCCTGTGAAAGCTTTTTGGCCCACCTTCAGAGAGTTTATGTACATAATATTAGCAAGTGATATGGTAAACCTTATTGGTTCCAAGTTTCAGGGTTACAGTTAGGGTTAGAGATAGTAAAGAATAGTTTTAAACTAATAAAAATGACGTGGTTATGATAATGATGGGGTTAGTAACTACTTTTTGGTACATAAACTGACCCACTCATCAAAAGTAGACCTCAGAGAAAACTAAATTGTAACAATTAAACATGAACATTTAGGATGTGTAACTTGTCATAATTGGATTATTGCAATAGTCCAAAAAGTGTGGTTTAATAATAGTAATGTGAGTTCACATAAAAGCTCTAAAGTATGAATGGGCACAAATTCACACAGAAATATTTTCAAATTCTGGTAGAAAGCCTTCCAAGAACAGAGGAAGCTGTTATAGCTGCAAAGGGGAACCAGTTCCATATTAAATTTCATGTATAACGCAATGTTGGTTTAATGATCAGGTGCCCCCAATACTCAAATTCATGTAGTGTACCATCCTACTCAGGAAATCTTTCTAATACTGCAAATAATATCATGATATTATAAATATACTGTGCTCTGATAAACTAAATGAGACTAATGAAGTACAGGTTAATGTCTGTTGAATTTCAACAGGGTGTGTGGATGAAACAGTGATGCTTATGTAATTAAAATGCTGAGTTTTCAGTAAATACCGTGGTACTCCGCCCAGCTGTAGCCCCGGACTATGTCTACATGAGACTCATCCTCTTTGCTGTAGACTCGAATGAGGACGTATTTAAACACGCCGTTTGGGTCAATATCAGCCTCAGGGATCTGGGACAGTCGTTCTGCGGCCATGCTCAAAAACCCAGAGAGAAAGAGAGAAAAAAACACACCCGGCTCCCACAGACACTCCGGAAAAGACTCGGGACTCCTGTGTCTCAACAGCCCCACGTACAGGAGCGGAGTTCAATATTGTGCTCGATTCTCCAGTGGTGCATAGACAAAAGTATAGAGACACATTCAAATACATAGACTTTAATACAGCTGGGCAGAGTACCAAAACCTCAGCATTTTAATGACATAAACACCATGCAAATATTCAGCAGATGTTTACATGGGCCTATAGTTATAACTTAGTCGCCAGTTATAGCCTACATCAGTTAGACATGGTTATAACTTCGTCAATTATCGGTCTATAGCTACCGGAGATGAACATTATCATGATATCTTACTGGTAGCATGGCACACCACATGGCCATCACAAAAAGGCACTTTAATGACACTATATATTCAAATATACTTTAATACAACAGACTTCCACATTATGAACTGAAACCTTAGCACTTCAATGTTTAGTGATTCATCCACACACTGTTAACAGTCAGCATATAGGCTACCCGTACTTCATTAGTCTCAGAGCACAGTATATTTCATAAGGTAATGATTAAATCATTACAGTCTGGATCAGAGAAGAACTTTATAATAGAATATTGTAATGTTATCAGGGTATTATAAGTAGGATGGTACACTATATAGATAAAAGTATTGGGACACCTAACCATTACACCTACTGAGACTTTAATTACACTGCATTCTAATACGTATACTTTAATATGGAGTTGGTCCCACTATGCTCCTATAACAGCTTTCACTCTTATTTTGAGGCTTTCTTAGACGTTTGTGCCCATTCATTCTGAAGAGCATATGTGAGGTCAGGCACTGATGTTGGAAAAGTAGGTCTGGCTCAAAATCTGTTCCAGTTCATCCCAAAGGTGTTGGACGGGGATGAGGTCAGAGCTCTGTGTGGCCAGTCAAGTTCTTCCACACTGAACTCATCCAGCCATGTCTTTATGGAGCTCGCTTTGTGCACTGGGACACAGTCATGCTGGAATAGAAAAGGTTCTTCCCCAAACTGTGTCCACAAAGGGGGGAGCATGTCATTGTCCAAAATGTCTTGGTCTGCTGAAGATTTTAGATTGTCCTTCACTGGAAGTAAGGGTGTGTGACCCAACACTTTTGTGTACCAAACATTTGAACAGGTGTAACAATACAGGTAAAAGCAGTCCATTGGTATGTGAAAAAACATGTTAAAAAAATCCTCTAGTATGATGTATTTCAGCACATACATATTCAGATTTTTAATACAGGCAAATTCATGAAAGCACAAACTCTGACATGTTGAAATTACTATCACTGCATTTAAAAAAATAATACATTTTAATTCAAACTGAATTACTGGTATCAAACAACTGGATTAAAACATGGCTTTTCTCAAACCAGTGTAAATTCATATCAATACTTAAACTAAAAGAATCCATGTGTTGGACAAAGTTTAGACCAAATCTATAATGTGGTTACTTCTTACAGAAAATCATCTTTTAAGATTAAACTTAGGTCTGGGAAACTGGTCCAAAAGTCTCATAGCTCTTTATAGAACAATTACATTTTCTCTCCAACACAATCCCGATCACAATCACCCAACACAAGTCAATAAAATAATTTTTTGCCCTGAATATTCAACCTAATCACTTTACACCTCACTGTCCTTCATGTGGTGGGTTTAACAGCTGCACAGCAGCTGGATCTGTTGTGTTAGCCTTGCAGATCTGTTTCTACCAACCACTCAAAAATGACAAGCTGGGAGGAATCATTAATGCACTTAAGAACGTTATTATTTTCACACATGTTTAAACAAAATAAACCGACCAAGAAGCGATCCAGACATCCTTAATTGAGAGAAGTAACCACAAATTCTCAGATCTCGATTTAGTCACACAGAGAAAAAAAATGTTTGTGTACAAAACATATTGAAAAATGAAAAGGTTACAATAATAGAAAGAGAGACAAACAGATAATTCAGTCATTGCAAGGGAAGGTGGCTACTCCAGAGAGAAGTGCACACCCAGCACCTCCCTGGGACTCTTAAGAAGCCCACTGGCTGGATCAAACTCGAGTGGCACGGATAGACTTTGGCTCTTCAGGTCTCGCTCCATCAGCTAAAGGAACAAAATGTACAAAATAATCAAATACACACAAGGGATAATGTCATTAAAGTAATTGCTCAACAGAACAATTTGTTTTCTCACAAATACTCCCACACACCTCAAATGTGGTCCACTCCAGGAGCTCGCTTAGATCATCCTCCTGCTCTGATAGAGGTTGGTTTATTGCTTTGGCTGACTTAGCCACATCTGGGTGGTAATGCTTCTGTAGAGTCTAAAAGAGTAAATGACAGAGCCTACAATTTGGCTGAATAAGATCTTGTTTTCATTGCTGTTTTTTTATATTGCTAACTTTATATTCAGTCATCAAGGCTGATTTGCCCATGTGATTTACTAAGCTTATCCAAAAATGCTGCGTATACAACTTTACGTTGAACAATTTGAAAAATGGGCAGAACATTGTGTAAGACCTTGTTTTCCAAATACACTCAGACATGGAAACTTGTGGAAAGGCACAAAGGCCTAGAAGAACATTTTTATGATTTAATTTGTGCACTCACTCTAAAATACAGGAAATACCATGCGCCAGAATTGCTTACAGGCTGTATATATTTATCGAGAGTCTTTGTTTCTCACAGTGGTGATGACAAAAACACGTTTTATAAAATGTTATGCAATAGAATTATGTACAGAAATCTGTGCCCATTTGATGTAACCCATTAAAGGAAAACACCAGCTAATAAACAAATAGAAAATAGGCTAGCAAGAGAGGGCAGAAAACAATCAGAATTAGGACCATATTGATTTAAAACTAAATTTACCTGAAGTTCCCATAGACTGCTCTCTAGAGCATGACATGCAGCAGGGTCTTCCTCATCCATCTCATATGGGTCATTACAGGGCACTAAGAAACAAAGCAAAAAGCGCTCTCAAAAATTGGACGCCTTCATATTACCACTCATTTACTACTTGGAAATACCATACTTGTCTGCATGGCATCAATAATAACAAGGATGGGCAAGTTTTTCTGGGTGTATTTTCCAACATTTATTCTGACAAGTTGCCTTACCATCAGCTGCACTGGGTCTGTGTATGAGGACTCTGCAAGAAGGATGTCTGCGAATGAGGTTGCAAATAAAGGGCAGTACTATAAGCAGGGCAGTAGGAGGGGCTGTCAGAGCGAGACGGGACAGTCGTTTGACGAACGCAGCCACAAGATAGACAGGAAGATGACTGTGGACAGAAGTGCAAATAGCATATTACCCAATGCTGAGAGAATTTATTGAAATTCAGTCAACTACAGTGAGGCTTCACCTCTGAAGCAGTGCTTGAAAAAATGGATTTACCTTGAGGAGAGAAAGATGTTGGCTAGATGAAAGAACCGTGCTCTGTACTTAACATGGAATACTGAAGGGTCAAGAAGGTTATACAGCTTCTTATAAAAATCAGGATAGTCTCTGTCAAAAAGAAGAAACATTTAAAAAAAAAAAAAGTCTGAAAACACACCCAGAATAGGGACTGTGAAGGTATGTTTTACTATGTATCTAAAGTACTTACAGGTTGTGTTCATGGATGAGGACAAACAACCCATTCAGAGCCAATAAGCTGACTGCTCCACCTGAAGCAGAACACAGACAGTACTATCAAATAAAACCAACAGGAACAAGTTCTTTACTTTTCCCTTACTAATAAAAAACAAACTTTAAGCAAATGGTACATTTTCAGCTAAAACCCATATTTTCACACTTTATCAAGACATCCTGTAGTGAAATACTTCCATTTGCCTCCACTAGGAGCCCGTCACCACTATGGACTCACCAACATCATACGCTGCAGTCAGAAAATCAATCATCAGTGTGGGATCACTCATATGGGGCAGAATGGACTCATGCAGGATGACTAGCACCTTTTTGTACATGTTAGGAGGCAACTGCAAGAGAGTAGGTAATGAAAACAATGACAGATTCCCCCAAATAATCAGTCATAAGCTTTTTAGTGCACCAATGACTAATTTTTATTGTACCTTGTACTTCAGGAAGGTCAGCCACACCAGCTCAAATGCTCGCTTTTGCTCCTTCATGAAAGAAAATAGGAGATAAAACCAGTCATGCAAGGTTTTATCCAGACATAATACAGTTAACAGTCAAATGTTTAATAGCAGGGGCTTTTCCACCCTGCCAAGACAATTTTGCTGATATCACAACACACAAACCCTACTGACAAAAATGTTATTAAAAATGTTATTAATTACCCCCAAAGAATTATATCCTCCTCATATTCAACAAAAGTCCCCTTGTGTGCCACAATGTCCAGAAGCACCACTGTTTAATAATGTCCACTTACTTTCAGTTTGGCTGCTTTCCAGTCCTCATGTTTACCTAAAACAAAATGGTGATGTTAGTACTAAGAGATGCTCTGTTTGTTATTTGAAGTTCAATGAAGGACAGAAGGTGCACAAATGAGAAGACTCACTCTCTTGCTTGACAAGGAAGTTGGTAATGTCTGAACTCTGGCTGGGTATAGTAATGTTTGTGAGCAGCGTGAAAACATTGTTCTGGTACACAGGCATCACAGCCTACCAAAGACCAATAAATACACAATCAGCTGAACTCATATTTGCAGTTATATTAATTATAGTTATATCAGATTCACATCCGGTTTGGCAGATATTTGCATCAAAGAAATATTGGTATCAGAGACATTTGACTGATATCTGATGATTTGATATTATCTACAGCCCATATGAAATAAAAGTGAGGAGAAGGAAAACTATGGGTTCACCATCAAAACTAGAGGTCATAGGTTTTAATACAGTCACACATACAAAGCCTGGTATTCAAAGCTAGGCCAATAATACTGTAGAACTAATGAAGAAAAAAAATACGGTTAAAAAAAACCCCAAAAAATTACGGGCAGTCCACCCAGTACTGTAAAATAAAGTGTGTGTGTGTGTTCATACATTGAATTTATTGGAGTATAAAACTAAGATCTAAGAATATAAAACAATAATCGATATTAGCATTTTAGCATCACCAGATTCAGTAGATGGGTGAATTAGGTGTCCTTGCGCACAAGACCTCTCATTTAAAGCATCCACATAAATCACTTTGATCCTCTCCAAGTAGGAAAAACACTGTTAATCCTCCATCAACACAATTACACCTACCCGCTTGTTTTTCTCCATGACTTTCGTTATGTTGTCACGGATGGCGCTCATGACATAGTAGCGGACATCATCCATTTCTAGGAACTCCTGGAACCTGGAGATGAGTAGAGCCATGTCCTCAGTCTTGGAGAGCAGACTCCGCACAACCGCCTGCAGACAAACACTCACTTTAACACTCAGAACTAAATAACAACCCACAATATTACTGCTTTGAATGCAACTATTAAGACTGTGAATACACAAGTGTGTTTCAGTGTCCTCACCAGGATAAGTTCGATGGGAAAGTTGTGGTGCTCGATCCATTCTTGCTTCTGGAGAGGATGTTGGCCCTCAGTTGATGCAAACTTCATTAGAGTAATAAGAGCAGCTTCCTACAAAGAAAGAAACAGAATATTTGAACTGATGCCATGATGTATAAAGAGCTTACAAAGAAATGCAGTGTATTAATACATCCAACATGGGGCCACTCAGCATACACTTTCTGCTTTGAAAACAAACAAAAAAAATCTGCTCATTGTTTTGCAGTTCTGGTGACAACCCATTCTGATCATTTTAGCTCAGTTCTCTCACCTTCGCTTGAGACGCTTCATGACCAATGTTCTCCAGCAGCAGTTCCACACAGTTGTTGTAACGGTGCCTTACAAATATGTGGTATTTTTCAGTCACATCGTGATCACCTGTCAAGTAAAAAAACAAAAACAAAACCATCATTGCACCAATGGTGTTCCTAACAGCCCACAGGTTAAACATGTATAACCAGACTATAAATCCCTGACAATGTTTGTGGTCTTTCTAATTGAAGCAGATAAAGTTATGAGCACCAAAAATGTTAATATAGCAGAACTAAATAATACTGTTCCTTTTACTGCTTTGGGTTTAAATGGGAAACTATATTGATCTCAAAGCGACTGCATAAGTGAGCCTTGGAGTTTGACGTGTAATGGTGCATTATTTATGCTAAGAACAGTGGAGATGGGATGTCTACAATACAAATATAGGCATGCTCTGATCATCGAAACCAATGAACCCACATATGTGGGTTTTTCAGACGCAAGTTTGTTAAAATAATTTTGGTCCCTCTTGGCCCTGCATGTACATATTTGTCCAAAATCTTATTGAAACTTGTAAAACAGAGTCTCTTACATCAAGCATTTCATCATTTAATGTAACAGCTTTCTGTGAGAGAGCTTTTATTAAACACATCAAACTCCCATCACCACCACAGTGAGTTTTGGTCGAGTGTAGTGTTTCACATAAAGACAAACTAAACAACATGTCATGATTAACATCTGTGGAATACTATATTAGCAGACATATAAATCATGCATAGTTATGAGTTTTCTGAGTTTGGACATGGGTAAAAAAGTGTTCAAGTGATATACTGTATTTCCAGTTTTCATATCAAACAACTATTGACAGTCTAAGAAAAATGTCTGTCTATAGATGTGGATTCTACAGAAGACCAAAAGCGCACGCTGTCTATAAAACAATCAGGCTCTCCAATGAACAAAAACAATGCATTAAGATGTTCCACAGACAGTTGGGAAGATCCTATAGGTCAAAAATATGAGCCCAGGTGCCTCTCTGCTGCCAGAAAGTCTGTGAGAATGTTTTTTTCTAATACTGAACGCTTACCCTCCACTATCTCGTCTTCTGTGGGCAGCTGGCCAACATACAGGTCTCCTCTCTCCATCAGACCACTGAAGATCGTCTGGCACGCACTGGTTGCGAAAATGACTTCTTTCTCTTTTTCGGACTGAAAGTCAGACACGTCTTTAGCATTTTCACAAACACAATCATTTCGTAACAGTAAACAGTAGGCTGCTCTGGTAGTCATGTGTCCACTGAAAGATCTCAGCTTTAACCAGACTCCACGAGGTTCTGGTTCTGCTACACAAAGGGGCCTTACCTGAAGGTATTCCAGAAGGCCGAATATCTCGTTTGCATGTTTCCTATCCTGCAGTATCAGTTCTGCCTTGGTGTTTATTATTTTTTTGAAGGAATGTTTGCTGTTCTGCCTCACGTTGCTCTCTCTGGACGACGCCATGCTCACCACTGTTGTAGAGAAATGAACGAGTACACCGAGCAACACCGCCCCATGAGGTCGGAGGACATGGGGGGGGGGGGGGGGCTTCCTAAATCATTTACTAAACCTTTACATACAAATCCTTAAAATGTATTTATAATATGCAATAATCCTATTCCATACAATATCACTACTTGTGTTACTATTGTGTACAAAGCAACTTCAAACCACTTTAGGTCATTAATACTTTTACGTATCTGTAGTATTTACGTATATCCACCTCTCATACTGACGACAGCGTTTTCAGTGGATTCGAGAATTGATCCCGGTGTAAATTTCTTATGATCTTATGATTATCATAGTGTACAGTTTTTTGACAGATATAAAAAACTGGATTTCTTTAGACATATCTTATGTTGTTCTCTCTGTGTCTGTGCAGTCAGAGCATAAGCAATTTCCTCCAAGATCAATAATTTTCAAACACAAAAAGCTGTGTTTGGTAAGAGAAGTGTATACATACTATAGATAAATGAAGTTAAGCAGGAGTAACACGGAGGTTTGGAGTTGCACTTCGTTATTCTACATAATAGTTATGCAAGCTGTGATATTTGACAGATTATTGAACATAGTAATAAAGAGATATCACATGTAATGGAAAATAATAAATTGCACATCTGGGTAGCAGCAGGTTATTGCACAGACTGTTGTCTGATTCTGTGAGAAAGAGAGGAGTTAAAGTGTCTGATGGCAGTCGGATTTTCTCTGGTGTTCAGTGGAGCACTTGACACTGCTCTGTGGGTAAACGTGATTCTCTGTTCCATCACAACACCGTGGACTGGATGATCAGCACTATCAGCAATATATACCAAGTAGTTCACAATAAGGTCAGAGAGTAATCCACAAACTGATCTTTCAAGCCTTGTTCCCTAGAGTGATCAGCTATGTAGATTACTTTGCAAGATGTACTGTGTATAATGAAGTCCAATTAATCTCAAATAAAACAAAATGAGGGTCATTTAAATAAAAAGTTTATTTCAAAAGTATAATATTGCAACCAGCAAAACAATCATTTATACAGCAGTAAGTAAAAATAAAATTGTGAAAGAAAAAAAAAAAGACGCCCTTAAGATTCAGTCAGATGCATTTCCGTCTTCATCTTCATCCTGAAAAAAAGAAAATCTTTGTTTATAATCACATATAAAAAAATAACATATGTTTTTCAACTTAATTCAGAGGTTTTACATGGTTTAAAATGTGGATTTTAACTGAAATCACATTTTATAGATTTGGGGGTTTTTTTTGTGCTGCTCTCATTCTAGAGTGGATGACCATCATTCCAAAGTTCTATCAATTAATTTCTATGGGTCATTTTTGCCGGAAAAACATGAATCACGAACTAACGACAAGATGTAGCCTAACGCTGTGAACTAGCATGCTATTCCACGTGTGTCAGAGCTGGAACGGTGTGTCTACCTCGAAAGCCCTGGGAGGAGCAGGGGGTCAAAAAACAAACAAAATAAAAAAGAGTAAAACTTACGAAGATCAATAGTGTGCTTGCACTGCCTTAGGCTGCTGTGTGCTTTAGCAAGCACACTAAATACCTCATGTTTGAATACATCATCTGCACAATTTTTCTTCATTCAGATCAGATTACACTGTACTTAATACTGCAATAATGTTTGAATACACATTCGACAATCACCTTGCGCTCTTGTTTGCCTGTTGCAGTGGCTTCAAAGTCATGAATGGGCAGCGTGGCCATCCAGTTGACCATAGACTTTTCAAGGCACTCAGTTTCCACTATACTAGGGTATATGTGCGCCTCCTTGAAGGCAGCAATGGCATCTTCCTCTTGGGTCCACTCCAGGGTCTCGTGAAAACCATCTCCACCAAATCGTTTGTTGTACCGGTCAAAGTGCACCCGCTCCAACACTAGGCCGAGCCCAGGAGCTTTTGGTACATCAACCTTCTCCTCCCCCCAGCTTCTCTCCATAATTTCCTCCTCAGCGTAGCCCTTCACCACTGCGATCACCAGGCCAATCATCTTCCGGATCTGGTGCATCATGAAGCTCTGCCCTCGCACTGTAATGACAGCGAACTCTGTTCCTTGCCTTATGAAGGGTTTCCCACAGGACATGTGGGTGATGTAGCGTTTGGCACTCGGGTCCCGGGGGCCCTTCTGCGAGGTAAAGTTGTGGAAATTGTGAGTGCCTTTGTAAAGGGTGAACAGACGGTTGACCATTTGAAGGGTCTCTGCATCTAACTGGAAGGATGTGTCCTCTTGGTCATAGTCTTTTGGAGAAAAGGCAACAGTGGGAAGCATATAGGAATATGTTCTGGCATCACATTTGTTTTTTGAGTTGAAGCCACCTGTGACTCTCTTGTAACCTGCAGGATAATTATATATTTAGTAATGCTGGTCAAGGGTGGGTGACATTTGTGATACAGATCCAATGACTTTGATGAGTTTTCCTATATAACTATATACTCTTAAAGAGCTTTAAACGGCAATGCCATAAAATAACCACTTTCAGTGGCTGTTTTTTCCCCACAGAACCGCTTATGTAAATGAGATGTGAGTGTGGGGAACCTTTTAAAAGATTAAAGAAATCTTCCCATCTTAAATGACCACAAGTAGAACTATTGAAAGGGTAAATATATTTTTCATTATGCAAAGACTGTTTACATCTTTAAAAACATTTTAAACCGGGTTCTCCAGAAAACACTTGCACTTCTTCAGCAGACTGTTGATATTAGTAACATACTATGAGCTAATCCTCAGTGATTTCAGTTTAGCTATTTCCCTACTCTTAATACACCTCTTCTAATCAGCTTATTCATAACCCCTTAATTAGTTGATTTGGGTGTCTGTTGAAGTGGGAAAACACTAAAGCCATGGGCCTCTAAGACTGAAATTTTGCATGTGATTATATTTCAATACTCTGTAGTTCTTTCTTAATATGGTTGGTCTAACTAAGTGTTCTCATAGTGATGAGCACAATGCAGTCAATTTTCTTAACAGGATTTACCTAAAACTCTTATTTGTGGCGGAAGATGTCCGTTAATCTTTTCTAGAATGTCCTCAATCAGCCACAGCTTTAGAGACACCACCTGGCCGGCTGCAGAAACGCCCTGCAGAGAGCAATCAGACATTCATCAGCACACACAAAATCTACAAGATGTAACAGCACTGTCTGCTTGGGAAAAGAGCATGTCATTTCAAATCTTCACCTTGTCGGTCCTAGCACACCTCTGGAAAGACATCTTTTTCATATCCTCCCCATGGTTGTCCGGAATACAGCCAGCGTTGACAAGGGCTGTGACGAGTTCATCTTCTATGGTTTTAAACTGTGCATTTCCAGGATTCCTCTAAAAACAGAAGGAGAATAAGCAAATAAGCAAGTAAACAGACCCAAGCCCATCACTGTCTCCTTTTCACAACTTACCTGCATCCCATAGTATCCTTTTCCCGAATATGCCATCAGGAGGACTACCTTTCTCTTGGGAAATCTTTTCTCCTCAGCTGTCTGGTCTTCATCTGTTTTCAGCTTCTTGGTCTGGTGGTCGTTCTCCGCAGCAGGGCTGTCTGAAGCTCTTTTAAGCACAGTGACTTCAGGAAGGTTCTGCTCGTCTGCCATCATCCTGCTCTCCAGTAAAAGGCCGCTGAGCTTCTTCAACTGGCTCCAACCTGCAGGACAGCAGAGTTTACAGAGGGGTCAGAAAGAGCAGGTACCAATGGAGAGTGGAGTTAAACTCATCCTATAAAGACGGAGAAACACCGACTCACCCCTGGCTTTGGCTGTAACAGCTGATCTGCAACGCTGGCTGGCAAAGACCTGAAGAAGCTGAGGAAACCTCAGCATGACCTGAGGAATTCCCTCACCTACAGACCTGAACCTCCCGATCAACACCACGCGGGCTGCATTTACTATCACATCTTACAGGAATGAGATTTTAAACGCCGAAAAAATCAATCGCATCGTTATATTAGTCTATCTCCCAGAGTTTCAGTCTCTGCTGTCGACCAGGCGCTCATCCACATGGAGCAGAGAACTCGGAACTCTCGTAAAGTATCGCGAGAAAGCAGCAAAGTTGCCAGTTGATGTTTTGAAAATCCCCTTACTCTAAGTCTGACCATGAAAAACTGAGTACAACAGCAAATAAAAGGTTCAATATTTGAACAAAAACTAAACTTTGTATAACAACAAAGCTTTAGAGAAATTCATAAACTAGTAATTTTAAGTTATTGCTCGGGTTGCCCTTTAGAAGTCAAACCATGGAAAAGTAAAACACAAATAAATAGCTCAATATATACACTTTGCATAACAATACTCCTAACTTGTTAGCTGTGTTACTGCATTTATCTACAGTATTTAGATCCAGCATTTGTGTATATAGCATAGTGTAATAGTGTAATTCATACAGAGGATTAATACAGATTTATTCTGACTATGTTTTATATTGTATTGATAA
>JBBJLR010000024.1:9754579-9771666 GCA_037577145.1 Brachypetersius gabonensis
CTTACACTACTGCGTTACAGCAAAAAGTAATACGTTACTGTAATACATTACTTTTGTAACGCATTACTCCCAACACTCATAACATAGACAATTTCCTCTGGGAGTTTTCTAATTCTCATTCCAATAATGTCTAATTTAATTGGCCTAACTCTAATAAGGTCTGATTCTAATATCCATGAGATCACTCAGGTGCAGTGGGTCAGAGAAAGGAAAAAAGACTCATGCTCATACATATTCAATGTATAAAGTAAATAAAGCAACCAATAGATTTAAAAAGACCATAGTCCATTCATGTAATACATATTTCTCCAGTGCTAGATAGATGGATCAACTGTGAGATAGATAACAGTGTCAGATTCTGCACTATGCATATGTACACATGGAACAAATGAAATGTTACCTTTCCAAAGGCCATTTAAGTTATTTTACAGTATTTTTTACTGTATAATTTAAAGATGGTGCTAAAGATGGTATTTACGCTTCTATGTGTGATTATGAGACTAATTATGTTATTGAAGCATGAACTGATTTGTTCAAAAGGCACAAACTGTAATGAAGTCTGCATAATACGATATTGCACAGGATAATGAGGATAATTTAACTGACTCGTAAGGCAAAAAAAGATCAACCTTTGCAATTGTGTTACATTGTGCATTCTCATTTCATTTGATTTCATAATCAAACCTCACACTTCCTCAAACCCATAAAACCAGGGCAAAGGCTAGCTCCTCGATAAGCCACAGTATGGATGGAAAATGGTATGATATATGAATTCAGGTTGACCTTAATATGTACCGAAATGTTAGTGTGTCAAGATCTCCAGTCCTTTGTCTCATCAAACTACTTTTCAAAACTGCTTCTGTAAACATCAGCACAATAATTGTTTACTGGGAGCATGAAATAGGTCTCGATTGTCAAAGAGTTGCACACAAGCCTAAGATCACAATGTGCAATGCCAAGTGTTGGCTGAAGTGGTGTAAAGCATGGTAATTCTGGACACTGAAGCAGCAGAAACGTGCTAGGAGAACTCTACTGAAATGCATAGTGACGACAGTGAAGTTTGGTGGAAGAAGAATAATGGACTGGGGCCGTTTAGGGTTTGGGGTCTGGATTAGGGTTAATGGTAATGCTACAAGTAAAAAATTGTCGATTATTACAGTAGTTTGACTTAAAATCTGACATTTTGCTTCAACATATATGTGTGGGTAAACAGATTAAAAAACTAAGGAAACACAAAAGGAGTCAATTTTAATAGTCCTTTTATTTGTGTGGTACCCTTTAAAGCAAAAAAATTACATCTTGTATATACTGAAATAGTGTGTACGTTTCCTTAAGTCACTACAGAGTTGACTACAAGAAATGCTTTAACATCAGTCTAGTGACAAATGGGTGATACAGGTTTTTCTTTGGTGGGGTTAAGGGAATGGAAAGCACATCTTCATGCGTTTACACGTTGTATATACATGTTTTCCCCAGTAATTTAATTTACAATCCTTATTTACAAGTGGTACTTTGAGATTAGGGTAAAGCATGTTTGTAGCCAAAGCACAGAAGCAAACGTTCAAAGTTGTAATGAAAATACAAGGGAGCAGTAAGTTTCGGTAATGCATGTTTAGTGTCACACATGATTATCAGTATCAAACTTTAGGTGTACAAACCAAAAATCAGCTCAGTTAGCTCCTTGAAACCACCAACCTGCTGTCCAAGACTATTCTCTTGGGAATTCTGAAAGATTAAGATGCAGCATATATTTATATAGTTTTGGGTGGTCTCCGTGTTTCCCAGCCTTGAACCAGGAAGCACCATTTTCTGTACAGTTTAGTGTTGCCCTACTCCCAGTACAAGTGATCCAGCTCATGAACAAACCCCCTACTCAACTGAAGAGGTATGCTGAACTGAGGAAAACAAGGTGTACTGGGGCACTCCAGAAACTGATCTAAGTCTGACATGAACAAACATTGAACAGGTTAGTATTAGCTGAAAAAGGATGTAAAAAGAATAGAACCCAGATGCCATTAAAATAAGTGCCTTCCCAGTGTGCCTGACAAAGAACGACACGGTCTGATAATGTAGCAAGGCATTTACACACCAACACAGAGGAAAAAAAGGACAAACTCTTTAACACATGCAGTATCTTAAACTCGGTCCATACTGTAACTGGCCTTTGTTATGCACCTTCAAGTGTCAATGCATCAAAAGTAAATATTTTTATCACTAAAGTACAGCATAAACTATCCATCTTACATCTTTGTACACAAACATCAGTCCAAACACACAAAGTACATTTTGCAAAACTAAAGCCAATACCCATCTCCACTCACAAATATCAAAACACAAGAGCCAGTTCACTCGAGTACTACAAAATAATGAAGAAAAACAAACTAAAAAAAGCATACAACAGTTTTTTTTCAGTGTTCTTATTTTTGCATTTTTTTCTTGAAAGGCACATTTTCCATGTTTTCAATAGCTTAAACCTATGTTTGACACACATAACCACTCAATGACGACACACATTATTATTTAAAGATTAAACACACTCGCTGGACACACTCTAAAAAGAAACATGATAATTTGCATTAAAATGTTTAATCTGTTTCTAAAGTCCACCCAAATGTACATGTACTGATGAGCCTTCAAACAGTGCAATAATCTAAAGATATTTATGGTATTAGTCCAAGACCTGCCCTTTGGTTTCCTGGTATAGATTATAGTGAACCTTCATCACCCGCATTACAAAAACAAAGCTATGACTGTTTCGTAGGAGAGCACATCATCAGCAGACACAAAAAGTATATAGAAATGAGATAAAACTTCTTAAAAGTATGCCAGGGCAGAGGAATCGGCAGGATAAAACATGTGTGCACCTCCAAGATCTTCAAGCTACAATTCAAAGCCAATCCATTTAAAGCAGATGAGAAACCTCTGTCAGAAGATGTCAGTTAAACTCTGCAGAAGTGAACTACAAGAAACAAAAGCCTGTTTTACGAATGGGGACATGTTCCACACTACAACACTATTTGGCCCAGCATCAAAAATAACAACTAAATCTATTAATGAACCATGCAACCACACCATTTTAAATAATGTAACAAGGGCTTCAGGCTGCTTCACTATTCACTGCTTATTTGTCAACTCTGGCCTAGTTCCATTCAAACACACACACCTAAGAAGACACATATACAAATGCATGATTGCCAAACACAACATCATAAAGCTGAATAGAAGAAATAAATTAACAAAAAAAGATAAAAGTGATCAAGAGACATTTACATGTCCGCCCGTTTTTTCGCTGTATGATTTGGAGACAAAGTGGAATTCTTTCATTATCTTGGTCAACATTCACTAAAGTGCTACACGTGGCCTCACTGGTGTCAGGAAAAAAAATGACTTAAGAATATAGGATGGTTTTTATGTCACAAAAAATGGTACTGCCTGTTTGGAACCCTCAACAATGACAAAGTCCAGGTATGCATTATTCTGGCAGAATATAAAACATTCCTCTGTTCTGGTTCATAAACATCTATCCAGTGAGTGTTCTTTTTCCAAACTGGTAACTGAAATCAGAAAGAAAAAAAATCAAAACAAAAAATTAAAAATTAAAAAATCAGGAGGATCTTTTTCGAGGAATAATATTTAGCATTTAATACGTATTGAAGTGTCTGGGCAGACACCTAAACCGATTAATGGAATTGCCTTCTGAGACTTCCAGCTAATGACCAAATTGATCCAACTGCTGATGACTGCGATGATGAACTGACTGTGATTGCACATTCCCATTATAAAGTGAAATCGTCATGTTCATTTGTTTACACAGTGCACCTTATAGTACAAGTACAGTGGAGACAGATCCACAGGAAACAGCCTTTGCAGCGAGGATGTGAAGGAATTTGTGTGAGCCTGCTTATCTTAGATGGCTGACATGACAGGAGAATGGACCCCATATCGGATGTGTGTACGGTGTGCTGGGGAGTGGCTGCCCAAAGCGCGGTGCGATTTGGCTTCTCCTCATTTTAAAGTCTGCAGGCATTGCTACACATTCAGCCACGGTGTCCGTATCAGCAAGGGCCCAGTCCTCTAAGCCCTCATTTTTAAAGTGGACCAAGAGGTGGAAGTTGGGCCCAAAAGCTGGGGGTTGCTTTAGAGGAATGTAGGGAAGCAGCAGAACAACAGAGAGCCAAGGGCTCTATATACACAGGCCAGGCTGCAAGGCAGTAAGACGACGCTCAATACACTGCTTACCTGTACAGGCAGAAAAAACAAATTAGAATTAGGGGTGTTACGCTGAAGGTGGTGATTTAACTACTTTTTCTGTGTGTGCATATGTATTAACTTATTTGGTATATATATATATCCATCACATGTGTATATGCAGAATGCTCTTTCCTTAAGTCTAGCAACTGAATATAATGGTCACCAGGTCAGATATTCACACCACTATCACAATTAATGTGACTAATTCTCTATAGGCAAGAAGTTGTATAGTATATGGTTAAACTCACACTTGCTGACACTGAGGATATCAGCTTGCTCTGTAAGAAGCAGAGATAGACCCTCCATCAGTAGTAAGGCCTTATGATAGCGCTGTATTGAAGCATCACCCTGGTGGAACATCTCATCCAGTGCAGCAGCCTGCACCTATATACACAAAGGAAAAACAAACAACACATCTCCATTCAACGGGAAGTGAGGCATGTATTGGCAGGCAGGCCTTTAACACAAAGACACATGACCATATGTTTGTGTGCTCATACCATTTGCACAGTGTGGCTGAAGATGAGCCTCTCTGCAGTGATGCTGTTGATGTGGTCCATCAGACGATGCTTGTGGGAAAAGAACCGCTCCAGGCGTGCACTTAAAGAGCGACATGACATCACACTCGACTTGTACAGGTCATTCAGCCTCCTGACCACTATAAGACACAGGCCAATAAATAATCTATATTATATATAGCATTTGTATCTGCAAACTTTCATGTTGGAAAGATACATATTTATCTGTTTTTATACACAGTTATACCCTGTAACCCCCTGCAAAAAGGGGTTATGTTTCAAGAGCAACTGTGTACAGTAATCCCGTTATTCGCGGAGGTTACGTTACAAGAGCACCCACGTATAGTGAAAAACCGCGTTGTTGTGTTTTGGTCAAAAAATGCCTTAAAATGGCAATTTTTATAGTGTAAACCCTAACGTGCCCCCAAATGCCTCCCAGGTAAATTTAATTGAATTTTAAACTCGGTTTAATACATTACCCTTAAAGAAAATGTAGAGATAAACCTGAGATTTAAATAAGTCACGAACGAGAGAGAGACAGAGAGAGTAAGAGAGGGAGAGAAAGAAATAAACAGAGAGAGTAAGGGAGAGAAAGAGAGCGAGCGATAGAGAGAGCAAGATTTAAAAGGGGCGCGCTCCGGAAAAGTCACGAACGAGAGAAAGATACAGAGAGACATAGACAGAGAGTAAGAGAGAGTAAGAGAGAGCACCGGGAGCCAGAAGAACTAAAATGAGTAAAATGAGCAAAAAAAAAAAAAGAGCAGAAAATATTTGCAGGTTCCACGTTGTTTTGAAGATTTCCACGTAAAAAGATAAGTTTTGTTCTCGAAAATTAAACACGTGTGACTGGAACCGTGAGTCCCGATCTGGGGGATTACTGCACAGTGAAAAACCGCACTGTTGTGATGTGGTTAAAAAATGCCTAAATATGTCAATTTTTTTATGTGTAAGCACTACATATGTTCTTAAATGTAA
Source organism: Brachypetersius gabonensis (assembly GCA_037577145.1). Classification (NCBI taxonomy): domain Eukaryota; kingdom Metazoa; phylum Chordata; class Actinopteri; order Characiformes; family Alestidae; genus Brachypetersius; species Brachypetersius gabonensis. The sequence continues at coordinate 9,760,324 of JBBJLR010000024.1, forward strand.
TGGTAAACGTGTCCATACTGAACAGTTTACACTGAACTCCTGCAGTGCTAGAATGTAAATACCGATGTTACCACTGTATAGACAGTACTGTAATTCATGCACGCGCATTTTTTTTTGTATGAGCTGTCATTTTCAAGTAATTCATTTTTTTAGTAATAAAAATACAGTAAAATGTACAGGTAATCACCAATAATTTTTATAGTTCATCTATCGGTGTGTCTTATTCAGACACTTCAGGAGGAGTCGTTTTGTAGTAACCTGCCGATTAAAGCGTCTGAACTCAACAGCCTCTTTTAACTGTTTTTTCTGTAACACTCAGGCCACTAAACCTTGAATCAGCACCAACCTGCTCCCCTCTCTCACTCGCTCATAGCAAACACCCACACTCACATAGTGCACAAACTCTGGCATATTGGGGCTTTCAGAAGAACAAAAGGAAAACACGAGAACAGGAGTGCAGAAGCCAATAACTGGAAATTTAACTGGATTTGTATTACTATTTATGTTACAAAATTATATTTTTTATAAAAATATTACACAAATATATAAATATTGCAACAAAAAAAGCAAAAACACCCCCAAAAAACAACCCCAAAAAACAAAAAACCATTTGCAGTTACCATGTTATTGCGGGGCTTTCCGCGTACAATTATCGGTTTGGTTCTCAGAAACAAAATCAGCGTTAGACTGAATCTGCGACTCCTGATCCACATAAAAGTGAGTGGTTACTTTGTGTGTATATATAAATATAAATATAAATATGATTGGGTATGCTAACCTTGTTTGACAGTGGTGGAGGGATACAATTTGCCCTGTTTGATGCCCTCCATGGCTGTATGCAGAGAAGATGACAGGAGTTCTGCAGTCTTCATATACAGCACCAACTGCTCAGCATAACTGAAACACACACCCACACACACTACACCTTAATGATACAGAACCTCATTGTGATTTGACAGAAAGGAACGCTTGATTTCCTACTGCATAAAAGCACTGTGGGTGAGATGCATGGAAGCAGTGTGTTTGTGAGTCTGTTTGGAGTCTTTACCTCCACTCTCGGCTCAGGGAGCTGATCTGGTCTGTCACCGTGCTCTGCTGCTCGTGCAGACAGGTGGATGATGGTTCTGACCGCTCACTCTCTCCACCCCTCGCTGCCGCCACTTCCACCATACAGCGGGCAAATTCCAGCATGAAGCGAAGCCTTTGCAGAGTGTCTGTGTGCTCTTGCTGCAAAGAGATATAACATGATCAGATACAACAGTCTACACCAGGGCTTGGCTTGAAACGACATTACCCCAACCCTAACCCTAACCCTAACCCTAACCATAGACATGCAACACAGAATGCTGAAGTTACTCCTGCCTGTTTTAACAACATGACTAAAATATGATTTATTGGGTTATTCTCATAAGCATAATAAATACTGGGAAGTTGTTTTTGATAAACAATGATCAATAATTCATATGTTATGAAAATTACACATTTTAAAATAAACAACAAATAATTTTATAATTATCTGTACCATATTGGGCTCTGACTGACCTACTAAATATTTATTATTTGTGTGAGCACTGGTATGGTTTTAAAGATATGCTCTAAACCTTATGCTGTCTTCAGAAAATCGGTACGTGTATAACGTGATCCTCTTTGTATAATGTCTTCCTCTTTACCTCCATTAATGTCTCTTCTGGGAGCTCAGGAGCCTCAAAGGTTATAGCATCCTCTAGGTTGGACGAGTGGGAGACATAGCGAGGACTGGAAGGACCTTGATAGCCGTCCAAGAACATTCCTGAATGGGGGCATCGGCTGGTGAGGGATCCAACAGGGCTAATGGAACTTGAAGAACCTGCTAAGAGACAAAAATTGATGAGAACCAAAACAATTAGTAAAGCTGCCAATTTTCTAACCTGCTATTAGACATGACTGGCAGAAAAGATGCAAATGATTCCGCGTATCAGCACAGTTTTAAACATTCATCAAAAATTCATCAATTAATTAAACACATGGCCACACACAAACATGCATACATTACATACTGTGCAACTGAAGTGGAATGAAACAAGTTGTAAAAGACTTCAGAAAACACTCAGTCTCACCTGAGAACTTCCTGGAGCGGGATGTTTGTGGTGGAGTGCTTCCGCTGGGAGGTGAGCCCACAGTGAACACCACACGGGCTGGACTGCCTGAGCCCACTACCATGGTACCATCACCAGAGGGTGCTGTGAAGTGGGAAATTACATTGAAGACAGACAATGCTTTAACAACAAAGATAATACCTTTTCCTTTTTTTATCAATAAAAATACCATTTTAATGGCATAATGTTCTCCAGTTTAACTGCACAATGCCCTCTGTTTTTCTGTGAAATTATTTTTTTTGGATTATTATTTTAGTTGTGGGTTAACATATGCAATTCTGGGTTGATTTTATACATATGATGCAGAACAATGTCTGATTCAATTTATGATTTACTTTCATTTGTAGTTGTCTTTTATAGCCATTTAATGCAATAATGTTGTATAAGCAACCAGGGTTAAAATAAATACAATATTTTACAAAAATTAAAACAGTAAAAGCCACAGAGACACTCTCATTTATCCATTTTGCTAAAGTGTGGGTACTTCTGAAAATGGTGAACACCATGGAATAAACACTAAAGAATGTATCTGTATCTCTATTAACTTGAAATAGAAGTATCCACTTTATGCAAGCCATAATTCTTTGGTCTGTCGTGTTGTCTTGTTTTCTATAGGAACAACACACAGTCTCCCTGCATGAGGTGTTCACTGCCCTACTTAGATAACTAATGTACAGTTTATGAGACTATTGAACCTTCTAAGTCATAAAAAAGGCTACTGCCATGTGGACATGTGGAATTTCTAAGAAACGACTTGTACAGTAAATAATGAGGTAACTGCCAGGTTTTTATCTCCAGCAGTATGCCTTGCATCCTCTGGGCAGCACTTAAGAACTAAATGCAATGTCTATAACCGATAACCTCCTGAAACATGGTGGAATACTCTCAGGATGGATTTTTTTTTTACAGTATAATGGTTCATCTTATTATTTATTTACAAGGATAACATAGCAGCCCATGTGTCACTCTGACATAAACTGCTATACATAATTTCAGTTCTCACTGTCTAGAAGAAATTTGTGCATATGAGGAAATCAGGGAGAAAGACAAAGAGGAACTGAGGAAAAGAAGAAAGCAAAGAGTTAACCTGTAATGTCTATGGCCCTATCCGCACTGAGGCTCTCTGTGCTCCCTCTATCACCCATCTGTCCTCCAAACGCTGCCATCAGCAGCATGTCCGACAGACGACCAGCACTCTGGGACCTGGAGAAACAACATAGTGTGTTACAGGGAAAACATGGAAGTTGCAACGAAAAAGAGACAGACAACTGAAGGTAAATTAGGGGAAGAAAGAGAGGAATTTGACTCTTGCATGGTCAATACATAGTTCTACTCATTTTTAAAAAATCACCCCAAACGTTTTCCTCTTCTATATTTTGTACCTTCCAAAAGCCTTGACATCCTCAGGCTGACAGGTACCAGGCATTCCTGCCTCTCCTTGCGATGGCCTACTGGCAGATGTTGGGAAAACCAAGCCCTGCTGGGTCAAAAAAGTGACCATGTTGGGGGAGCTGGGTGGTTTGGGGAACTCAAATGGGGGCATAGCCTGATAGGAAAGAGGAGAAAATAATTGTATGTTTAAAACAGCCAGTATGTTAAGTTTATCAAGACAACTTAACCCATTTTGTACTTTATCAAAAGCAAGCTTCAGAAGTAACAGAAGCAAGCTTAATAACAAAAATAACAATATATTAAGTAGGTAAAAACAAGTAAAAGCAGTAAAATTAAGATATTATATTAACTAACAAGATAATATCCAAATGCTGTACACCAAAAATCAAGAAATAACCAATATGTACCAACACACTACATTATTTTCATTTAAAGCTAACCCAAATACATGATATAATCATTATAGTAAGGGAATACTATATGAATATTATTTGATTAACTGTTGTAAAGTTTCAGGTTCTGCAGACAAATGCCCTTCCTCCTGCAGATTGTTTGATGATGATTCAATTTTATTTGCAAAGTAAGTCCAAATTAACAATAACCACTTACTCTTGATGGGGATCCAAGGATGGTGGGTAATGGGCTGCGCTGCATCAGCTCACTAAGTCTAGGAGAGGAATGCAGAGGCCTGAGGGCCATCGTGCCCCCCTGGGGGGCCACTACAGGGTCCGAGTACTGCTTCCTGATCGTTTGCCTGCAGCCACCAGCAGCTTCCAGCAGGCAGGGGGCACTGTGAAGACGCGAGCCCAGTCCATGCTGGTGTGACAAGGCCTTGGTGTCTGGAATTTGGAAAGCTGGAGTGAACAGAGCAGAGAGAAGTCCTGGGTGAACTGCACTGACATAAATAACAGAATGACACAGACTAGAGGGCAGATGAATTAAACAGGGCGAGCTGTTTGTACTCAACAATGCAGATTCTAGATAAAATAAACTGGTGACCAGGAGAGCAGGGATTTGGAATCCAGTGTGAGTGCTGAGATGCAATGCCACACAATGTCTTGTCTCAGCATAATGTTACTATACATAACAGATGCTCAGAAAATAAATGTCAAGAAGTGTGTAATTCAGGAAACACGTCACAAATTATCTGCATTTGTACACTGTAAAATTAATACACTACATTAGTTAATAAAGCATTGACAATTTGACTTATTACTATGCTACGCCTTGATCTACTTTTCTAATAGTTTGCCAGTGGTATTGTCAGTACTTCAAGCTATTATAAAAAAAAATTTGACAAATCATAAAAAGATGAGTTATACATTTTCCCCATACTGCCCGTTGTTAGGCGGTGTTCACACTGTTTTTCTCAAGGCCGAAAAACGCAAGGTGAAGGTATGGACTTTTTGTCCCTGGTGGTCCATACCATATTTTGCTTGTTACTAAGCAACAACAGCATCATACCTGGCAATCAACTGTTATATTATGGTATGTATGGTAAAGCTCTGACCCTTCCCATTACAGAAAAAAAAATCATATAGTTTAAATGGATGCCAGTCTTCCTTTTGGCCTCAGAAAAGCCACTTCATGGGCTACTTTACCACCCAAAGTTAAACTGATTTTAGGCCAGGGCACCTGGAGTGTTCATGTAGAGAACGAGCAATGCAAGGTGCCATCTTGCAAAGGTAGCATCCATTTAAAACGCACACAGTGTAAACACCAGCTTGAACTGCCAACCAGTATTCATATCTGTACACTTTCTCACTCTAGCTGAACAGTAACAATCATCATTCCTCATATTTACTCTGTTCCACTTACAGCACACCTGAATCAAGGACTCACGCGCATGAGTGGAACTTGATTACATAACTATGAAGAACAGCTGTGAGTCCTTAGGAAGTGCATTTAAAGCAACATGGTGACATCAAACCACTTAACTAAAATAATTAAAAATATGAGTAAATGTGTGCTTGCAGGGAGGACATGGAGCGAGGGCGCTCTCACCTCCGTCCCAGCAGCCTCTGTGGCCCGTCTCTGTGCCCAGCGGGCGAGCCTGGCCTGGCAGCTCAGGGATGGTGCCCACTTTTAAGACAAAGAGCAGATGATACACTTGTTTAGGAAACACAAACTTTAAACACTACTTAACTAAATTTATAGATAAAGTGGTGCTGTGACTAGGAATGCACATATGAACAACTGTTGCTATTTAAAGATATGAATTTTACATCACCTCAAAAATTTCTATTGGAAAAAAAATGCACAGAGGTATTTCACTGCTTACTGCAGACAGTTTAAAAGGTATTCCATACCAGACTGACAGATTAATTTTTTGTCTTAAGTATTTTTGACATACATTGTGATATTTTTACAAATATGGCATCTTTTTGTCTAAAATATTTCCACATACAGCTCTACTTACATGTCATCTTGTGTCTGGTACGCTAGTTGATTTTTCTTTGTTTTAAGTACAAAACAAACCACCTCCATAATACATTATTTATTTTGTACACATGCCTGGCCCCAGAAACACTAACATGAGTTCAGTTATCCGTTTAGCCAGACAATGATGCCCATCCCTAGATTTGATGGTTGATTAGAGCAGCGGAATGCAGTGTTTGCTCACCTTGTGGGGAGAGCTGGAAGGGTTTGGAGCCCCCCATAGACAGCCTGCGTGAGGGGAGGGTTCTGTGAGGGGGAGAGGGGCCCATCTGTCCACAGCCCAGAGGACTGCCACTGTTGCACCGCCGCATTGGGCCACACCTATATCACACACAGAAAGCAAGGCAGAGAAGTCCCGGGTCAAAATGAAGCATATCACTTCAGTGTCATATTGCTTTCCATTCAGAAGGATTCACTGTTTTCAGTATTATAAAGGCCATTCTGTTGCAGAAAATACTTCTAGCATTTATTCTTTATGATGCAACTTAAAACATTTAATGAATGAGGCTGCAGTTGTGATATTTAGAGACAATGTCAAAATACATTGTTTTTAAAAGTTGATAAATATTATATCCTGAACATCTCATATTTTAAAAAAATTAATACTGCTAACTTAGCAAACAGAATATCACTACAAACATAATTACTGTATATTATTTATCATGTAAAAACATTTTATTACTCTTAAATCATCTGAGATTTTGACTAGGACATTTTGTCTAGTTTATAGTAATTTAGTCTACACTACAAAAAAATTATTAATATCAACTGATTCCAGATCCCAAACTGCAGAGGAAGTGATGCAGTCACAATGTGTGCAGTGTGAAGAAGTCATTGTGGAAGAATGGGTACAGTATACTGTACTGTTTGTGTGTACAGACCGTGGGGAGCTGTCCTGGCTGGGAAAGTGCAGGTTCTGCTCCATTCGCTGGTAGTTGTGAATCTGAGTGGGTACTGGAATGGGTACAGACTGACCATAGTTGCCATAGTTACTCACAGAGTATTCAGTGGTCCTGCTAAGAATGGGAAAAGAAAGGGGAAATGAGAGACGGGGACAAGATACAGTGGACAAAGAGCATAAGAAACAAAGAGCACAAAACCACATCCAGGGTCTATACAGCTGAAGTCTCGTACATTACAGTATCTCACTGCCTTCCTATAAAACGTTTAGGAGAAGTCATTCATAAGGAATGCCTGCAGAAGGAAGGACTGGCAGTAAGCAGTGAAGAGAAAAGGCCAGTAGTACTGGTGCAAACTTTTAACACACTGCTTGCAGACGGTTCAGTTTGCTTTTGTGTTGCACCATGGTCCTGGAAGCATGTTGTTTTGTCTTAACTGTGTGTATACTTTATTAATGACAATAAAATCTACTTGACTTGACTTTAAATATGTAAAACACTGTTAAAGTTTGAATACATAACATTCACTCCCTAGTCCAAATAGGACTTGTTGATATTATATCTTCTTTTGAAATCATTCATTTTGTAATGTTGCAAAAAAGCTTAAAAAAATTAAAATTAGGTTGGAAAATGGTCATGTAAAAAGTATAATAACTTGTTTTTGTGCATACACAAATGAAAATAAAATAAATATGTAGACTAAGGGTAATTTAAAGTGGTTAGGGTTAGGATGTGCAATGTACTTGATAAATTACCAACTTGTTTTCACTGCCCAGTAAATCATATAAAATGTGATTCTGATGGCATTTTCTTGACATTGTCACTTTCATCACATTGCAAAATAAAATGATGGACCTTCTGTTAGCTGACAGAATTTCCTATTGCTATGAATAAACCTGTCTACATCACCTGCTGGCAAGTGCTGAGGTTGCACTTGGCCTCTGAGTGTTAACAAAACAAAACAGCTTGTTGCTGACTTCAGCAGACACAAAGGCAGTAGCACCCTGATCTGTATTGATGGGGCAGCTGCAGAAATGGAAAGCCTTTACCAATTCCTCAAGGAATTTTTTTCACTGAAATGCTGTTAGGCTCCCAAAACAGAAACAGAGCTTATAATAGAAACACACAAAAAAGTAGTTCCGCTCCTTTCTGTGCTGTGCAAGCACAAGAGGCATGCCTAAACAAATGGATGCCAACTTATAACACGGCACCACTGAGAATATGCTCACTGAGGATGTGATTTTCATATGGCTGATCTGATGTCTATCACACAGACTGAAGCTAATCGCTGCCGGCTCTGAAACAATACTACAGACACCATGGAACATGATCTTCAAAGGGTGCTGCAATATTAAAACAATCACTAACAAACCCGAGAAACTGTTCCTATTCCCAAGTGTTACACTGAACTAAAAGCAAACACCAACAGTCATGTGCACTGCTCTGTCCCGCCAGAAGCAAAATCTTATGCTGCAACACTTTCATTCCGGTGTGAAAGTCTACACTGTCTACACAGTATTACAGCATTATATTTGATATATTATTCATTATTGTGCTGAACTTGTTTTCTTAGTAGCTGAAAACTGATCTATACTAAGTAAACAATACGCAACTATGAACATTAGAATTATTCTTCTGATCTACAATATATATGATGCAGTTCAAACGTTTATAACCCTTTTTAAATCGAATGTTTTGACAATTTACTAAGTGATTTACTAAGCAAAAACAAAGTTTCCTGCTCATTGCATTTAATTACACAATTGCAATAAGCAGTAAACAAAGTTAAAGCTATTTTGTTTTGTCCAATTTGCTCCATTGCACAAATAAGCAGGAATTGTTCATTATAATGTGCAGAAGTATGGTCTCTGTAGAGGATATGTACTTATGTTCACATTTGACCAGAGGTATGCAATCATTTGGACTTTGATTTAGCTTTAAGTCTGAATGCATGGGGATATACATGCACAAAAACACCAAATAACACTAACCTAAGAGAGGACACCAAAAGCAAATGCAGTTTACTACAATGTTTTTTGTTAGAGCCGCAAAAAACTTCTTTAAAAAAGTGTGCTGTGTAATATTTTAGCCAGAATGCATTTGCTCTTTGATGGAAAAGTCCATTTGGAGTTTGCCTTGGACTGTTTATTTATAATAGTAAGTGGAAATCTAAAAGAACTAAAATGATAAAGTGCAAAAAGTTAATCTGTTTCTTCTGCTCTTACCGTGCTGGTCCTGGAGAGCTGCTGTACGTGGGTGACCGTGGCGGGGTTTTGGCCTGACTTCCAGATGCCAGGAGAGAGATCCTATTACAGAGCAGAGATAAAACACAGTTGCTGCAGCATCACAGAGCAGAGTATTTCACTGACTAAGGCAACTAAGTGTGAAAGTGCACCTTGGTGAGGGAGGAGAGTTTTTGTGTATACTACAGAAAAGTAATTTCAACAACATAGCCTTCTACCAAGTTCCATTGAAGTGATGGAATATGTGTATGTTTCTCACCCACTATACATCAGACTATCCTGAAGCACCTTCCCTGAGGGCAGTTCACATGTGAGCTCACCTAGAGAGGAGACAGAGAGAAAGCAGGTGGGGAGAGTAAAAGAGTAAGATATGAGAGAATGACAAATCATCAGAATCCTTCACTAATAGACTGTCACTTGCTATCTTGTGACACAGCGTGATAGTGAAGTCCATTTGGTTTAAAAAGGAGAAAAATATAGAGCTTACTGGGGAAATGAGCCGGAACCATGACAAAATCGTCTGTGTCACAGGAAGAATTTTTACTGCTGCTGCCGTCACCACCGCCTGAATCCTTTAACAGATAGCCTGGGGAATCCTGGGTAGGGGAGGCTAAAGCTTTCACTCGATTCTGCTGGATCTCACCAAGGGATTGCTGTAGATTGATTGAGACAGAGGGAAACAGAGAGAAACATGTGGGGTACAACTCAACTCATACTCAGTACATTAACAAAAGTACTATTCAAGCTGAGATTTTTGACCAAGTTTTGCCAGACTAGTTACTGGAATGTAATTTATAAGCTATTTAGCTAGCAAACAAGTAACCTATCTGTGCAGATTCCCACAAAAATACCAAAGGTAGGACTGATCTGTCATAACCTCTATGGCCTATTACCCCTGTAAAAAACTTCAAAATTCATACAGTATAAATATTACAGATTTCGTTAGAAATAATTTAAATTACAGTCCTATCCCAAGTAAAATGTAATCTTAAACAACACTCACAGATACAAACTCTACAATTCACATTCTAATGTGTGCTCAAGATATTAACAGATTCTGTACCCACAGGTTCCATCTCCAGATGTACAATACACTTGTCTGGTGGGGTATGGTGTTAAGCATTAACTTTAAAATGTATACATTGTGGCAGTAGGCCAAAAATGTTTGCTGTGCTAACAATGATAAACCTAAGACCTTTCTTATGTGTACTTTATCAGGTAGGGTAAACGTGTGATTTATCAGGCACCTTAAATGAAGCAGATAGTCAGCAGTGCAGCAGAACACAAATGCACACTTACAGGAGGGGAGGCAAGATGCGAGGTGGAGGAGCTGCTACATGAGCTTGCTGAAGCTGAACTGGGAAAACATGTCAGGGTCACTGGAGCCGCTGTGAACACACACCAATATGAGCAGGCAGAAAAAAAGCAAACACTCTGGTAATCAACATGAAAGAACAAACTATTAAGGTAAGAGTCAAGATTTCCAGTCCATGCCCTTAGTACACATATAAATATGAACAGAAAAGAAACTCACACTTCTTCATGGTGGAGCTTGCCTCAAGGAAAGGGTGTTTGAAGAACTCATCTAATAATTTGAGGAGAATGAAAGATTACAAATTACACATCATGTGCTAATCACATCAAGTTTTTAGGACAGAAAACTGTCTTGAAATCGTCTTGCGAAAGAGAAGGATTTTACAAAGCTAACTCTGTTACAATAATGGGCAGAAAATACACAAATTTGTTATGGATTCTGTTTATATACGAATAAACAGCACATGACTTTGGAAGTCTCAGAATTGCTACGCTGCATTTATTGCCCGTGACCCACTGTCAATGAAGCTGCGTGCACTGTACACAAGCAATCGCAGAAGAGGATCATGCACTACATGAACTTTCACCCAGACAATCTCACTTGCTCACTGATATAAATGAGAGAAGCTTGTGACAACCTGGAGTTTGAGAAGCATGCTGTATTTCTTGTTTCTGCAACATTTTTTGCAGAAAAAAGAAAGAATAGAATGAAAACTCAACTGTAACTAGAATACATTTCTGCATGAAAATTGTGTGGTATCTACGGTAACTGGGGTTGTTGCTAGAAGGTTGCTGAGGTGTTGCTAAGTGGTTACTAATAGTTGATGAGGTATACAGTGGCTTTCAAAAGTATTCGGCCCCCTTGAACTTTGCCACATTTTGCCACATTACAGCCACAAACATGAATCTTTTTTATTGGAA
>JBBJLR010000024.1:9792572-9824232 GCA_037577145.1 Brachypetersius gabonensis
GAACACATACACACACACACACACACACACACACACACACACACACACACACGCGCAAATACATTGTAATGGTTGAATGATTGATCAGGTCATGAGAACAAACTTTGCCACCACAAGGGGGTACTATGTCTCTGCAGAAGGGGTCTTGGAAAGCGGAGCAATTGATGTGAATTTTTTATGCCTATTGAAATGAAGAGAGGGCACAAGGCTTTGGGGGCATCCAACAAAGAGCAGTTACAATCCTGTTTTATGAGCCACTCACTGCCACCGCGAAGCCACTCCACATTACCCCACTGTGCATGCTGAGACTGCTCAGCCATCGGCCTTCAGAGAGGTGTGTGTGTTGAATGGGAGGTAGCTGAGGTGGAGGGGGGCGATGAAGATGATGATGAAAGCCATCAAACTGCTCCTTTGTGCAAGTCAAGTCCCTTCTACCCTCTGGAAGAGCACATCGGCAATCCTCTCACGCTTCTGATGGCACCTATAACAACCCTGTTCTCTCCCCAGTGTCTCAGATGTTTGAATGGCGGCATCCTTCTATCCTACTCTGCTTCAGAACCACTCAGCCACTGAGCCCTAGGTGTTTAGAGCAGGTGCTTTTAAACTTATTCATAAAAAGAGGTTTTTGCTATTTGCTAATACTTAGGTATTTTGGAACATGTTTTACCTTGGTATGACGACCAGGTTTAGGCTGAATAATGATTTGACAATTTCCTTTCCAAACCACTGTTAAAAGCGCTTTTGAAATTAATATACATCATTTTACTCTTATTTTAAATGTAATTCATAATATACATATTTTGTTTTTTGTTTGTATGGCGGCATCACAGTAAGTGCTGGTGTTATTTCAAAACTCCTGTAGTGGTGCTGTAAAGTATTTTGACTCGTCACAGGAGAAGACAATGGCAAAGACATTCTTAACTTTTAATGCACATCAGTGTAAAGAGACTTTAAGTAATTTTGGACCATTTAAATTGGCCCATTTGTCATGAAATATTAACAAAATGTAAAGAGCTGCTTCTGTTTTCAAAGCACATAGAAAAATGAAAAATAGAAAAAGACTTTCATGGTTATTCCCCATTCATGGTTATCAACCTAAACAACCCAAAAAAGAATATGGTATCATTTTCCAGATGAAGATTAAGCCGAGAGCTAGACCAATTGCCGTCCAGGACTAGGCTTACAAGAAAACCAACCTTGTGCATCTTAAGTCATAATTGTCTACTAGGAGAATTTAGGAACTTTTCTATAGTGAACTGTTGCCATGCTGATCTTGAATCACCCAGTTTACTGAGAATAACCTATATGCTCAGTTGTTTCAAACTGATAAAATATAAACTAATTAGTTTTGAAATTTACATGAGCAATTTCCAGTTTTTCAACTGAACCCTGCTGTTCTGAACCAAAAAGTGTCAGAAAGTTAACTGCAAACAGCCCCAAAAAGTGGAGAAATCCTGTCAAAGTGAGATAAGGTGATATTTTATGATTGCAAGTTTGACAGTTATTGCACAGTTTTGGTTTGGTTTACTTATATGTCTTTTTTTTAATCTTGTTTTATCTTTTTTGGCACCATACAGAATGTAGGCTGTTTACAATTCACCATGTAACTTGCCTTGTAACTAATAGTGCAATTACACCAAAGCATGCAATGAAAATCAAATATAGCCTAGAGCAGAACAGCATATAACTAGATCCCGAAGGGGAAAACCATCATTTTCATGCCGGAGCTCTATCTCCACTGGGCTTTTTCCTCCACTGGGTCACAGGGAGATGATTCACAATGTCAACTGAAAGTTGGGGCACACTTTGCCTTTTTTATTAAAAGGTTGAATTAATATACATCATACTTTAGGGGCCCCACAAAATTTAATGGGGCCCCTAGTTTGAGCCCTAGAGCAGCTTCTAAGAAGCGTTCATTAATGGTTATTTTGAGGTGTAAAGAACCTTTATTAATTTGTTAGATCCTCTACACAATATAAAGGTTCTGCAAAGGATCCTTAAGCTGGTAAAGAACCTTTAAATTATGTGCACTTATAAATTGTTCTTCACACTCACAAATGACAGCCTACCTTTTTTAAACCTTGTTCTTTAAGAAATCAAAAGTGGTTCTTTTATGCCATTATCTGAAGAAACCTTTGAGGCAACTATTTTCATCCTTTTTCACAAATCCTTTTTTTTTTACAGGAGAAGGGAAAAAATTGTACTTTTTAGAGAATTTTATGCAAAGAGACTGCTTTAATTGGTACATTCATCATTAACTGTGGTGTGGTGTAAAGGACAGCTGTCACTCAAAATGTAAAAAACTATCAAAATGCGAGATAAAAGGTTGTGTTCTGAAAGGACAATATGCTCATTTATAGTAAAAAAAAAACCTGCCCCCCCAAAATCTAACAGCTGAACTATGCTGAATTTTCAGCCGCCCATAAAGTGTGAAGGAGTGGGAGCCAAAAAAAATCCCTGAAAGCTACACCCTGAGAGAAAGCTGCTTTCTCATCGCAGTTCAACATGAGCAGGGAGACATAAAGTGTTTGGTCAGAGTGAGTCAGAGGGGAAAATGAAGTGGCTGTGTGTGAGCAGCACCATCAGAAACGCTGCCTCTGGGCTGGGCAGCTTCTCAGCTCCATCGAAGGTCATAGGTTATCAGAAGCTGTCAGATAGGCTGTAAACAGTCATGGGTGCCAGCTGAAGACTGCCCATCAGGCGTCTGCTACTAGTATCAGTACCAATGCAGCCTCTGCACTCTGCAAGAGTTTGGCACGCCTGCAGGAGCAGAGCAGAATGCCGATGGCCTGGAGGGGATGGATTGGTTCTGGCTAAACCATCTGGAGGATTCCCGACAGATGCTTCCATGCATTGCAACACCAGGGTGTGAGCAAAACTTCAGCCCCCGCTGGTTATGTCAGAAGACCTAAACACTCATTGAGAACCATGGAACCATGTACAGTACAACTTAGGAGAAACCTTGTTGACTGGATTAGCCAGTAGGAGTCCAGTAGGCCCATACACAGTGATTACCATTCTGAGCCAGGTTTATGGGTGTAGGCTCACAATTCACTTACTTCTGCTTAAGCTGTTTTTTAACAGCTAATACTGCCAAGAAAGAGTTTTAGGCTGTTTCTGTTGCACCTTTCTCTCACAGAAGCGACCAGAACGTGATCAGCCTTCATACCAACAAGCCCTGCTGCTCTCTGGGCAGCCTAACCTCTTTGTCATGCAAGTTAATTAGAAGCACTGGAGTTTATCATAGAGAATATTGCAGCTCTAAGCAGAAGATGCAGAAGAGTCATTTCAACAACAAAATAACATGAACCCTATTCAGACCCACAGGATCTGATTCTGCAGGCAGTGTGCATATTGAGCAAGGCATAAAACACACACGCACACACACACATACACAACACACTTGAGCACACACCACCCACGGCTTGCTTTCGTCCACGTCTCCTGTATGAGGAAAAAGAGGAGGCCCGTTACCAAGACGACAGATAGTTTCCATACCTATTGTCAGATATGTATTCTGTGTGTGTGGCCACCATGCCAGCACAGCGTTTCATCACTGACGACCCTTGAAACTGTGCACAAACAAGGTGTGTAACTTGCAAAAATACAGGACTTTCAGTCTAATATGTGCAGCCTAATATTGCAAAGAAGCACCAACCCAAAACTATCAGTACAGTGGAGGCACATGGCATTGATTGGTGCCGACTTTGGTGGGAGAGATGCACAACTGCAAAACAGCTGCCAAGCGTTGACAGCGTCTGTCATAATGGCAGATAAAATAACTTCTTGGTCCCTTCTTTTTCCATTCCATTGCAAGGAAAAACAAAGTACACAGTCAATATCACCACTCACTCCTCTTTATTTTCCTACAAAAATATTTCCCTTAGAAAAGACAGTTTGGAATTTTACATTGTTTTTGTTTTGTTTTGTATTGTTTTTTTTTGCAACTGCCACAGAAATCTTTTCACCTTAAATATATCTGTTATATAAGTAAATATTTTTAGCAATCAATCAATTTTTAAGTCCAAGTGTGAGCTGAGTGCACTTGCAGCAAGCCCATGGTGCCTGACTCAAGCATCCTGCTAGTTGCTCCAGGTACAGAACAGTTTTACTAAAAATATCTTCTTGCCTGGGCAGACTATGAGAAAGACTGAGAAGAAAACAGTTGATTGCTTCATAAACAAAGCAGGAAAACATTTATAGCTGTGGTAATCAAGGCATTGTGAATCCAAGATCATGCATGCCCTCAATGATGTAGCTGCAAAATATTGTTTCTTACGAAAATACACAATTAATAAATTAATGGTTTTCAGTATCTAGTTCTCATGAGGTGGATGCCCTGTATACTCTGAGAGTAAGAGAGATAGATAGACAGAGAGAGAGAGCGAGAGAGAGAGAGAGGGAGAGAGAAAGCCATAGAAGTTGCTATGTTAAAGGACAGAATGAGGAGCCAAAGTCAATGCTTTTTAGAGGAGAAAGGCCTGGGTCAGTGGTGATTGACAGTGACTGGGTAGTTAAAGCACTTGAAGTGATGAGAGTGATGAGGGGGCACTGATGCATGGTGTCCCAGGATGCCTCTCTCTTCTATACTGCAGACAGCAGGGAACCCCATTGAGAGATTCTTGCCTCATTGCCTTAACTATCATCTGAACAATTACTACCATAACTGCCATCATTATTGACAAGATTTTTAAGTAAAACTCTTCAAATGGTGAATATGTTCAAGGTACAAAACTTGGCATGTAGTCCACACAAAAGTGCTTGAAATGAACCTGTTTCGAGGCACACAAAATCATTTCAGTACACAACAATCATGGTAATAATAATAATAATAGTAATAATAATAATAATAGTTCCAGTTTTAGTAAAAAACAAAACAACAAATAAAACCCCAAAAAGCTGTGTAAGCAGGTACATCCTTCACTGACTAAATGATCAATTCCATTTAGGCCAGTGGTCAGTGTCCCTCACTCCTGTCCGAGTCCACAGGCAGCTGTGTGTATGGTGTGTGTGTGTGTATGTCAGCACAGGCCTGTGGCGCGGCTCTCATCAGAGCGAGACAGATGAGAGCGTCCACGTCAGCGTCCAGAGCGGTGCGAGCAGCCAGGCAGGTGAGAGCTGCAGTCGTATTCCAGTGGGCGAGCCTGTGTCTGACGTACAGGAGCACACCTCATAGCCATTTTCCGCATGGTCCACATGGTGCTGGCCGGGCAGCCTAACACCTGTGGCATTATTCTGCGTCTCCGGAGAGTCTGACTGCATGTCAGCACACACTAACCAGTCTTTGCCGATGGGGCGAGGGTACCCAGTCTCTACTTCCATGTCACTGCCTGCCACCCGCCAGTACTCCTTTCCTTTAAAAAAGTATGAGGCACCTGCAAGGAAAATAGTACACAAAGGTTACTGATTCAGAACAGATTGTAATGCAAGCACACACAACAGTATGATTCCCTTGTTGCTTGCCAGAGTGGGCAGAACTGGGAAATTCTAACAAGCTAAGATAGCAAGCCATGTCAGGTTTATCAACTAGCAAATAGATTCTGTAGGGGGTGGTCGAAGGCCAAGTGGGAGCACAGAAGGCTCAAACATGCTTTCAAAAATTACTTAATTTCTGTATAGTTTTGAACTTTAAGCGTTTCTAAAATTGCTCACTTTTAATTTTATGTGTAGTTGCCAATTATTAGTTTTTGTTTACAGCCCTGTCTTTATGATGGCTGTATATGTACCAAAGATTTAGTAACTCTGGAAGTGTAAAAAAATAATAAAATTGGATGTTTACCAAAACCTGTATGTTTTTTTTTTTATGGGCTATATTATGGTTAGCATTTTTGGTGTGTAGTCTAGAATTAGCATTAAATTTGCTCAAACAGGCACAGTGACTTGTGTAGGGTACAAAGTTTAGGACACAGGACTTGACTGGAGAAGAATTTGCATGTACTGACTCAGAACTTGACTTCAGATCTGCCTGTACTGACTCAGAATGTGACTCAGAATCAAATTAGTTACTTATGGCTTGTGACTTGTTCCCACCTGTATTATATTGGATACGACAATCTGTAAAAAAGTTTTTTGTTACATTAAAAAAATCATTGTTGTTCTATGTACAGTATGTTGTGCGTAAACTCTACAACACTGATTATCAGCCATTCCCCATGCAGAATATTAACACATTAAAATAATGTCAGTAGAAAATAATATGGTATTAAGCATTTAGAACATCTAGGATTCATTTCTTTATAAATATTTAATATCTAATATTTATATTTATATACCAAAACAACTGAGACGAATTATTTGAATTATTTACCAACCCCAAACACTCGACACATTCAAAGGTTCTGAAGATCTTCCTAACCCATCTGTCTACTTGTTATTAGCAAGAAGCCCACACAACCCAAAGCAGGAGTCAGGCCTACCCCACTCACAAAGATGTTCACAAAAATTCACAGAATAGCAGTAACCTTGAATTGGAGAAGCTGAAATAAATTAATTTCTTTTATGAATACAGCTTGTATCTTAACGCAAGAATGGGTGGAAACTCATAGCTCTCATGATAAGAACCAAAACTTCTCACTCTAAAACATTATTTAAATGGGTTTGCATTTGAATCCCAGGACTGCTAGTGACACCACTGAGGTACTGTCCCAGGCGCTGTGTTCATGGCTGCCCACTGCTTCACTTGATGAATGGGTTAAATACAGAGAAGAACTTCTTGCTGTTCACACTGTGTGCTGTGGTGTGTTCACATATGACTGAATGGTCACTTTACACTTAACACTAATATATGAAAAGGATGAAACACTAACATTTGATTACTGGGAGAAATTAATTAACACAATAACCAGCTTTTTAACACAGGGCTTGACAGTTATTATGTTTGTTTGCAAGCAGTCATTCAAAGGTTTGTCTGACAGTTGGTTCCTGTCACGTGTTCATCTTTGAGCAAATACACAATGTCTGTATGCCGTGGTCTTGGGGACAAGTCACCAAAAAGTGCTCAGGTTCTCAGCATCATGGAGAGCTCTGGGCTGATCATGAATAGGTCACTAGAAAACTCATTGGCGTCCCTGGAAATGGCAAAGGAATCAAAACTGCCAGAGAACGTCTCCCTCAGCTGTGTGATGAATTTCTTCACTCTGTGGCTTTGCACACACCCTCTGTCTTCAGCGCTGCAGCCTCCCTAGTGTCAAATATTTGTGGAATAAATAAAGTTTATTACCAAAGGCATCAAGCATTTTCACCATGTCCACCACAGTTTTCCCCCCTGGATTTAGTGCATTCCAGTGGGAACCTATGTCTGCTACAACATATAAAACATAGCTGTTCTTTTTGATTTATTTTGCTTCAAGAAATTCACAGCTTGATTCTTGATTTCAGTTAAGTCTTCCAAGGCTTTACTTCAGTGCAAATGGGTTGAGAGGTCATTGTGAGTACCTTGAAATTCTAGCACAAATTTGATAAAGCTATCTTCATTTTTGTCCGTAGATTTCCCACTTAGTTTGAAAAAGTGCACTTTGGTGAACAACACAGTAAAGTGCATTAGTGTTTAGAGCAATTCTGCTCGCCAGACCCGTTCTTGGACTCAAAGCCAAGGCTCTTCTCAGAAACCTTTCCCACCAAAATATCTGACAAAATACACAACTGTGAAATGTTAGTATTGTCAGTGGAACCATCATAAGCCTGGGATATGTGCTGAGATTTCCTGGATCTCCTCTGCCAAGATGTGGACAAGGTGGATGGTACCTGAAGCAGATGCAGTTTATTTGCTTAACAGAGTTCTCCTACCCATAGATTTGTTAGTTGCAAGTTCATCTGAAACAGCACCAATAAGTTCCATAAAAAACCTCAGCATCAGTGAATGGCCAGACTGTTCAGGCCATGACTTTGAAAACTGTGTGCCTCGTATAAAGGTGACGTCTAAGATTGTAATATCTTACAACAGCAATATTTTCCATGTAAATGAGGTTTACAATTAATGAATGTTGGTGTAACAAATGCATACTCATCGGTTCATTCTACATTAAAGCTGTGCTTTTCCCCATCAGCCTTCTCTTTATGCAATTGCCAGTCTACAGAAAAGGAGTCTGTCCACACTGATGTAAGATGATGAAATTAAAAAAATTTTTTGTGAGCAAATGAAAACATTAAACAATAATATGCTTGTTTTATCTGTGTATTTAGTGTTTGCTTATTTATTTATTTACTTAGTTAGTTATTTAAAAGTCTAGACCCCCCTCGTGTCTGTTTAGAAAAACTCTGGTCCTGGGAAAAACATAGACATGTGTTAGTAAAGAGCTGTAGCTGTGTTCACAACTGAAAAAGCTTTGTTGAGTCTTTAAACAGATAACTTGGAAATAAATGAACATGAATAGAAAATTACCATATATTATTAATCATGTAATAATTTTAACACTGAATGCAACATCTAAAATAACAGTGTATAATATTTCTTATAACAATTTACACTGCGTAAGTTACTATTGAATTAAATAACTAAAATATTAACAATATTAATAAATATTACAAGCGGGCAATCTGCAATCTGGTTGATTGATTGCCTATTGTTTGTTGCTATTTGTTTCATGGTAAAAAGGCCTGATCACAATAACGTTTTGTTCAGAGTAGTTTTTGCAGACAGACGTGCAGCTGGAATTCCATCTCCAACAGATAAAACTCTACTCCAAGCACACCTTTGGACTGGGTACTTTTGTTCATTACCACCATATTTTCCCTCTCTCTATGCCTCTTTCTGCTAGTGGAAACAGCCTATGGTGCTGTCTCTCTCTGAAGAGTATCCATCTGTCAAGCCACCAAGTCTCAGATAGCATTTCCCCCTTGGGGGCTGGCTGTCCTGGGAACTGTCGTGTTTTAAGTTGGCCTGCGCTCACACACACTTCAAACAGCTGTGAGCAGAACCTCTGGCAGCATCTCAAAGGACCACACACCTGACATGCTAACACACTTCCCTCCTCACACATCCGGCCATCAGAGTGCAGTATAAAAAACATTTACACTGATCTGACTGAGCATAATACTGTGTATTTATGCACATATGTGTGTATGTGTGTGAGAGAGAAAGACATCAATTCTGGGGTGAAGACTCATCAATTTTGGTATGTTAGTGTCTTCAGAACTCTGATTCTGTACCATACAGATTGGGTTTGGCCTAGAAAAAAGTTCTCACATAAAACTTTTTCAATTAAGGAGGCATAAAACTGCACTCCCTAGAATATATAAGCAACAACAGAAAAAAAAGTAATTTTACACTTTGTTTCTAACATTTCATTTTTTCAAACTGTTCATACAGTATCGAAAGTGTTACACACTTGTGGGTTGCAAACAGATTTAAGAAAGAGAAAGGACAGGAAGAGGAGCAAAAAGGTGGCATAATGAAATATCTGTGTGTGCGTTTGTGAGGGTCTGGGAAATCACTTTTCTGAACAGAAAAGTGAAAAATGATGTGGGTATGAGGTAAATGAGTATGATGTGGTGAAGAGAAAAGAGAAAGACACAGTTATCCTGTGGGAGAGCATTTTCTCTGTGATGAACACTGTGATGCGATTTCACTCACTACAGTGCTGCATCGATTGGTATCGTGATTGAGTGGTGTCTGTGAGAACATGACTAGTAGCCCCTCGCACGCACCACATAAAAAGTGTAAGAGGAGACAATGTGGAATTTTATACAATTCAGAAAGCATGTTAACGGTCAAGCTTAATATGTTGTTATTTCGATGGAAAATAAAAGCTGTGTAACCATAGTGTACTACCCAACCTGCTCTCAAAAGTATTAACATGGAGTTGGTGGTATGCAATGTAAGCCACAGTCTATATGATTTAGCGTGGCTTAGTCTAAGGAAGAGAGAGGACAGGAAAAGGACTAAAAAGGTGACTTATGACTAAGTCTTCATGTTCATGTTTTATGTTTATTGTCTATACTGCAGTATTTCACTTTCTGTATTCTATCTATCCATCCATCCATCCATCCATCCATCCATACATCCATCCATCCATACATCCATCCATCCATCCATCAATCCATCCATACATCCATCCATCCATCCATCCATCCATCCATCCATCCATCCATCCATCCAGCCATCCATATATCTGTCTATCTATCCATCCATCTATCCATCTATCTATCTATCTATTGATCCATCTGTTTGTCCGTATCTATCTATCTACATACATTCCACTGCTGACTCAAAATAATAATTGTAAAATAAATATGTATTTTAATGCTTTCACTATGGCATGTAGTAAATGGTTACAAATAAATAGTTTACAAGCAGGGAAACCAGCCTTTTCCTCATCGTATTGAAACACATTTAATTTATAAGCAAAGTGAAAAGCATGTGTATGTGTCTGTGGGTGTATTCTCTCATGTCACTAAAGGCTATTCAATTTTATTCACAGCAGGACATTTCAAAGGCAAGCTCTCCAGTCTTTAGTGTGGTAAAGACTAATACCATGGAAGCAATATGTGCACAGACAATAGTGCGCATTAGTTATGACATGATGCCCCTTCTGCCTTTAGCTCATACTCTTCAGCTGCTGCTATGACAACCACACAATTAAAAACATCTGTCAGTGGATCTTTCACAATCAAACAATAGAGCCATTGCTGCCTATTCAAAATGCATCTGACCAAATATACACTTGTATTTATGTACTGTATAATCTGCATACCTTGAGCACCCAGACAGGCCTGGAAAAGGTAGTTAAATCATGTATTTGAATACATTTCATGCAGAACCATATGTGACGGACAAAAAGAGGCAGGGGAACAAAGCTGCTGGGCATATCAAAGCAACATACTGAGCAGAAAGAGCAAGAACATAAATGCTTACTATCAGACCAGCGCATGGCATCGTCAAGCTGGGCCGGAATTCCTTTCCACAATGTAGTGTCTTTAGGGTAGCCAAGGTCCATGTGTCGCAGGTGGTCATCATAGCGCCAGTAACGGTTGTCCTTGAAGAAGTAGGTCTTGTCATTATGCAGCCAGACAAAGACAGCGTCCACCCCCTCCATAGGCAGGCCAAAATCACTGATCGGCCGTGGATAGCCTTCCTCCACAATGTTGTCTTTGAACACCCAGTATTTCTCTCCTAAGAGAGACAGATTAGAATTTAAGTTATGAGTTAACAAAAACTAATAAATACAAATAGTGTTTCACTCGGACTGAAATCCAACAATATTTGTATCACATGGTTATAATTAAGACAATAGATTGTTTTGGCAATTCCAGTTACAATTTTATGACGCAGATTATGTGAGCTAGCTACATACACATATATAGCATTTCCAACAAGCGAAAGATTTGGATAAAAGTTAAATAAACAATGATACTGCCTTTGCTAAATGTCACTTTCAAAAAAGTTTATTTGAAATTACAACAGAAAGGCTCATGTTCTTAAGAGAATAGCCCAGGAATACCTTTAAAGAAGACAATCTTATGGTCTCCAGGTCTCTCATATACAGCGTCTATGCTGTCTAGGTTGATAGGCAGACCCCTCCAGAATCGGTGGATCTGAGCTGGTCTCAAGGACACCAGATGCCTCTCCCTCGTCAAACGCCAAAAGTACTTCCCTAAGAGGAGCACCCAGAGACAGGCCTTCATTCCACTACATCTGTGTGTGTGTGTATGCGTGTGTGTGTGTGTTTACCTAAAGCTTTTATGTTGTGCTATTGCATGGCTGTACAGGAAGCTGCGGTTAACTAAAGGGAAAACATGTGCACATGCCCTGGGGCAGTGGATACCCAAGTGCCCAGCTGTCTGAACTTGTCAAGCAAACAAAGCAAGGCCCTTTTTATTTTAGCTGCGGGCTGAACATACACAGTGACGAAAACTGCATCTCTTTGTCTGCAGATCTGTGTCCAGCAATCAAACACTCAGAGCTTAAAGTTTGTGCATTCTTTAAAAAATGCTTCTATAATTTAATGTGCCTGAATAGGCCATTGATCTCCTTAAAAGGCTGCTATGCATACAGTGACTGCTGGGTAATACTGATTTCAGCCAAGTCTTCTTCTCCAAAAGTGCCTGTACCTTTGAAAAAGAAGGCCTCGCCTCGGATCTGGGCCACTGCATCAAAGTGACTAGTGCATCTGTCAGGGGCATCGCGTGCAGGTCTGAAAGACATAAAGAAAAGGCAGAAAAAGAAAGAACAAATTAGCCAGAAAAACACTGAAGGCACTTGTGGGTAACAGAGGACAGGGTAAAACCTACTGCACTGTTATAACCTACTGCACTATTGATCTATTGTATTATAAAAAGCCTTACAAAAAGGTTGTGTGTATGTGTGTGTGTGTATGTAAGAGAGAGAGTGCATGTGTGAGAGAGTATGTGTAAGAGAGTATGCGCTTATGTAAGTGTGCAGTCATGTATGCTTTCATTTTTGGCTTGCTATATTTGTGCAGACACCATGAATGTGTTTGTGTAAACTCGTTAGGTATTTCAATTAAAACTGGACAAACATCAAGGGAGATGATATCACCCGTTTGCAGGAGGGGCCTTATCCATTGGCTAACGACTGATTTAGAGGTTTGTCGTGTTTGGGTTGTTAACGAAGCTGGAATTATAGTGACAGTGCTTCTTTTGTGAGTTAGAACTCGCCTTGCAGCTTATTAACAAAGATCTTCATTCACAGCGTATTAAGAAAGCTCTGGAAGAAGAACGCTTTAACAACCTTTGTCAGAGTAAATCCACCTTTTCCCCTCATCGTCTGTGAAGGTGGAGTAAGAGGAAAATGAAAAAGTATAGGCTGTCCACTAAAGCTAAATACTCACTTACAAGGTGAGCAGGATAATTATTTGTTTGATTCTGACATTTGCTTTATAAGAATCTCAGCATCAGCACAACATAAAAAAGGCACATTAACCTGAGGACTGTGAGGATGTATTTATGTTCACTCACGGCATGGTGGATCGATTCTCTGGCAGGTCCAGGAGAACAGGTGGTTCGGCGGTCCGTGAGGGGTCATTTGGACGGACAGTATGTGAGACTGAGTCCCGAACACCTGATGAAAGACCCCACACAAATCATTCTAGAGCAACAACAAGACAGCAGCATGTACCAACATGTTCAAACACATTTCCAACAGTGAAGTAGTGTTGCATGATAAATTGTTACGGGGAAGCACCTACCATTTAGCCATTCTACATGAATGAGAAACTTTACTTTCGAAGGGTTGAGTGTATTTTTGTGAAAACTTTCATAAAAGAAAAAACTAGGTAGCATTATGTAAATGCAATCATGCTGATCACCACTAGGTTTCATTAATTGTTAGCTACATCCGTATTTTGAGAGAGACTCTTTTAATCAGAGAGCAATCACAAACGATGTTTTATTTTTTTTAAAGAAGTGTGCCACAGCTTTTAATTCATCGAACAAATTAGGCTGTCACAATTACCTGATTAAGTTTGAGTAAAAAATTAAGTAAAAAAATTATTCAATTCCTCTTCTTGATGAATTCACAACGATTAGTTGTCAGTTTGCTTGATTATGCATATTTTAAATTCTTGAACTGGTCTGACTTATATTGACAAGTATGTTTGTGGTATGATTACAGGTAGAGGAAACTTGTTCAAACTCAAAAGTTTGTAACCAAAAACTACTTTCAGCTGTTCTTCTTTTGCTGTTGTTTTATAAAAAGTCATTGTCCTGATACAGGTTTACATTTACACTGTACAGCTCTGGATGTGATTTGGAAACTTCAGCTCCTGGTGTTCTATCAGACTTTCTCATTGGATAATGTTGCAAAGTTTCAAGTTCTCCTATGCTTGTCATCATTTTAAAATCACTTAAGAGGTGTGTTTTTGATGGTCACAAAAAGTTCTTGTGAATCCTGTCTTACGAAAAGAAATAAAGCCTCAGACAAGCATTTTTTGAAGAAAATTCTAAAGCTTTGTCGTTTAATTAGTAAACATCATTTTTATTGCTTGAACTATTTTCAAAATAATCAGTGGTCAGCCTGATCACTAATACAATCAATAGTGACAGTCCTAAAATAGCGGCTCCCAAACTATGGCACGTAATGTTAGTATGGCCATAAATTCTTCATTTGATTTTATTCCATTAGTCGGCAATTACACCGGTACTTCCCTGGTATTGACAGCTCAAACAGCCTGCCACCCCTGCACTCCACAAACCAACTCCAGAGAAGGAGAACCTGATTTAATAAGTCTCTGAATATTAAATTTAATCAAAAGAATAGCAGAATTCTGGGGAGCATTGTGTGCAGTGTATTAAATTGTGCTTTTAAGACTTTGATTACCTTTACAACTGATACAGTGATGGCTGTATGAGTATTTAGGAATCTACTTTTACAAATACTGTAAATGAATGAGTGACATATGAGAGCACATGGCAAATCAAATAGTAAGCTCTTTATTTATTACTATTTGTATTGTAAAGACTTGTGAGTAAAGAAGGTGTTGTACATTATCAGGAGATATAATGATGTTCCTATTTTAGTTTAAGAAGGCACATGTAGAAAATATTTATAGTTGAAGACCATCTCAAAAACACACACACATACACACAAATTTGGGCTCTCACAATGATCACTGTCACACTGCTGACCTTGTGATCACAACTGATTAAAGTTCATATCTCTTCCTCACCCTTCTGCTCTTGTCAGCAATCCAAAGTGCACCACACCTGTAACATGCCTCCCTAATATTTAGGGATAAGATAGCATCCCTAACATTTAGTTATTCAGAATGATGCCTTGTTTTTCATGTTTTGCACTCATGTTTTTGTTCATTTCATGCGTTGTGTTATTGCATCCTAAGCATGATTCAAATGGACTTATTTTAAACTAGATGTTTTAAATATGGATAATCAAAATAAATCTTTGATATCACAATACAAAGGACTATGCAGCATGGAATATGAAATTGAGTCTGGGAGTCACTGCTCTAGGACAATTACAAAATCCCATTATTCAGACTCTTTTAAAAAGAGAAGAAAATCTGTCTAAGGTGGAGATGGATATATGCCTTGACCAGATTCACTTAAGCCTGAGAGTAGGTCAAAAGTTGTAGCTTTCCTAGTACTTTCTGCCTTTGTTACAGGATCTCACAAATCCTGATCCATCCATAGCATTCTTCACCACTGTTCACTCTGCCTTAGCTCTTTCCAATCCTCGGTACCTGACATTAATACCCCCCGTCTTTACTCTCTCCAGGTTGGTTGTGTGTGTTGTGTAGATACTGGGTACTCTGTCGCATGCTGCACTGTGATAAGCTCGGTCTGAGCTACCAAGATGGCCAATTAAACCCTGCATTCTCCATCTGTCTCCAGCACCGACGTGTAATTAAATCAATAATCCCCCAGTTTAAACAAACCAATTCTCCGTCCTGCATCCCTATTCTGAGGCTTATGTTCCTGCACCACAGAATCATACAGAGGTGCCTGCTGGGGGGGCACACAGCACCAAAGACCCACCCACAGTCTCCAGTAATTATGGTGTGCACTTCTGCTGCGATAGAATTGAGATAGATAGGAGGGGAATAGGAGGGGGATGAGAGAGAGAAGGAGAGAGTGAGAGAGGCAGAGAGAAAGAGTGTGAGAGAGAGAGCACAGCAGTTGCTGCCTTTTGTGAACAGATTAGGGCATCTGTTTGTCTGTCATTTTGGGCACAAGTTCAGTTCCTTCCCCTCGTCTCAACTCATCACTCTGCTCTGCCTTCACAGCTGCCATGCAGAGGCGAAGGTAGGCGAGCTCCTTTCCTTCTCTTAGCAAGTGAAATCAACCCAAACCCAGAAAATGTTACAAAGCTCTAAATGACAAAAATTATGAGTGGGTATTTTTTAAGTTCTTACAATGTTTTATCATTTTATTATTTTTCATTGATCTTGGCAATGTTTAAGCAATATTTACACTTTCTGAGAACCCAGCGGCAAATGACATCTTATGCTCTAATCACAGCTTAAACTTTTATTCTAAAAAAAAGTTTCCTACATTGACTCTGTGACTGTGTACAATACATTTGGAAAACTAAATTAACCCCAAATAACAAGATGACTAGACTCCAACTAGACTAGAAGTTGGTCTGTAAATACGTATCCCATCTGTGCATCCTGACTCCATAATAAATTGTACTTTATTCTGAAACAACCAAATATTCTGCAACATGTGGACGGTGATGTATTGAAATAGATTGAATAATCTTATCATATTCGGACAACTGTCTCATAAAGGAAAGCGGTATGTGTTTTGATTCGATCTAACCTGATTTCACTCATCAAGATGTCATTTTTTGCCATCTATAATTTGTCTCACATTGACTAACGTATGAAGAGATGCAGAAGAGAAGAGGAATGCACAAGAAGAAAAGAGAGAGCAGTATAGAGCACAAGACTGCACTGTGGGAAATAGAAAAAGGGATGTGAGAAGAATTCAGCAGAGAAAATAACTCTATGTTGCCACTGCATTTCTCTCCAAAAGCAACAATATTTGCCCCACAGCAAACATAGCTGATCAGCCTGCCTGTTGTCTGTGAAGTCAAAAAACATGCTTATGTCATTTCAGCAGCTGTACAGCATGCAATTTTCTATTAACATGGACAAAAATTAATTGCACAGTTACATTTAATAAAGCAGTAGCAGTCAGTCTGAAATAGTCGTTTTTTTGCCTGTTACGTAACAACTCGATCTGGATTGTGGCTAGTGTATGATGATTCAGGCATGGAGTTTGCACTGTAGAAAAAGTAACATTGGATTAACCTAAACCTTAGCGGTAAACTCTATTGCTGTCAAAACTGCCAAACTGCTTGACTAAAAAAGGTTCATAATACAAATATAAATATATAGGTTAAAAAAAATAGAGAAACAAATGAAAGATCAGATCACAAGCAAATGTGTTTATTCTTACCGTAAAGCTGCCAGACTCTGACCTTGTCTTCATATGGAAGATCGTATTTGAGCGGGTCTCCCACAGGGCCCTGGTAGTAGGGTCGCATGATGGATTCAATGGCAGATGTATGGGCAAGCCCTATGGCATGGCCAAACTCATGTACTGCCACAGCAAATAAATCCATGCCATGGGAATCTGCAGGCAAAAAAGAACAGAAAGATTTAAAGCCGACTGTGGTTGTAATAGAAATAGTAAAGATAGTAGAAACTGAATGCCATGTATGGTTCGTTATTATGGTCTGGCTCACACATATTGCAGATATTATATTTCATATTTCAGTTAAAATTACTCTCACTACTAAAGGCAGAATAATTTTTTTTTAATTAAACCTACTAGGGCTGGCTAAATATCAGAAGATTAAAGTTGACAAAAAACCTCAAAACCCATTATTGTTCCCACTGTAGTTAATTTAAACATATTGTTAACTCTGATTGGTTCTTTGGCAGATTTCATGGCATGCATACCAAATTTAGCGCTGCTAAATTCAAACTGAACTGAAAAAATTAAAGAAAAAAAACATTTAATCAAATCATCATTCATATTGTGCCAGTTAACAGTAAATTAATCACAAGGTCATGAAAATGTATTGTGAAAAGATAAAGACACGTTAGAAAACAGCACTTAACAATCACCTCCCTGATAAATTGGACAAAATAGGTCAGATCAAAGTTGCATAATCCCATAGCAGTGACTTTAGAGCTTTAGATTTGATGCCACTCAAAAACGCTTCTACGCATTTTAATTTCTTGGATCTTCTTATTTCTGCATTCATCTCCACAGACAGGCAGTTTTAAGAAGTTCACTCAGACACGAAGGCTTTCACACCTTCCTGTTAAATGGTCCTGAGAGATAGCAATATAGTCAGAGCGAGGAAGCTGTCAATCAAATGTTTAGTCAGAGAAAGGGAGAGATAGCCACAAGCTGTGCGGCTGGGTAAAACTGCTCAAAGTTGTGGCAGTTGTCCTCCTCTGCAAATCTGTAAAAAGCACAACTCAGCTATTCTGGCTTGTTGGAAGCCAAGAATTAAAGCCACAAATCGCTGATTAAGATTAAGATTTACAGATTAGGGGGTGCGCATTTTGAAATGGCATCTTAGCTTCCCCTGCAGGTTCCATGGTGTGTATGAGCGTCAACACACTTCAAAGATTTCACGACACAAAAGATAACTTTTTTCCTGGGTTGTGCTAGTCATCTGGATGACTTATGGGCACAATGCACAGTAATCTGCACATGTACACTCTCTGAAAGGCAACCGTGAGCCTGAAAAATGCAGCGACTCCTCACAATTCCATTCTAATGGTGCTCTCATTCAAACTCTGCTACCTTTATTTGTGCCTGTCAGAGGTCTGCAATGCTTTGCAATGATCTTTTGGCAGTAGTAACAGAATCTGAATGGATAAAGGTGCTTTTACAGGCACACACAGATGCTTATAGTAGTGTACCTGCCTTGCTGAGTTGTTTCTCTGTGATATACATTTATCAGTGTATAATTTTATTGACATTAGCATTATAGTTATTGTAAATGGTTCATAATAATAAATACCACCTATATAATACAAATATAAATATATAGGTAAAAATGATTTTTCATAGGAACCCTCGTGCTTTTTGGCCATCCCATGATCTAGATGAAATAACAGCTGCTGTCATGCTGCAGTTGCAACAAAATAGTAGATATCTTGTGTTTACAAACTTAGGTTCGATTCAGAGTTTAGAGCTTTTATATACATGTAATTTATGACTGACAATAAAAAGTGCACTTCTAAGATTCAAGAAGATTCTGTTCCTAAAAAATCCTGCCTGTTTCCTTTCAGTCATGCTCACTTACAAAAGCTACTTGAAAGTCAATAGCTGCCATTGTGGAGAACCTTTAGCCTGATGTAGGTGAGCTACAAGCCACATCCATCTAACAAGAACTCTAATCTAACAACTCATAGGCTCGAGAGTTAAAGGAAGTGGCCAATACACAGTACTAATTAAGGACAGCTAGGTAATACAGGTGATAAATGACTGGGGTAATTTTAACTACCTACTGCCTGGCTCGGTGTACCTTACACACGCACACACACACACACACACACACATGCACACACAAACCAGAGGCTTTGCCAAATTGCAAAAGTCATCAAAAACACACCTGCTTAATGAGGGTTCTGTTCCGGCCACAATAATCAGTCTGCATTAGCAAGCAACCAGTGAAGAGAGAATTAATAAAAAGCAGTCTGCATGCTGTCAACACAAAGCAGCGCTCCCTTGACTCCATTTGGCTGACCCAGGGGAGCGTGCCAAAGCGGCACCATAGGATGCTTTAGCTGCCACTCAACAACTGAGAATCCGCCCATCGGCTTAAATTAAGCATTTAGCATTCTGTAAGATAGGCGCCTCTCTTCGTGTCCCATCTCAGTTTAGAGGTAATTAGACACATTAGCGGACTGTCCTCAAAGAGGAAAGTTCTTAGGTCCTGCCAAGAACAATATAATCAAAGATGTTTCCCCAGACTGTGGAGGAGGTGGAAGAGTGGGTTGAGGAGAAAATGCAATTACTCAGGTTCTTGTAACTATGATGAGGTCCATCCATCTTAAAGAGATTAAGGTCTGATGAAGGTCTGATCTGCTGAACCTCAGAGGGTTGCTTTCTCCTCCTGACCTTACAACATCTCAGACATTATCTCCTCACTGCTAAATAGTAACACATGTCAAACATAGTGGAACAAGACATGCTCCTTGTTGAGCTTCCAGAGGAACAAACCTCCGCTGAGGACAATGAGGTACAATGATTTGGCCTGTTTTATTCAGCAAGTCTGTCTGCTGAATTAACTTAATTATGTAACTTTCTTCATTTATGTCCATGATCTCAGCTAAAGTCATACAATAATGAAGCTTGACTGAAAAAGGATGACATTTTCTGACAAAGTTTGTGCAAAGACACTCTAAAAAAGGATCTGAAGTGATGGGTAAACAATCTTTGGTGCCTGTAAAGTATAACAGTAAAATACAGCAGAACATGAACGGCCTGTAGAGCAGGTAGGAGGGCGGGTGGCAGGTGATATGTTCATTAAACACATGATGGTAGGGATAGCTAAGAAAGTGTGAAAATGAAAATAACATTGCTTCTGTTGGGTCACAAAACATACAGGATGAAATAAGTAAAGCATGTTTTAGTGCTAAATTAAATCATAGTTTTGTTTAAGAGAAAACAACTATTAAACAATCATACAATAAACTGAGCACTCAAATGACGAGCGAAATCTTAAAGCTTTCTGAAGTGCTTTCTCTCTCACTCCCCCACTCTCTTTCCATCATTATACACACACCTGCCAAGCTCCCATGCAAACATCTGCTTGCCTGATGGGAGGCCTAATTGGTGCATGCTCCAGTGCTGTCCAGGAGCATATGGCCCCAGGCCACAAGAGAGGGTTGAAGGGAGGGAGAGGAGGGCACGCCCTGAACCCAGAGGGGAGTTCACTGTCTGGGCAGCTTTGTATAATAAGGAAACCCCCCCTTTTTCTTCAACACCAAGTCCTGCACAGACCTTCAGCCACATTCTGCTCAAACCCTCAGCCAAGTTGCAGACGTCTGGCTGGAAGAGTTCAAGGGAGGCACAAATACATGCTTCACTGCCCATATGCGGACGACGCAAAGAGTGCCAGAGCAATCAAATGTTGCCAAAACGCATCTGCTATTCTCAAACTGACCTGCTTTAGAGCAGAGTGAAGTCACAAACTCAGCACAAACTCTAAACTAGCACTTCACTCAAAGCCTTACCTGGAGACCTGAAGGTCCAGGCTTCATCATCGTCGAAGTGTGTGTCCCCAGCCGTAAAGCGTTCTCCTGGAAAGAATGCATGAGCCACAGTGCCACCTGGCCCATCAAAGGGATAGCCATCATTGTGGTCCGCTTTGGTGAAGTCAATCTGAATGTCTGCCTCGTTTCCCGCGACCTCATGGAAGTTTAGTGGTGCAATGTCACTCCACACCTTCAGGGCGTAGTACATCAGAGCTCGAACTGTGTCCCTCCCCAGCAGAGCAGACTCCTTAGGAAATGTGCGCACCCTGGGAAGACAACGATGTGTATGAGGCATCTAGTATCAGTGAAGTTGTTGATCTTTCCTTGAGGCTAAGTTAGGTGATGTTTATTTTGAGTTCCACAGAGAAGCTAACTTTAACACCCAAAACAAAGAGACAGTTTTGTCCTTTGCATTTGGAGTGTAAAGGGTAGCACAAATACCAAGAGACAGACAAAAGCCTAGCTTTCAGTTTCATTCCCCCAAAACTTAAATGAAATCACTTTGTTTCCATCCTCCTGATATTTTCTTTTTCTCTCTCTCTCTTCAGAAAGCCAGGCCAGGTTTGTTCAAAAATTCAAAATGGTGATTTAGAGGCCAAGTGCCACTCACAAACATGGTAATCTCTTGAAGCAAGGGCAATTTGAGCCTTTTGTCCAGAGCAGAGATCAATGGGAAATTAATTTCCGGGTGCCTGCTCTGCAAGTCCTAGGGAGGCACTGTGCCATCTGAATGGAATACACTTGTCTTCACAGTGCTAAGAGCAGGCTAATAGATTGTGTTCTCAGACTTTACAGTTGTCAGACAGAGTGATCATAGCTGTTTCGGTGCTATTCATGCAACAACCTCCTGCGTGGCAACAGCTGCTCAAGGGCAGTATGTAAGTGCTCTTAGACATCAACCTAAGGAGGGTTAATTCAGAAAGGCACAAAGACTACCATGGATGCAGGCATGATGCACATTAGCAGTGAGCCAAGGTCATCACCCAACCTGAACTGCATTAAAGATGGGCTACATAATCTTCCTGTTAACAGTTTTAACAGCCCCCAACTGATCATCTAACTACATGGATATTGCATTTATCTGCCGCACCTTGACACTTTTCTGCATGACTTCAGCCTGGTGTGTGATCGACATACAGACTCGTGCTCGGAAGAGGGTAAGCAAGACTGTGAAATACCTGTTGTGAATATTACAGTCATTTCACATTAACGCTTCACGATTTGAATAAAATTGTAAGAAAGGAAAATTGTGGCACAGACTTGCTTGGTACACTGGAGAATGAAGTGTAATCATATTTTGTATAATACCACACCTTTTTATTTTAGCTTGCTTATGGCAGAATGCAAATGTGTTTCTTTTTGGTGGGGCAACACAGTGGTTGCAATGCCATATTCCTTTCCACCTCAAAGACTCATTGTAGTAATTGTACATTACACCATGTATTATCTCAGCTCAACACACTGGTATAAGAATTTTAATACCACTGCCCCTGTTATGCTTCCATGTAACTGGCTGTCTTTGTCAATTAATATGAGTTGCACTCAAAACACTCTTGAGAGAAGCAGTGAATCACTTCACAGAAGGTTTAGGAGAACGTGCAGGACTATGGATTTAATTAGGTGTTTACAGTCACATGAGCCAAAGCACATTGCTTGTCTTGTCTTGTCTTATTGAGCTTGATTTTTCACAGTACATCCACACAACTGCATTGACCAGCAGTGAGAACTCCTTTTAAATGACTCAGTTCCCACTCTCCTTCGATTTCCTATTGCACTATAGCCTGCATCTATATATCTTGATGTCAACGTGATAGTTCATTTGGAGTAAACAGCGAATCATTTCTACACAAGGTAGCAGTAAGGTCAGGGATGTCAGCCGTGTAATGGCGGGAGGGGTTAGAGCACTACAAGCTCAATTTTCTCATCCATTTTCTCTATTATGTGCCCTCAGCAGGGTTTTGTTCGATGGTCATTGGTCTCACTATAACTCAGCGGACAAATGAGCAAAAGCAGAGGCTAACCTGAGATGGAGGGCAAGCTTTCAACCTGTGTAAGCTCTCTCTAGAGGCTTTCTGTTCCACCATTCACACATCAACCCTAAAATACTGTCTTTTAATTTGCAGGCACAGTCTGTGTTTTGCCTCAGAGTGAGAGAAAATGACAAGAAAAAAAGTAAAGGATTGCCCTCAAAGGAACTAATTTCCTCCTCTTCCTCTCATCTGAATCACACAGTACGGATGACCTCCTGCAGCTCTCTGCCTCTGAAAGGAAATTTACTGTATGCTGTTTTAATCGCTCACCAGAATCAATCTAAGCCACATGCAGGCACTGGTATAAACACACACCTCTTTATAGCTGTGTGATTCCATTAATTCATACAGTA
This sequence comes from Brachypetersius gabonensis, assembly GCA_037577145.1. Classification (NCBI taxonomy): domain Eukaryota; kingdom Metazoa; phylum Chordata; class Actinopteri; order Characiformes; family Alestidae; genus Brachypetersius; species Brachypetersius gabonensis. Next base: position 9,815,661 of record JBBJLR010000024.1, read on the forward strand.
ATTTTGGTTTCTACAATCAGTTTGGTTATGGTGTGTTGAAAATGCATTCGAGGAAAATCTTATTTCCGCCTTAGAAATGGATGGGATAATCTGGCTAGACAACAGCTCCACAACCCCGAGTCAATCATCATCTGTCACGCACAGAAAACTCCTATATACCAAAGTAAATTGCTTGGAATCATGATGTGCAGTAGGGCAAAACACAGTTTTGTTTATTAAACATTACTGGTCTTTGCATTACTCCCATTATAAAAATGAGCCATTTTATAAACTGATGTTTTCATTGCATGGCATGAAATTCTGACTGCTTTCAGCTCATCCTGTCCTGTCACGGTGTTACATAGGCCAGCTAGCTACCGAAAAATGTTTTTTTATCTTAAAATACAGCTAAAACATTTTACATGAAAAAAGTCATTAGCTTGTCTTTGCAAACTTGATCACAAAAATAAAAATGACATTAAAAAGGTTAAACCATTTAAATTGTTGTAGCCTAATTTTCATATTTACTATTGTACTAATTATTTTAAACTTGAATTATTGCTTATCACTTACTATAGCTGTAAATCATGTTCAGGCCTCTATAATCTCTATAATCACTGGCTTTATAAACATAATCACTGTCTTTATAGGCATATCTTGTGTATTTTTTATATAAATTAAATTAAATCTAATCTTTCAGCTTCTGTGTTTCTTTTCAAATACTGCAATACTGAACATTTAAACATTTTCCCGTGTGAATATCATTCACCTTTACCTGAATCCTTAAAGCCATGATAGTGTTTCAGAAATGTCATCCAGGGTAAAGAATCTTGTCTCCCTTAATATTGTCCATCAACTTATGGGTGCAAAACCATCTCTAACACCTTCAACGGGATGAGAACCTTATGAAAGCAAGGACTTCATGAAATTCTACATCTCCAATGCCAGTGCTTTGCAATCTTGTCCAGGCAGATCTCCAGACTGCATCCAAACAATCAAGAATTGAACTACACAACAATCATTGTTTGCCTTACCAAATGGTAACCTGTCAATTCTCAGACAAGCCAAGTAAATCAAGGCAAAAAGGTTTATTTTCATTTCAACCATAAAGTACATAGTAGGCTTGTCACGATACTGAAATTTCCAACTTGATATTGATACTAAGGATGGTATTCGATACTCAATACTATTTGTGATGCTACAGGGGGAGAAAAAACAAACACAGGAACCTTTTAATAAAAAAATTTAAGTGTGAGTAAACAAACAAAATGCTCTATTTTCTCTGTCTACTCAAAATTGTACAGTGTCTTTGGGATTTTTTGTTATTATTATTATTATTCTAGCTAAGTTTCAGTCAACTAAAAATCTGAGTAGGGAGGTGGTGGCGCAGTGGGTAGGATACTTGCCTCTAGACCAAGAGGTCATGGGTTCGAATCCTACCTTCAGCACACCACTGGGTTCCTGAGCAAGACCCTTAACCCCAAGTTGCTCCAGGGAGACTGTGCCCTGTAATTAGGAAATGGAAGTCGCTTTGGATAAAAGCATCTGAGAAATGTAAATGACCATTTTAGTCTAATTTTAGTCAGAATTATCCACAGCTGTTTTCATAGAGTTTTAGTCAATGAAAACTGATGACATTTTAGTCTAGATTTAGTCATTGAAAGTTGTATTGTAGTTGTCACTTTTGTAGTAATGCAATTCTATTTAACCCAGTCACTGTAGTATATGTATAGTATAGTATTACGTTATTATACGCTACACGCCCACAAAGAAGGCCGAAATGCCATAGAGAAGGCCTCAACTTTCGGATCGTCCTGCTCAGACACGCTTTGTCCAAAACCCATCAAACTTCTTGTGACGCATCAGGCATACGTCCCCGACACACAAATGCAGTCGTTGATGACCGGCACTCGTTTTTTCCTTGTCTTTCACTCATCCCTTTTTCCTCCATTGACTTGCATTTATTTCTCATTGAAATGAATGCAGTTTTGGGAGAACAGACTCTGAGTCTCCATACAGTGACCAAACCTCATGAAAGTTCATATGGGACCTCAGGTCACGCCCCCAATGACATACATGTGAGAACTGAACAAAGTGGACAAAAGTATCGGGACAGCGCTGTCATACAAAACTCTGTGAACAAATGTATTGGGATACACATACACACACACACACACACTCACACTAACCTCACACACACTAAGAACACACAGTGACCCACACACACTCACGCACACACACACTCACACATACACTCACAGACACTAAAAACACACAGTGACACACACACACACACACACACACACGTACACACACAATCACGCACACACACACACACACACAAAATGACCCACACACACATACTCACACACTCATTCAAACATACTCTTTCACACATATACTCATGTACACACACATAGGTAATGACCTCAGGTCACACCCCTAATGACTTACATGTGAAAACTGAACTATTTGGGCAAATGTATTGGGACACACATTAATGCTATGCTAATGCTGACGCTATGGTAATATAATGCTATGCTAATGCTAACATGATGCTAATGTTACTGCTATGCTAAAGCTATGCTGATGCTAACATGATGCTAATGCTAATGCTATGTTAATGTTAACATGATGTTAACGTTAATGCTATGCTAATGTAATGCTATGCTAATGCCAAAGTGATGCTAATGCTATGCTAATGCTAACATGATGCTAATGCTAATGTAATATTCATACTATGTTAATGCTAATATCATGCTAATGCTAATGCAATGCCAACATGATGCTAATGTTAACATGATGCTAAGCTAACATGATACTAATTCTAACATTATGCTAATGCTAAAATAATGCTATGCTAATGCTAACATGATATTAATGCTAATGCTAATACAATGCTATAGCTATGCTCATGCTTATGCTAAGCTAAAGTTAACGGTAACGCTATGCTAATGCTAACATTATAATAATGCTAATACTATGTTAATGCTAATGCTATGCTAATGCTAACATGATGCTAATGTTATGGTAATGCTACTGCTATGTTAATGTTAACATTATACTATGCTAATCTTATATTGATACTATAAATATGCTAATGATGTGTTCCTGTTATAATAATGCTAACACTACAATAATGCTATGTTGGAGATGGCTGATATGGCGCCTGATAGAGTGTTTCTTGGCAGCAGGCCCATTTAAAATTTCTTCAGGAATTTTCCTTTTTTTAGTTATATTTTTGTTACCTTATAGAATCAAGAATACTGTACATCCATTCCAGACACAAAAGACGCTCTGATTTGAATAAACAAAATAAATAAAATAACATCACATCACTAAAAAGTGCAAATAAAATGAAAATGTGTGTCTATTGCTATGAAACCCACATTTGTAAAACTGGTAAAAGTCTTCACCCTCAGTGTGCTGGCCTGAACGTACCTGAATATTATTAGTATTCCTGAACAAATATAGTCACACAATCAAATCAGAACACTTTAGGTTCAGAATTTTTGCATGGATATGGGAAAGGCTGCTTATCAAAATGCTGTGTGTCTGTGAGAAAGAGACAGAAAGAGACAGACAGAGAGACAGAGAGTTCCATGAACCGGCAGATGCAAAATTGGCATTTTAGTATTGATACCAGTGCTAATAGATATTACTCAATACTAAATTTTAGCATCGATTAGTATCTGAGAATCAATTTTTTTGACAACCCTAGTGCATACTAAAGGGAAACAACATTGCTCCAGGACCACAAAGAACAAAAACAGAACTAACCCAAGGCTAAACAAGACTAGACAAATTTGAAAACGACAAGACTGACCTTTTTCCATTTTTAAAATAAACTTTATGGTTAAAGTTTACAGTGTGTAGTGAAGGTCTATGTGTCTTAGGCACTCTACCTTGTGCTAGGATATGGTAAGAGTTGATGGGATACAAAAATATGTGAATACGATAGAGAGTAACGGAGGGTAGCGAACAGAGAGGTGCTTATCATAACACCATTTTGCTCTGCTTCCCAGCAATCAGCAAGGGAAATAAGGATGTTGCAATATGTCTCTGTAGAGGAAAACACATTCACTCCAACGTAATCTCTCCTAATCTATTTGGGTAATTAAAGGGGGTGTTAACGAGTGGGAGGCTGGTCTCTTGTGTAGTATTGCTATAATTTGGAGAGATGAACCCAAAGTGAGGGTCTGACTCTGCCTGGCTCTTGCAGATGCACTGTGATCCCAGGACTCCAGCGTAGCTTTGGGCTTTCAACAGACAATCAATCACCACTCCCTCACTACCCACTAAGTGCCTGAGTACTGTCTTAAGCTCCAGACACATTGTCTGCAGAACCATTTTTCCGATCAGAGTGGTTAATACTAAAATCCCATAGGCATTCATGACATTTGAAGCTTCATCTTGTTGACTACTAAAGTTATCCTAGCTGGGGAAATGCTAATGACATTCATTAAGTTATCACTTAATTCTATACATTTGCAGGAGAGGTCTCACAACAGAACGAAAAATGTTGGCAGCAATTCAGAAGGCAGAGAAGCAAGACAGAAGTAGCTTTAACAGTGTATCTATACTTCCCTAAGGAATCATAACATGCACATCAAAGAAAAATAGTCATCTACAGTTGATCAGAGCTCTGGGTTTGGGCTTCTTGCAACTCTCTTGCTCTGTGATATCGATCCGATTCTCATGGGCCTGCAATACAAAAAGCTCTCCTGGCAGCAACCTGTATAACAGCATTTCATAGAGCTTGGCAGCCGTCAGTCTGTTTCTCTCTCTCTCTCTCTCTCTCTCTCTCTCTCTTCCTCTGTCTCTCTATCCCTGCCCCATTACCCCAGGATCAAGCAAGCCTTTTTACCACAGCTCCTAGAAGAAGTCATTATGAGGGTTATTACCTTGTCTGGCCTCTCACCTGGCTCACAGATGCTACTTCCTCTACCTCAAGTACTCCCCACACATACAGTGAGGTGCATGATGAGGTGATGCTCAGTGAGATTCACACATCATAAACTACTGTTGCATGAAATGTGCATCAGGAAGCATCTCTTGATGTCTGTTTCCTTTTGAATATGTGTAAAAAATCTCTACCAAAGGTGAGATTACTGAACCAATGACTTAACCCTTGAAGTTAAGGGTTGAAGTTATTACAGTTACACATTAAGAACAAAAAGACCTTGCTAAAAGCACATGTGCTAATTGTAATTTTAATAAAATATTTTTTTAAGATTTTGTTTTTACAACCAAAAAGCAAGAAAAAAGTATCTTCAAACAAAAATAATATTCAAACACACAGAGCACTGAGATGCTTCCTCTAGGAGCCTTCTACCAATCAACACATATGTAAGTTGATTTATTGTGTGTCACACACTAAAAGCAGGAATGGTGAATGATGGAAGAGACAGGATGGAGGTTGTATGATTGGCACAGCTGAGCATGGGAGATCTCAGCAGGATCTGATAATGAGAGAGGAAAGGATGCGTGAAACTCACACACACACACAAATTCACTGTTCAGTGCACATACTCGTCATATCAGTAGTCAGTCTCCACTCAGCATCCATCTGTGTTGCGATGGAATCCATATGTTACTTTATGCATTTGGATAACCCTTCATTTATGACAGCATGAAGACATAAACCGTTCTTATTACTTCTCCTACATTTAAAACTGCATTGCAATTTGTAGAGACACTGATACTTCACATCTGTAGTCTCTCAGACCCTATCATAGCCTCTGAAGGCTATCACAGGTGTAGGGTGCCATGGGTGCTGTTACTATACCTCCAGGAAAGGTGTCTCTTGTTCCATTTGTTCTGAGGAGTCAGTGCCCGTCTCCTCCTGCCCGCGGCACTCTCTGGTGCTGACATGTCTGGCAGAGAACAACGCGGTGTCTTCATTAATCCTAGGGTGGCCTGGTCTGTTGGAGAAAGGTGCAAACGCAAAGATGCAAACACACTTTATTTAAAAATGTTCAATCAATTCATCTGAGTATATGTAAGTCTATTTCAGTGCAAGCCGTCACACACACCAAGCACGCCGGTCTCCTCCAGACCTCCAAACCGCTGCATGGCTTTGATGGCCTTGGTCAGGGCTTCCTTGGTCTGAAGCTGCCCAGTAACAGGGTCAGCTGGTGGGAGGTAGCCAAATTTACTCAGCCAATCCTGTTAAGAAAGCAAAAACAAGGTTTGTTAATGGGAATTTTCTTCATTCCATCAGAACCTGACCGTTTATTTCAGGCGCACAGATTGAAAGGCAATTGAACTGTAAAATGTATAGTGGACTTACGAATAACTAAAGTTATTCAGAAGTCCACTATACATTCCATAGCCTATAATTATCGTCATCTAAGATTGACGCTGTCACAGGGTTTCAGTGAAGTATCAGAGCAAATGCAATTTGAGCCTCATTCTCTTATTGTGTTATTGAAGTGATAACCATCTGCTTGATCTGCTCTAGCTTCCCCTCTGTTGCTTTGAGAGCACTCAGGAGCACAGCATATACACACTTCAAACTGATGACAATGATTTGAGAGTTTTGTTACTGGACAACTGATGGCATTAAGCTGGAATGGCCTGTCAAAATACTTCAAAAAGTATTTTGACAGGTGTGTATGGGTGATGAATTGCTTTAATATTATTATATCAATAACACATTACATCTTCACATTTTCTCAAATTTCTTTGTGTTTACCACAGCAGTCCATGTGAAGAGATAAGCTCTCAGAAAGCTAATTTACACATTTTTTGCTTGTTTTTCACCTTAGATTTAGCTGATCAGCCAAGACATATAAGACATATTTGAAGTCCAAGTTCTGCTTCTTTAGTCAGCAACTCTTTAGCTGCAAGGCACCACTAGAAGTGAATAGTTACCCAAATAGCTTCTGCAAACACACTTTCTTGGTCACAGCCTGAATGTCTGAAATGTCCATGCCTGTACATTTTCTACAACTGTGATATCTCTCTGTCAGCTTCATAAAAACTTGTTAAAAAGACCTTAGGCCAGCTCATTAAAATGAGTGGACTTAAAAAAAAAACAACAAAAAAACCCCTCAGATTGATTAATCTAGCCACCATCATCTAAAAATGCCAAGGTACATTGCCATGACGACAACACTAATCAGTCTTGTCAATGTGAATGATTAAGAAGCACAGACAGTGGCTGACCTCAAGAAGGTTGATGACATGTACTTGCCCTCAAGTGCCACAGGAAGAGAGGCAATTTGCTTTAATGTCTTAGGCTGGAGTTTTGTGTTCGCACTGTATACCACTGACAAAAGGAAGTGAGCCACAAATTGTTCTTGGTAAATGTGTAAGAATCTGCGAACTGTTCTTGTGACTTTAGACTGAGTCACGGGCTATTTTGCACAGCCTATTTTGAGAAAGTTGAAAATGGCAGAACTTTGAAGAACAGTACTTGGCCAGGATAAAAACAACTAATCAATATTTTGGTTTTAAGAGAGTAAAGAACTTCAGCAGGGAGCTTGAATTGAGTTTTAGACTTCACTCTCTCTGTAGTCCTGCTTCCACTCAAGGCCTTCTCAAGTATGCATACAGAAGGTCATAAGATCCTGCAGCAGACTTGTTTCAATAGAAATGTCATATTTTTGACAGGAATGAAGTTTCCAAAACCTTCAAGCTGAGCTGAAACAGAGGACAGCAGAATTCAGTGAGACTGCAGTAATGATGACAGTTGTGTCACATGAGCAGGAACATAAGAACAAGTGGGTGAAATAAATGGAGCATGGACCACCATCTTCCAAAAAGTATATTACTGTAGAGAAAAAAACAATTTCTCACAGTCAGTACAGTAGCTCCACCTTGAACCTCTCTGACCACAAGGTTCAACAAATGCTTGAAGGGTGAAAAATGTAAGACGTAAAATGTAAAAAAATGCACTGAGATATCATCGGTTGATAGACATGGTGAAGACAGGCAGACCTAAACAGTTACTAAGTGCAAAACACTGACACTAAGCACTTTAACTAGCTGGGTAAGTCCAGACGATATGAGGTTAATAGGTAAATAAGTAAATAGTAATGTTACTGAAGTAAATTGTAAATAGTTTAAGACCCTTGTGTCAACTCTGATCCGCTTACTTTTCACAGAAAATGGCATAAAAAATTCTCAGGTACAGTACAGACAGACACATTCATGACTTAAAATATTTTACTTTAACAAATTTCATGGCTATATGACTTAAAGTTATTGATGTGTTAGAATTATAGGTTTTGTAATGTCAGTTAGAAGCAAGAATCATGTTACGTGAATCAAAACTGGTTAACGTGTCAGGTAACTTACACTCTACACTAGTCGACACCACTTCTGAACATGGAAAGTTTCTTTTTTGCACAGTTTTGTCACCACATTTTCTCAAAGTAATCCCTTGTCCATGTGGTTATATCAGATATTTATGAGTGCCACCTGAAGGATGGGAGATCACAGGTGTTTAGTTTAGGCTTGCATTTTATGCCCTGAAATCATTTAATGATATTATGCACTGAAAATAAAGGTTCTTCACTCACACACACACACACACACACACACACACACACACACACACACACACACACACACACACACACACACA
>JBBJLR010000024.1:9829576-9840946 GCA_037577145.1 Brachypetersius gabonensis
TCAATATTGGCACAAAACCTTCAGGCTTCTGCTAGACAGCTGAGCATGAAGAGGAACTTCATCTTTCAGCATGACAACGACCCAAAGCGTACAAAGGAATGGTTTCACCAGAAGAAGATTAAAGTTTTGGAATGGCCCAGCCAGAGCCCAGACCTGAATCTGATTGAACATCTGTAGGGTGATCTAAAGAGGGCTGTGCACAGGAGAAGCCCTCACAATCTGACAGATTTGGAGTGTTTTTGTAAAGAAGAGTGTGCAAATCTTGCCAAGTCAAAATGTGCCATGCTGAAAGACTCATACCCAAAAAGACTGAGTGCTGTAATAAAATCAAAAGGTGCTTCAACAAAGTATTAGTTTAAGGGTATGCACACTTATGCAACCACATTATTTTAGTATTTTTTGTTTTCTTCCATCTACCTTAAAGATTTCTGTTTGTTTTTCAATTGAGTTGTACAGTTTATAGGTCACATTAAAGGTTCTGACATTATTTATCTTTGTCTCATTTTTTACACCACAGACAACTGACATTTTCACAGGGGTGTGTAGACTTTTTATATCCACTGTATATTTATCTGAGCATGAGATTTTCTCAAATCCAGGGTGGCCTTTATGCTTTTAGAAATATGTTGAATCAGTAAATCATTTTAAAATTAAAAGGACACTGGCTATACAGTATAGACTCACTGTGACACTCATACCCCACTTTGAGAACCACAGCATTAGAAAATGCCAATACTCAGACCGGGCAACATGTTATTTTTAGATAAACCGCCTTTTCTTATGGAATGAGGCATGTCAGTTTGAATGCCACGTAATTCAAGTTTACTGAAATAAGAAATAAAAACATGGCAAACAATGAAGTCCCACTGAAGTCTGTTTTTCCAATTCACTGTGTGCTATCCATGTTTAATTTTCATTGTGTTAATAAGGCATGACAAACTCAAACCTCTGAGGCAAAACAGTGTGACAAAATGTCCTGCTAATTACTTTAATGTCCTTAAAGTTAAACATTTGGGAATGTTCACAATGTGCATGCCTTTGTATGTCTAAAAACATGATCACAGATGTATTGAAATATTGGATACACTGCCCAGCCATTACAGAACAGGATTAAGAGACAGGAGTCACCGCAGTGTTCTTTATTCACTCCCATGTTATTGTATGCATCATCATTACACTATACAGGGAGATGTTAACAGGTTTACACAGAAAAGGAGGCTAATAGTCAGGGACATCAGTCAACAAGCAGCCAGAATGAAAAGGCTTATTCCAAGAGTGCTGTGTGGAAGGGGAGAGGGCTGGAGTAGCACACCTTTGAGACTTGTTCGCTTAGTAAACAAAAATATCACCTTTGAAGCACAGCTTTGAAATGGAGAAGGGAAAATAATTTTTTGTTTGCCTGCTTCACAGGATGCATGACAATGAATGATGTATGGAACAATGATTTGGAGAATAATACCCAGGCAGTATTCTGCATGGACTGTGACAACAGACGTGGCAGAAAACGGCTCCCCCATCTCCCTCTTTTTCTCCTCTCATGTTCTTTAATGCTGGCAGTTCTGTCAGACTATGAGCCAGGTCTCAGCACTTATCCATGAAGCCATTAGTCATTACCCATCTACCGTCCTCCAGATCCAGCATATGCTCTTCTTAAGTCTGTAGAGCAAGAGAATGGGCAAAAGCAAAGGCTATTACCATTGCTTTCCGCTCATTCTCACTCTTTTGAGACAACTCATCCTCTACATTTCCGCTAGAGTGCGCAAACATGCTTCTTGCCATGTGCCTGGGGGCTGCAAGTTTGTTTTGGTCATTACGGTGTGCATGCTACAATACCCGGGGGAGTAAGAGAGAGTGGTGTACATAGGAGACAGACAGCACCGCCATTAAACACAGTGACAGGCCTGTTTAGCCCGTTGAAGCGGATGGATTTCTGCTCCCTGCTCACGTCTGACCACAGCATACAGAGTGAAAGAGGAAGCGCTGAGTGCTAAACTAAAAGGTAAATCCTCTCCATGTAAACTCTTGAGCTCCACAAGTCTCTCGTCAAACTATGACTTGTCACTGGGTGGATTGTGCTTAACCTCTACATTTGTTCAGGTTTTTTGTTGGCATTGTTGGATCTTAGCCCTAAGTACCATGCAAACAACTAGATAAAAGACTCTTAATTATCAAGGCTCATGTTAAGACTGAACAATTTTCATATACATAAAAAACACTTTCGAAGGGAACCATTTTCAATTCATAATAGCCAGGATTATAATCAATGTCTATATCTGCACACCGAAGTGCAGATTTAACAAATGAACAACAAAGGCGTGAACTGCCAGCATTTTGATAACAAAACCATGTACATACAGACAGACAGATGCTGTAGATAAATGTTAGGGTTGGGCATTATCCACTTTTTAAAAACCTTCAATCAGTCTTCAATCTAAGTTTTTTCAGAAGAAATCAAACTCAACTGAAAACCATTGCTTTCAAGGTCATCAGATAAGTGAAATAAGTACACTTTTAATCCATAATTCAAAAAAATGTAACCATCTGCCTAACAGTTGCTAAATCCTAACACTGTTGATAGCTAGGACTGAGGGGGCTGGGTAGTTTGGCTAGCATGAGACAACAGACTCCAGTTCAAGCGAACTATATCACTGACAAAGTTTAGATAATTACTCAAACCTGAGGGAGTGCTTGGTGTTAGAGAAAGGAAACAAACCTCAGTCTGTACTCAATGTTATCTAAGAAAGCAAACAACAGCTCCACTTACCACAGTACATGTTAAATTCTGACTAGCTGGTGCTCAGCTACATGAGTATACATGATAAAAACTGAGAAAGCCTAGTGGAGTTACTTGTGAGGGAGGGACAGAAAGCTGTTCTGTGATGTTTGGAACTTTTGTTTTTCCTAAACCTGCTTAGTTACCTGACCAAAAGTGCCATTGTACAGACTACTTCCAACTACATGATGCTAAAACAACATGAGAATAAAGAATCATATCTGAGAGAGCAAAAAGTTATTAGAACGGCAGGTATATGAATCACCATCACGTGTAGTCTGATTTTGAATCATAAACATTCCATCTTTATCTGATGTCTTTAAGAACAATGATGTATCAAAATTAATATTACAAAGCATAATGAAAATGAGTAAATTAGAACATTTTGAAAGTAGTGATTTAATATATGACTGTGTTTGCAGTATATTATTTTGAAAATTGACCATGTTATAATCATCACCAAAACCTGACTTATCCATTATGATGGACTTTTGCAGGATCTCTGAAACTTGTTCAATGAAAAAAACCTAATTATTATTTAAATATTGTGTTAATTGGAGCTAACGTAGTACTCTAGTCACAACATAACCTATAGTTAATGTTAAATATAATACAACTCCCCAAAAAGAAAAAGTTGCATGATGATGTACATATTTACATATAAACATTGCAAAGACACATTACAAAAGATAACACTTTCACATTCAGTGGTGTGTGCGTGGGATCTAGGTGGGGATTAGATTAGTGTGAAAAACATTAACATGTGCTAAAGCATTAATGCACATTTTAAATTATTTATGTTTAGTTTTACATTTAAATTTTTATTTCTACATTAAGCAGATAAATAATTAATAATTGTATTTTTGCCAATTATTCATGACACAGGAAAGTCTAGGCTTCCATTCTTCACTTCTTCAACTTAAGAAAAGCTCTGTATGCAAGTAAAATGGGTCAAATAATCAGTGGTACTTTCAGCTGCTTTATTTCATCAGATTCAGTTCATGCAGATACTTTTGATAGATGTTTGTTAGCATGCTCTGCTTTTGATTTTTTTCCTAAGATTATTTTTTTTTGTATTCAGGTTTTTGCTGACGCAGCCTTGAGAACTGAGTCAACAACTAACAGAAGATCTCAATGTTTCAGAATGCAGGCCCACAGATGGAGAGCACTCAAGCCGTAATCCATCCCATCACTCTATCTGGCTCCTGCTCTCTCCACCCCCTGATCCGACCTCCATAAGCTCAGATTCTAGCAAATCTCATCTTCACCCTTTGTAAGTTACTTCTTATTGGAGGTTAAAACTCAATAGCTCTCTTTCCTCTGTAATCCTGAGTGCAGCTGTTCTAATCCTAAACACCAGAAAACATGCAACAGTGTATGATAGTGTGCAAACACAAATGATTATTATTCCTCCTGCACATTTTAGCCCAACCTCATGGATATTGGCCCATTCTAAGATAAACAATGTCATCATTCATTATTTCAGTAATGGAAAGAAAGTCAAAGGATTTTTTAAATACAGATTCTTGTTTTCTTCAAGTCTATTCCTTTTTTTTCAGGGAGGGGCTTTGTTAATCATCTATATCAGATGACATGCAGTCTGGGTCAGAGTAGCAATAAAAAACGAAAGTTTTCACTCTGAGCACTGAAAGGTCACAAAGCAAAGTCAAGAGGCACAAGACTTCCTCTTCTTCTGAGGCTGCTCCCATGGAGAAAGTCAGTGTGGTCAAGCATTTGAGGCTTTCGTGCTGTGAAGAGTTCGATTGTTCCTGCTAGGTTGGCCACGTCCAAATCCACTGAAGCCATGTCAGGCTCTGCTCCAGGCTGTGTGTGTGCCTGACAGCGTTCCTTCATATGCCACACTCAAAGGAAGTGAGTCATTAGTTCCCCGGTGACCCCAAACCCTTTCTGCCTTCTCTTCATATCCCTTCATGGCTGGAGTGAATTAAAGACTGTTTACACAGATAAATGTCAGAGAGAGAGAGAGAGAGATAGATAGAGATGGAGAGACAGGGCAATGAAGCTATACACTCAACCTGTTCTCTAGATTCATCTAATACACACTGAATCATGTATGCACACACACACAATCAGAGGATTAACCCTCATAAGTGACCAGCATAATCATTTTGTCACATTATTTCAATTGAATTATGTGAAATAATTACATAGGTAAATAAAAATTAATTTGCACTTGATTTAAATTATGTTAATCAAAAGGTCTGAATGCACAAGAAGGTGCACACAATCCTTTATTTATTTATTTATTTATTTATTTATTTATTTATTTTTTCCCCTAATTTAATTCAGGGTCAGTTCCACCCACTTCATATCATGCTACCAACCTGGGAGGGTGCTTTCTGCTAATGAACAAAATGTTGGAAGTTTGGAATCTGCACTGGCCAGAATTTCTTTGTTATATTTAACTTACATTTTACATTACGTTGAGACTACTAATCCACTAATGACTTTTATGCACCAAAAGTTATTTTTTTTATAAACATTTCCCTATCTCTCCTTTAGAATTAAACTATTTTTGAGACTGTGCATTCAAGCCTGATATAAATACCCTCTGTTCTGATTGGGTGCCCTTTACTGTGCCTCATTCATAAAACAGTCCAGACTGAAGCTCTCTTAATTTTAGCTTAAATGTGCAAAGCAGCTGTAGGCTAAATAAGTGGATACACGCAAACGTGTTGGTTTTCATGATATGACAAAAACATGATATGAATTATATGGTGAGAACATTTTCATTATGTTTGACAGGAGCCCTCTGATATAAAATGATAATTTCCTGTCTTACCACCCACAACAATTGCTACTTCTAAGAGTTAATTGCTGCAAAGAGAGGAGAGCAATGTAAGGTGAGACTAGTAATACAAAGACACATATCCATCCCACAAAAAGAACACATGAGGAATTTATTCTGTATCGCTCATACACACATACATATGCACACACAAACACATACACATGGCTGCATGCACACACACAGCTTTAGAGATAAAACTCACACAGAGATGGCTAAAAATCTCTGAAGGGGTTATTTTATGACCCAGACAGCTGGACATTTCTTATCAGGCTGAGAGATACCATGACCTTTTCAGATGTAAACCGTTAATCCTCAAGAAAACATATTACTAAACCTTTACAGGATGTATGGGATTTTCAGCTCAAGACAAACAAACGTTGTTTGTTTATGAGAATAAACAGATTTGAAAGAGGATTGCTAAAAAGGAGGATGGGAGTGTGTGTCAGTATGCTCCTGTTTTCACTGCCTGCCCCTTGCTGTCCCTCGTGAGATTTCTGTTGGGAGTTGAGATGTGAGGAAGGGAATAAAGAGAATTAATCCCTGATGTGATGCCGTCCACGTTTCTCCCTGCCATTTTCCTCCCAAAACAAACTCACAGCATCGCTTTTGAAAAGGGAGATGAGAGTTGTAAAGCCTCCTGTCCCATGCCATCATTAATCAAAACTTTCTATATCAAAGAACGCTTTCAGACACATAACCCCCCAGGGGACTAACATCTGCATGCCACCATCTGGAAGACACAGATAACTTCAGCAGCCGCATACATACACACAGATAAAAACAGAGCAAGTTTTGTTAGTCAGAGAGAACCATTTACTGAGTTTTCTGCAATGACACAACATTGCAAACATTCAGTTTGTTGGCTACATTACCTGGTCAAAGCCTGGGAAATAGTAACAAGCTGCAATATAGTGAACAGCTGCCCTTCCATCTTAAAACTGTCATCATGACAACTCACTCCGCTGCTTTACTGCTGATACTGCATTTTTAAAGCGTATGAGCTAATTTGCTAAATGGCCACTAGGGACTGTGCTGAAATTCCTGTGTGAAGGTACCCAAGGGTTTTTATCACAGATTAACTGAAGCGAGGAATGGAAAGTCAATCGTCCAGCAATCCAAAAGTCTGCACACTCTATTGAGAGAGGATGGCAAAACGAGTGATCAGACGAGTGGTCAGACGAGTGGTCAGACGAGTGGTCAGAGGTGAATGAAGAAGAGAATAAAAAGGAGAAAGAGGTAAAATGAGGTGAGAGAATACAGACAGGAAATATTCAGCCCTTGTATATTTAGATGGATTGACAAGTCATGAGAGATATAGAGGGCCACTTTGAAAATAAAGGAAGATACTAGTATAAGCATTTACCTGTGTGCCCTTTAATCTTGCTTTTAGTTGAATGGAAAAAGACAATATGGTATTTTTGCCAATATGCCTATGTTTTACTTCAGAGTCACTAGCAAATACCATACAAATGACATTTTACATATTGTTTTATTGCTTTCAATCATTGGCTAGCAATGCAAAATTAAATTGAGGCGATATATAGTGAAAATGTCAGTAATTGATTTACCCACTTTATGTACATTAAGCAATAAAATGTCAGTACTCTGAGTAAAAAGGTAAAGGAGAGAGAGAGACAGAGAGAGAAAGAGAAGAGAAAGAAAAGAGAGAGCAAGAGGGAAAAAAATCAGTAAGAGATAAAGTGGAGCTGTCTCTCATTCCCCCGCCATGCATATTCATCAGATGGGGCAGCACAAACAACAGGCAGACTCGATCAATACAATAACACTGTTAAGCATTCACCTCTTCTCTACACGACTAAGTCAAGCACTGGTCACTCACCTCCATTCCTATAGCCACCTGCAGTATGCATACACAAGCCCATACACCCTGCCACATTCACTACAACACAACAGTGCAGACACCTACAGAATGAGCACATTTTTGTCATCAAGAAAAGCCAGCTGCCACAGAGCTGTCCAGTGCCCCAGCCACAGTTCAAAGCAGATGAAAGCAGAGCTGAATATTTCAACTTTAAATCAGGTGTGTAACTCAGACTCTATCATGGAAAAGACAATAAATATATAAAATACTAACCCTAACCCTAACAGTCTCAGACAGAAGAGGTGGGTAGTCCTATAGATAGTCCTATACTGGCTCATACCTTCAGCAAAGCTTAAAAAAAGTCAGACATGAATCATACGTGAAGTTTCTGTTGACCCGCTGATGAAAAATATTTACGCTACAGTCCTACATGTACTGACATGTGTTCAGCTGTTTCCTCTTCACATGTCGCAAAATAATATAATGAGTGTGAAGAATTCTGCTTCATTTGAGCAAGTTTGTGTGCTGTGTATCAGAATGTTATGCAGTAAGTCATTAGCTCAGCTACAAGCACTAATACAGAAGCGAATGGCTTATTTACTCCAAAACAGATCCTGATCAGTTTATTGCCTGGACGATACTGGTGGCCCAAATCAATATTTTTTCTTACATTTTCTTTTGTTGTAACAATCAGACAAAAAGGGAAACTATTAACATCTGTTGATACGCTGATTCAATCAACATATCTTAGACATAAGGACTCTTTTTTTTGCCTTTTATACTGTAATTAAAAACTGAGCTTTATTTCAGGATAAATCACTTAAATTAAGAATGTTTTCTCTTCTTTAGAGCTAGCATTCTGGAGACGTTTTGGTCCAACAGCAATAATATTTTTAAGGGTGTTTAGACTTGGCTAAGTTTGATTCTATTAAAGTGAAACCTGGTGTGATGGCACTGCTAGTGGAGTTAGTTACAGAAACTGAGATGTGACCATGTAAAACCTGCTCTAGACCAAACAAGCAGACAGAGACTCTCTGAGGAGGTTGGCCTCTGTTTGCTTCCAAATGAACTCTGGTGCGGTTTGTCTGAAGGTATGCCTGTCATATGGTCATAATACGTCTACACATACCAAAAGCAGAATGAGCTGGCACTTCTTCTCTGCAGACCTCCGTTGTGCATACAAAAACCCATGCTGTTTCTGATACTGTTTTGACACGAACGTGCGATTACCATCTCACCGGGGGTTCTGAATTATAATTGCAGAACTGATAGTTTCGTTTTTGGATTGAGGCTGAGGAAAAGTCATTATAAAATACTTGATATATGTACATTTGACTGAACACATCAATTACATTATATATAATGGTGCTGTTTTGTAAGAGAATTAAGCTGCTCAAGGCTGTGGGTTGCAAAGATTTCACCTGTTTCACATAATGAAACAACATTCTAATGTACAGCCCAAATACAACAATGCATCACTTTCTTTACCCGAGATCCAAACTTCAAGCAGAAATGCACCCTTAGTGAAAATATAAATCTCGACCACCCCATGCTCACTTCTAACATAGGATAATCTGGTAAATCATTATCATGGTTTAAATAATTAAAACATGGAAAATGTAACTAAATTAAGATTAGTATGTTTTAACTTGTGATAACTGGGTGATTTTTTTTATTGTTTTGTATTAGCCTTTTTTTTTTGTTGTCAAAACACAGAACGGACCTAATAGTTTGATTATAATATGTATAAAAGCCTAATTTGAATAAAAATGTTCCACTAAATAGAATAAAAGTTTCAAACATTTGCAATAAGGTAGAATAAACCTTGTCATTAACTGATCAATAGAAAAAAATTACCATATAAACAATTCAGATTATATGC
Source organism: Brachypetersius gabonensis (assembly GCA_037577145.1). NCBI lineage: Eukaryota > Metazoa > Chordata > Actinopteri > Characiformes > Alestidae > Brachypetersius > Brachypetersius gabonensis. The sequence goes on from JBBJLR010000024.1 coordinate 9,838,866, forward strand.
TAATTATTTTCTTTCTGTCCTCCCCCCTTTATACAAACGAGTGGTGACGTACATTTCTCAAAATGCTGTCTTCGAAGCTCAAACTGACTACTGCAGAGAGTTTGTTTTTAATACAAAGAACTGAACATTACTGGTTGGCTAAACAGAGGGGAAATAACACTGGGCAGACCAAAGCGTAGAACAAATTAAAAACCGCTGCTTGTATTCTCCACTTCACTGCTTCCAGTAGGAGTAAGCATGCACCGTTATCATACTGTTGCTTGATTAAGATCAACACAATAACAGCAACTACTGCACTGAACAGATATCCATCTTGAGCTGATCTAGCAAAACATGCAGCAAACAAAGCCCTCAAGGAAGATGAATGCATGGTGTGCATATGTCACACAGGTTTACTAATTACATGCCCCACAGTATGTGAACAGCAGACCACATTAGGTCCCATGTAAACAGTTGACTTAACATCTACAAAATCAGACTAATTTCAATAAGAATGATGAAAAAGTGTTCATGTAAACATATAGGCGTGAGTCGACCATTAGCCAGAGTTGAAATATAAATAGCATTACTGGATCTTTAATGGACTGCCCACATCCCAAATAAACAAGTCAGTTGCATTAAATAAATGTACTTTACATTAAAGTGCATCAATATAAAGCAGCAGTATAGAAGTCAGCATCTTTTATTTTCTTTCTAAAAAAAAACCAGACCAGACAAATTGAAAATAACCAACTGTCCAAACATTATTCATGTGTTTATTACCCATCCCATGCACCCCTATGAGCAGACCTTAATTATGTTGTGAATTTCTGCTGTTTATGTGAGTTCAGGATGCGTGACAATAAAGAACAGATCATATTCAACTATTCACACTACATAAATTATAATCATATCATCCATTTTATAAAGCACTGCTTATTAAAATACTGAAATCGGCTGCATTTTAAACCATAATTATTTTTTATCACCCTTTAAAACCAATTTTCATAACAGTCAGGCATGTATATGTAATCAACTTCAAATAATTGCCTCATTGTGGTTTATTTCAGCTACAGCTGTAACATGGTCTTCAGTCAACCCAGTCATTTTAATTTGTTTTCTTTTTTACCTGCAAATTAGGACCTGCTTTTATTAAATTCATTGATAGAGCTTACCCTGTGCACTGCATTGGGCCTAACAATATTGAATACACAGTCTGTTTACACTGCAGATGCTCATTAGTTCATTTACCACATTTAACAAACAGTAAATTACTACACCCTTGAACAGCCATGAATACCCAGTCTCAGAGAACAATAGTAAATATTGACAGACCTTCCAGATGTTTCAAGGAAGACTTATATTTATAGGTAGGTATACACTAGCCATACAAGTAAAAAGGCAAATGCACCAACATCCATGCTACGGTGACAGATGCTGTGCTTTAGGCATAAAGAAACGTACAGTGTGTTTAACACTTTCCCATGATTAGACATGCAAAGTCCATTCAATTAGCACCACAGCTAGACATAACCCTAAGGAGAACAGCAAAAGTAGGCATTCACACGTATTCTCCCGTATTGACACCTACAGCTTAGTGTTACGTCTAGTCCGCATGCTCCCTAAAGTTTTATGGGTGTGTGCACACACACACACTCATTTGCTGGGCTCTGGGTCCTGGATGATCAATATAGGTGGAGGTGGGAGATCAATAGAGCATGTGTGGCCAGCCTGCATAGCTGCTTTATAGAGCACATGGAGTGCACAGCTGATTTGTACACAGAATCTGAGTACTCATTTGTGTGTCTTTAGATGTTTATCTATGCATCTGTGAGGCATTTGGTCTGAATGTGGACAATATGCTCTTTCATGTGTTTTCATACACTTTTATGTGTGTCAGAGAGAGTCAGGCAATGAGAGTTTGATGTGTGTTTTAAAGCAATTGACATGATTCTTCTCTCTCTTCTCTCTTGGCCTGGATCTCTTACAACTTGGGTTTCTCCCACTCTCTCACTTACACACTAATACACAGACACACACACACACACACACACACACACACACACACACACACACACACACACACACACACACACACACAC
>JBBJLR010000024.1:9841046-9852812 GCA_037577145.1 Brachypetersius gabonensis
GTAGGTGTGTGTGTGTGTGTGTGTGTGTGTATATGTGTGTGTGTGTGTGTGTGTGTGTGTGCATGTGTGTGTGTGGTGTGTGTGTGCATGTGTTTGGAATTAAAGTGCTCTAATTTGAAAGCCAACATTAGTGGTAATGTGTACATTTTCAAAATGTAATTTTTTTTTTTTTAAATAATCAAGATGTCACAATTTATCATTAATTTCCTCTTGATTTATCGATTTGTCTAAATTTTATCTTTGACACCATAAGTTGGGAGCATGGGGTATGTAACAAGACACAGGAAGATAAAATGTTTATCTTGCAGTTAAGCTGTGAATATTCATTTACATACACTACAGCTCTCTATGCTTTGTGCATTTATCTCACAAATAAATAAGCTGCTTTCACCACTAGCACGAAACCATGTTTAAAACTAGCACTCTACTCTCTCCCTGCAGAGCTCTTCCAACGATTCACCCCAGACCAGGGGAGAAAAACACTGCTAAAAACCTCTCTAAAAGCCTCTCTAATATTCCAACTTTATTCCTGCAAGAATGTATTACGTGATGTGCGTAAACGCGAAACCTTATTAAACTTCAGAGATCAGAAGTTGACACTGTACAGAAGAAGAGCGACTGCAAAGAAGAAGATATGAAACAAATTCCATACTTTATTCCCTCTATTAACCGGCTGCATTTCTCAGAGTGACTTGCTTTTTTTTCATTGTGTAGTCTCTTGCGCTCGCTCTCTCATAAACACACATACTAATGCATTTATTGAATCTATTTTAACCATGCTGAGCAAATACACCGTGGAAGATAACAGCTTTTTTATTTTAAAATGATATTTTTGCTTAGGCTCTGTTAAAGAAATATGTGTTTTATAGCATGACTTTACCAGAAAAAAAGCTATAAATAAAAGAGCAGTGCTGGGAGAGTTAAGTAAAGTAATAAAAATGGAAAAGGTTAACACCATATAAAGACCAGCAATACTCTGCTAGAAGTCAAATCAGATTTGCCTTAAGGACAGATTACCCTATTACTGAAGTTCAATTCAACTCAGCTACATAGTTTTGTCTGCATCCCTGCACTTTTAATGAAGGCTAATGCCATGATTGAATCAAACAATCATGGCTGAAAACACATTGCTGCTGGCTCATCCTGTGTTCTCTCTTCCGCTCACCCTGGGTAGGACCAGACAGAGAAACAGCCATGTCATTTAAACATTATGCAGAGGTTTGAAGCTGATTCTTTGCTACACATCAAAAGCCTCTGCTTTCTGAAAATGGATTCTTTGGCACGACTTGCATCTGATGAAGCTTTTCTTCCATCTCTCTTTGCTGTTCTCCTTCGTCTTGTTAGGAACTGACAAATGCAAATGAGAGACAAACCCCGAGAGCACCTGCTGTGTGCCTCCGAACGACCTGCAGAATGAACAAACTTATTAAAACTGAAAGATGGCTGTCACCGAAATCAGCAACACGGTCTCTTTTTTAAAATCACTTGGCCTGCACCCCAGGCATTTAAAATAAAAATGGCACTGAACTTGAAACACGCTATCTCTTCCAAACATCTCTGCAACTGTTTAAACAAGTCTGCAAGCAATTTAAGGGAATGTTGTTGCTTTTTGGGTTTGCTTGAAGGCACTTCATGACTGGCAGATATAGCTCTGCTATGCTATATGTTGGCAGATATATGCTCTGCTCGGTGGGCTATTTTTGAGCTGCTAAGAGAATGCCAGTCCAACACCAAAACCACAGTAATTACAAGCGCCTCTCGGTTGTTTGGACAGCAATACCATGGGCACCCTTGATCTCAGCCTGAATGGAAGAAGAGAGTCTAAAATAAGAGTGGGGTGCACATGGAACTGATTTGAGGTTTTCTTTGGCGGGACGCAGAGTGGAAAAGCTTTAGTATGGGGCCCTCCTAAATGTTTAAATCAGTCCAGACCAATTGAAATGCTCATAACATTGCATGCAGCTTCAGTGTGGGAAGAGGCCTTTCTTTCTTGCTTGACCACACAATTGGATCTATTACTGCTGGAAGTTACCTCCCGGAGAGGGGTCTGCGTTATTTAATTCCTTTAAGTTATTGCAAAATGCTGCTTAGCTTTCTGCTGCTGATCTACTGGGGCTTTCAGGCTAATCCTTACCTTAGCCTGTTGCGTTCTGTACAAACAGCTCAAAATTATACCATCATTGTGCACGAAGGAGGAGATTTTTATATTAAGCATGTGTAAGTCAGTGTATAAGATTTTGTCCACTGGAGTATAGGGATGAATGTGAATTTAATAACATTCACAAAAGACCCTAATTACTGTCTCAACCAGCTATTCCCAACTGCCTCGGCATCCAGAGCTGGACAGGGCTGTCACTCAACAGGATCAGGGACATGTGGGACAAAAGAGGGATGCTCTGATTGACAAGGAGATGTCATGACTCTGAACTCTCTTTGAAATGGCAGAGCTGTGAAAACGGTCTTATTTTTCTGACAAGCTTGCAGATTTCCACCAGACTCTTACACCAGATTTACAAAGCAGGTCTATTACTGTACTTTAACGGTGTGAAAAGCAGGGGCACTAGGTAGTAGACGGCTCATTTTCCACCTTTTCTCAGACTTCTTGGAGGTGTAGCTCTGTTTACTGCACTCTTTTCTCTCTCTGTGTCATTTGTTCTCTCCATTTCTACGGCCATCTCCCTACAGACATTGTTCCTGAAATAATCTCCTCGTCCTAAATACAAAGCCCCAAGATACTCACCAACAGACGTGAGGTCACAAGAATATGCTGAAACTAGGACAGCATTTAAAGTCTTCCATTTGCCTAGCTCAAGAGCAAAAAGGAGAACGATTAACCCCATCAAGCTACACAGTTATATCTTTAGATCTGATACCGTAGACCCACACGGTGGGACCCCATTCCTTCTGATACAATTAGCAGAGAAAGATCTCTTTTTTTACTTCTACCCCTGAGACAGGTCTATCCTAGGCTGAGAAAAATGCTATTGATTTCATGTTTGCCACTTGTCTGAATCACACAGCCCTTTTTTGTTTTCAATGTGTTTTCCCCTATTCCTCTTCTCTTCCTTTCTCTTTGATTACTTTGCACAGCACCCACTCTAACTCTTGCCCACTTCCCTTAAACTGTCAATCACTGTCCCCCTGCCTATCCCACTGCCGCTTCAAGTAATTACAAGTGAAAGCCAGTGTGAGAAGATGCATCAGCATGAACAGGATGGGAGAGGAAAGAGACTGGCATATCAGCCCCACTGGCACGAGCATGTCAGTGGACCAGTGTACTAATGGGCGTAGCCCACTGTAATGTGTGTGTCATGCAGTGGACAAAGTGAGCTATTTTGGAATCTTTTTAGGATGAGGATTGCTTTTCTCTGCCCCCGCCACTGATGACTCCAGATGGTGCTCTCATTACAAAAATTATAATAAAGGCTAAGCCCTAGGTTTCACAACAGCCATGAAATATGACCATTATATCATGTTAGGCACCCAGAAGAACATGCAGACCTTGCTTCAAAACATTGCATATGAATATTCAGCTGACTTCAACTGAGCTGTAACTTACGTAACATGCATGCTACAGAAGCATTGCTGTAGGAACGATTTTATTCTGATGTTAAGAATAGCATTATTTTCTTATTAAATATACATTTAATGTAGACCCATCACTATCAATTATCTTAGTAGAACAGGCCATAGCTCTTCAAAGATTCCAAAATAATTTAAATATTTTAAATATCATGATGAACTATGACACAGTTGAAAAGGTCTTGTATGCATATATGCGTGTTTCTTACCACTACATATTTGTTTGGTGTAATATGCAATATGAATATGATGTAATTGTAATAAAAATAGTGCTGTTTTGCTTACCATGTTGTGCCTGTGGCAACTGAGCAAACTCTACAGACAAACACATTATGTGACAAAGCTTCGAATTGATTGGTGCACAAGAAAAGTGACATCTTTCAAAGGTGAATGATTTTGTCAAACAAATCTAAATGAAGGTGTAGAGAGCATGCAAGTTTACAGGTTTGCAAAGATGCTTTTGTCTTCACACTACTGTTTCAAGCGTTTGGCTGAAAGACTCCACAGGTCTTTATACAGTCAAGTAGAAGAATCTATGTTTTATCAAAGCAAATAGCCATCTAATCATTTTTGAATTCATCATTCTCTGTATTTATTTAGTAAAGTATTTATGGCAGAACTTTTTTAAAGTAATTTACTTAAAGTAATGTCAGACCTAGGTAGTAAATAACTGAGGCCCTATTGCAGATAAATGATATACATTCTATTTTCTGACTCACATATTATATGCATTACAAGAGATGAACATGCAATAGGCATTTTTAGCACCCTCCTTATTCTTTAATGATTAATTCATGACCGGAGGGCCTGCTGCAAAAATGTTTGTGCTGCTGAGCGGAAGGCAGGAGTGCAAAGATAGGACATTAGGGAAGGTTTACAGACAGAGGGATCTCCAGTGCCCCAGGTGCTGTTAGTGCTACTGTCCCGGCTCAGTCTGTCCTCTTGCAGCCAGGAGATCAGCCTTAAAAGCCCCATCAACGCGCCACACATCCACCTGCTCCCCTGCATTCCCCTTAGTTAACACCCAGCAGTTTGGCCCGCAGAAACTCCACCATCTGTCTCTGCATTCATGGCCTAATGTCCTTATTCGCTCCTCTGGCCACCTGAGACAACCAGGTGCCACCCCAGCGAGTCCTGATGAGAGCTGTCACTATGGATTGTATTAGTAGTTGAAAAACGTAACGATTGCACTGACAATTAATTAGTAATAGAAACTGACTTAACATCAATAAACCATGCACAGCCTTTTAACTATTCCAAAATATTGGAAATATTTATATAAACTAGGAGTTTTTTTGCTATATTTTTTGTAGTCATTCATGATTAATTGCATATTTTTGTGTAGTTAATGCATTGTGTTCTTAATGTTTAGTTTAGTAAAGTTTACTGCGTGTGTATCTGGTCAAATTGAACCCCACTTCTTTCTTCTATTTAAAAGGCAGTTCATTTAAAAGGCAGGGTGGACAAAAATGAGAGAACTGCCGGAAATGACACAGCATGGACCGTGTTACTGTTTGTTCATGTATATAATATTAAATAAAAGTGAATACCAACTTCATAAAGATAATGTGAACGTGGTGGTGGTGGCCTAGTGGGTATGGTACTTGCCTCTGGACCAAGAAGTCATGGGTCAGCAATACCACTGGGTTCCTGAGCAAGACCCTTAACCCCAAGTTGCTCCAGGGAGACTGTCTCCAGTCGTTAGGGACTGGAAGTTGTTTGGGATTAAAGCGTCTGCTAAATAATGCACTACTGTTTTGATCAAAAATCACACTGCCCTATTCTTCTTTTCTTTGTTTTTTGCTAAATGCTCACATAATTACAATACCATATAGGGGAGCTGCTGCCTATTATGACAACTGTGTGCATCTGTGAGTGTGTCTGTGTGTACATGTGTGTGTGTGTGTGTGCAATTCAAAATTCAACCAATTACTGCCAGTTCACATGTTTTTTTTATCTTTAATCATGACAGACCTAGTCATAAGTAAGTAAGTACCTCAGGACTTCACTCAAGAAGTCTGAGCAGTAAGCTGACCACAGAAGAAGGCTCTGCAGGGAAGTTTTTCCTGTGGGTGCTGAGCGAAGGTTAAAGCCCTGACACTAGTGCGGTAGGACAGTAATGGGATAGATGACAACTGGCAGTGTAGAGTGTCTGTGGTTATTATCTGCTGCTGTCATTGAGAGCTGGCTCACATCACCGGAACAGAGCTGAGTCCAATATCACAGAGCCAACGCAGCTTTCCAAGTGACTAGGTTAGATGCACGTCACCCTCAAAAAAGCAAGGTGACAGAGTACCCAATCCGCCCATGCACTACGCTGCTGAGTTCACAAGTCAGACTTGGAACCTTTTCAAAAGTTCTGATTAAAAATCACTGCAATGGGCAGAATTAATTAGGAGCTACAACAGCAGCGGCTCTCATATAACAGTGATCCATTCACGCTGTTAAACACAATTGGAATAAACTTGTTACAAGATGAATCATTCTGAGAAGTTGACAATTGACCTAGCACGTCAAGCAAGGTGTATGAAATTCAGTTTTCAAAATAAACATGAGAGTTAAAGCAGAGAGAGCTGCCTTAGAGAGCTACAAACAAATGTGACACATTCACTTTCAGTCCAAGTAGCCAGTTCCTGTACTTATAATGAAGACAGAGGGAGGTGTTTTCTTGAAAACTGTTAGAGCGTTGAATCAAGTGCTGAACTCAAACGTGAGTCATTCTCCATGAGACTGAAAAGTACTACAGCATCCTCCTTTGAAACAAAACATATAAGCCCTCAGATGGAGAAGTTTATAGTATATCTCCACTTTCATAACTGTCAAACTGCAATAACTGGACTAGACTAAAAGTGATATAATTACTGACACTAATTAATATTAGTGGTTCTCCCTGAGGGGTTGAACCCTGGCATAATCTTCTCACATTAAATATTCCTCATGGAACACCTTGGCATTCCTGGCCGGCACATCTGTATGAGATGATCTCCCTTTCTCTCTTTCTGATTGCATTCCTCTAACTGATGCCTTTTTAGATGGATATCACAAGTGGACAGCAGCAGATATGATCCCTCGCTGTTCTCATGGACAACTGGAGTTGTACTTGGTGACATTAAGAGGAGTTCTGATTAGGAGCAGAGCCCCACATCTGGAACTCATATGGTTGTAGGTGCAGCAAGTTTCAGGCAGGATAGACAGACATCAACAGGGGAATATGACCGCTGTTGCTGTATGGTGTGTTTTGAAAAAAGCTATACAACTGTCCTAGACCAAACTCTCTCTCTTGAAGAGAACAAAGTCAAATCTACAAATTAGAGCCACATCAATGAGAGACAGAGACGGAAAGACAGAGATGGACCATATCCAGACCACATGCAGCCTCTCCTCTCAGCAGATGCTGGAGAAATAGTTAGACAGGACATAAAGAAGGAAAGGAAGGAGAGCAAAGTCAAATCCACAAATAAGACCCACAGCCACGAGAGACAGAGAGCGACAGGGAGAGGGGGAAGTACCAAAAGACCACAGAAAGCCTCTGCTCTCCACAGATGTTGGAGAACTATTTAGGAGGACAGAAGGAAGGAAAGGAAAGAGAAGGTACTCACCACCCCCATGTCCATCTGCTCGGCTGTTAGAGAGGGCGCTGCTCGAGTCTGCGAGAGAAACCACAGCAGGGGCAGCAGAACCATCTCAAGGAGAATAATCCAAACGCTTGGTGTTCGGGTCTGCTTGATAACGCCGCCTGACTTCATGTCCTCCTTCTCCTGGAGTCTCGTTTGGTCACACGAAGGGTCTTCAGTCTTTGGTCTCACTCAGAATTCGAGCCGGTGACATATGTGTGTACTTTTCTGGACAACGAACTGCCTTACTGTTAAAAACACCATCTCGACTAACAAATGCGTGAGGGGAATGACAACGACCACCTCCACCAGAATAACGCAAATATCCACTGGAAAATAGAAAAATGTCTTCAAAACTGCATGTTCATTTACACAGATCTTCTGGTTTTAGAGTCGAGGCATGTTGGACACAAGTTAACGGTTCTCACACGACGGTTGGGTTCGTGCCATTCCGTTTAAAGTCGTGCCCTGCTCCACAATGGATGGAGACACTGGTACACCCTCCTCGCAGCACGGCAGACTCCTACTGACGAGCCGAGAAAGAGACCAGAGCAACTTATCAGGTGGGAGGAGGAAGCGCAAGAAGGGGCCGGTTTATTTCATTTTCCCACCCATATTGCGGCAAAGTACGGTCTTCCTCCGCTATGATTGATCACTCCTGTTCCTCCGATTGGCTTAGAGTTCACACTGTCGATACAACTAGCCAATCATAGCAAGGGAGAGGCGGGAGATGTCGGAAAACGGGCGTGAAACAAATGCCACTGAACAAAGCACTATCACAGACTTTACGTGCATTTCAAACAGCACACACTGTAAAAAGAAAACAAACGTTATATAAACAATTATATCATATTGTATTACCTCAAGAATAGTGTCTCATAATTCACAAAACAGGATGTTGTATGGATGTGCAAGAACTGATTTATGCACAAATTTGTAGAATCAATTGCAGGCAGATGGCAGACAGAGGTTGAGATTAAAGTAGCCGAAGCAGACTGGGAGCCATTTTCATTTTTCACCAATATTATTAAACAAAAAAAAGAGATATTCTTGCTTGTTTTGGGTAGCATACTTTTAGACTGTATTGTATAAGCGATAGACTAACCAGCCACACAATTTAAGCTATATTATGTAATAAATTTTTAAGGGAGTTAAAGACTTCACACAGACGCCCTTTGCAATTTGAATAAGCATGACAATATAAAGCCCATTAAAAAGAAGCAGTGGCTAACTGTGCTCTGTGGAAGCCACTGAAGGAGGCAAATAAAAGAGATAAAATCCCTTCCACAGGCCCAATACCTTCAGGCTGTAGTTTATTCCCACCTGATGTCCCAGTGAAATAAGACTGACACAGATATGTGAGTTCTCATGACCGTTCATAATTCTCCTCTATCCACTGCCCTCGCATTACAGAAGTGGAGGAGGCATAAATCTCTCCTGTGACATAATGACATAAAAGTATCAAATTTGGGGTTTTTTTGTGTAATTTTGGGCCATGCAGCACATAATGAAGCACCTACCTGGTCCCATCATACTGAGATAATGAAAGCTTCAGTAATTTGTGGAAGATGAAGCAAGCATGCAACCCAAAAATGACTATGCGAATGTAGAGCAAGGGTCTAAAATGTAACCAGTCCAGAGAGGATAAATTGTGAACATGTGCGAGTAAGTGTAGGGCTGCAATCATTTCTCATTTCTCAACACATTATGGAATTATGAGAGTTGAGCATTACTCTGCACTAGTGACGGTTATCTACTGTGGGCAGTGACAGGTTCCCAGAATTAACTCCAGACAGCAAGGACAGCAAAGCCAGAGGAGTCGCTGTGGACGATGAAAAATGACTGCCTGGCATTGCAGGATGCAAAATTACACCCAAATGACAGAGAGGCGATGGGCCAAAGCTCTGACTTCGAACTCACATAATGAAGATCGGCGGTAAGGAATGTGTAGTGGCTTTGGAGATATTGGCAAGAAGGAGGAAAATAGATAAATGGTCGAGCGAGACTAGAGGAAAGGGATTGAGGGTCAGTGATCAAGGAGGGTGCAATGCAACCCAGGCCAGACATAAGTTAGAACTACAAGCGACACCATATTTACTATATTGCTTGTAAAGATTGGCATGCTCATGCTGGAGCAAAGCATCTGTCAAAAAAAAAGTGCAGTGGAATCACTATCATGATTATCTACCGAGTCTTAATTCAAACTGATTATGTGCTTTTTACTGTGCTTCCTCATCATTAGATGCTTCATATGTGATATATTGCAACATTGCTTGGATGCCAGCAATGCAAACACAGTTTTAGAGATGCTCCTATGTGACCGCAACTGAGCAAGCCAGCACTGATGGTAATTAATTTAGGCAACATCATCTTTTCATAAAATGTTTGAGCAGGCTAACTTTCATCTTATGTCCCTTTATACCAATGGAAACATAGCAGCATACATATCAGATTCTGCACGCTCGAAGAGTAGGAATAATTCATAATGTTATTTCCAAGCTGTGGAAAAATTTATATTTTGCACACTTGAAAACATCTTATCAATATGCTAAAATATCAAAGTATACCCACAGTGCTGCTGGCTGGGGCAAGGTTGTGGGTCCAATATTCAGGAACAAAATTCATAATTGTCAGGTTCCCTAGGTCTCCCAAGGCTAAATGGAATGCCGGCTAGGTATTTTAGTTTTGTTGTTTATTTTCCTTTGCTATTATGGACGGCCATAAAAATTCCTGTTGTATTCTCCTAGTCTGCTTCCTGAAAGAATATGATGATATTGTATGATAAACAGGAGGAAGAGTGTCATTTCGTAAAAAAAAAAAGAAAAAGCTTGATATATATATATTTTATCAGGACAGGGGTTGTCCACTTTAGCTCTGTGGAATAGATTACCCTCACTCAAACCTACACACACACACACACACACACACACACACACACACACACACACACACACACACACACACACAGAGGGAGAGAGAGATCCAAGTTCCTCATCCTTTAATGAATCCACAAACATTGACACCTCAGAACAAGTAGGAAAAACAAACAAATACTAAAGGTGAGAAAGTCTATTGGGGGAAAACCTATTGAAGAGAGATAATAATTATTTGAAAAGGTTGAGATATTTAGCACTGCAGTGATAGGTGTTAACACTTTCGGGCTGTAAAGACCAAGAGACTCAGAATGTACAAGTGAGCATTGAGGGAGTGTGAACTGACACCAAATTAAATATATATATATAGCCAGAAGCAAACTCCTTCGACTGAAAAGAGCATGTATGCCTCTGAAATACAGAGCTGCTTTATTTTCTAGTCCTCATTACTGTGCCATTTGTGCCAAAGACATCACAGAGAAGGATGGCTCTGTTTCAAAGGCATGATCAGCACAATTACCAAAATACAGATTACTCATAATTGAACTTAAGTGGCAATTTTCTTTATAAAAAAACAAACACTGTGTTTATTGTTGCTATGCCTACTATGCAAAAAAGGCAAATGAATAATTCCATTATTGTGCTGAAGTTATGTTTGGGGGGGTGCTTAGAAGTTGATAATAGAGCTCGGTTATAGCTATGATTAATAAATGTCGTGCAACAGATTCATGTCGAGAGCCTTGTGCTTGTTTAGTACAGAAATTAGTCCCAGAGCAACAGACGGCTATCAATTATCAATTGGCACTGGTCCTGGCTGATGATTGAGCTAAAACAAAGTGCCCATTATTCTGGCCATAGAAAGAGCAACAAATGGTACAATACCAGATAATTGAAAAAAAAAAACAAACAAATAAAATAAAAAAAGACCCTCGATTTCCATTCAAATCAGTCCAGACCATTACAAAGGCCACCACTCATCTGGAGCCTTGAGCAGATAGACAGGGAATATACTTCTCTTCTTTGCTTCAGAATAATATTTCTGTGTGAGCAGGCACTATCTGGGCCTGAAAACACAATTCTAGACCTTGTTGGAAAACTGTAGAAAAATCCTTAATGTTATGCGCCGCTGGAGACTAGAGGTAGAGGAGAGATTCTGTTTTTAATCTACAGTAGACCCCCGCATTGAGAGGAAAAGTGTTGGTAAAAATAGAAAAAAATTACATTAAGCATGCAAACTATTGAACATTTAAACAAATGCTAAGGTCAGTCAAAAACAGTAAGAGTTGACTTGCAGAGGCACATACCTCACATGTGAAATTTATCCAAACTAGGCAATAAATCAATGACACAGCAGTGCTTTATAAAGCTGCTTCACAGTTTCTGGGGAAATACTCCTGGGATTCAGCTTACATGCTTAAATCAGATCTGTATAAGGTTTAATCTGAATTTCTAACACAGGACACTTTTTCTCAAGTGCTGTATTTAGGCATCCGTGTTTGCTATTTTCTCCATTTTTGTGCGTGATTTTGTTTATCATGCTGTGTTGTTTTTCTTTTTTTCCCTCCAAACTCAACACTACCAACATGCCCTGAGGGGGGATTCCCACCAGACAGGTTAAGATTGTAAGACACACACACACACACACACACACACACACACACACACACACACACACACACACACACACACACACACAC
>JBBJLR010000024.1:9877663-9890350 GCA_037577145.1 Brachypetersius gabonensis
GAGAGAGAGAGAGAGAGAGAGAGAGAGAGAGAGAGAGAGAGAGGTGCAATAGGGACAGAAATAATGCAAGAGCAAAAAAAAAAGAGGCACGGGAGAGAGAGGAATAGGACAAAGGGAGCAATATAGTAAGAGAAAAAAGTAAGACAGATGGAGAGAGTAATATGATTTTGTTCACATGAGTATTTGTACGGTCATTCTCACAGTTTCCAGTTTCCTTGGGGTTGAAAAGCAGCAAAAGCACTGAACTAATCAAAGAATCATCTCTTTTAACATTTGTTTAAAATGTTGAGTCCTGGTCCATTGTTTAAAACATTAATGGTTGAAATACATCAACATAACACTGATGACAAAGATCATGCTATAATATCCACCAGCTCTTCCCCAGTGGGGATTATTCATCATAGACAAGGTTCGGTGAACTTCGTAAGAGATCAGTCTCTCAAGCCTAATAGTTTAATAGATTTTTTTTCCTCTCTAGAATAAGGAATTACTCTGATGCCCTGGCTCAGTATTATATCACAAAATGTTGAGCCTAGAACCATGAAATGTATCAGCACTATATGCAGTTAACCTGACCATAGCATGCAAGATTATCTGTGACAATAGCACTTAATGATAATTGCTCAGTTGGATGCCTTTGGTCTCAAATTTTCCAAGTCCAACTTAATTGCTTCTATGTTGTATCATGTGGGAGGAAGAAAATGAGGATAAAGAACAAACCAGTGCTTTTCCAGGTTTCATGAAATGTCACACTTGTCTATGCAGCTCATGTCTTACAGTGAATTTAATGATTACTTAGACAAATTATTTTTGATGACCAGCCAATAATCATAAAAACATTGTTTATGATCATTTGACCCATTTTAGCTACTTACAAGCTACTCACAACTACATTTGTGAAAATAGCTGCAGTCAGTTTTTTTTTTATGTAGCCCCCTTATCTCAACTTTCTCCAAAAGAGACCTTTTGAAAAAAAGTCCTGCTGAAGTTCAGAGGTTGAAAAGCAATAAAGTCAGGTTGCTGAAGATAGTTAAGGATCTGTTGAAAAAAGTCAACATGCCAAACTGTATAGTTATATTCATAGGGCATAATCGTCACACCTCCACTACAAATGAAAATGTAAACTTTGCCTGTAGTCTGTGAATAATTTAGCTGAGCGCAGAATGAGTGGGAAGGCTACAACTTACCCCATGTGTCCCATGTGTTAACTCTAACAGACTGGAGAACTAGTTGTAACAGTTAAGATAAATGCTGCACGGCACAAATTATTCAGTACAGTTCTGCGTTGTTTTAACCAGACAAGCTGGTCAACATGAATGCATAAAAATATATGAATCACATGTGCTTTAAAATGGTGCTATAATACATCAAGGCACTAAGGGAGCAATTAAAGTAATGTGGGTGTGGATGCTTTGAACTTACTTACATACTTACATGTTCTTCAGGTTGAATCTTGCTAAATCTGCCCTGTTACTGTCAAAATTCTCAGATGATGTTGCTATGGTAATATGGGAAGATGAACAAAAGCCTGCTTAACATAAAAGTTTTTAACCACACTAAGAAAATCTGTTACATTTAGGTCTGAGTTTGGGACACATGTTTAAATTGGTGAATTTGGCTACTTTATCACCTTTTGTTGGCACAGACATTCAGTTGCACCCTTTCACCTCATAAAATACCAATAAGAAAGCACTGTTTTTAGAACTGAATGTTCTGGAACAGCCAAACAGGAGCATAAGCTTTCTTTGGCTAATGCCAAGTATGGGTTAGAGGGACATAAAGCTCATTGATGTTGGAGTACAGGAAGTGCATTCTCATTAGTGATGGAGTTCTGTCCATTTCTCTTTTTTTTTTGAGAGGCATTTTGGTACATAACTAAATGTAGCAGGATAAGGATTACCTGTTCTGGCTGTTGGGTCCAGGTGATTCATCCAATCACCATTGGAGGGCGCACTATAAATAGAGTGCTCCCCTAGGCTCGTCCCTACCTGTTGTGTGGGTATTTCCTGTTTGGTGCACCTTGTTTTTATAGCATGTACGGGTAAACAAGAAGCTCCACTCTTATTTCCAGTTTGGTGTGATTTGGGTTTAAGTTGCTTAGATGGTCATGGCCTATCTTTTTAATGGTACCTTTTTTCCCTTGCTGTGGCTTCTCCCTTACAGTTAGTGGCTGGTACTGGTGATGGAGGTTGGTAGGTCCGCCCTATTTTGCAGTGCATTCTTGCTAATAGTTTTTAACAGGGTTTTGTTATGAGATCGCGAAGCAGGTGAAAGACTGCTGATTCCTCTTCATACTGGCTTTCATTGTTTGATGGGCTCAGCTTGTAGTCGGTGTTCCCTGTGTTCAGGTGGACCAGGGTTGATCTACACGTGCATGAAACACTGCTGCTTTGCCTCTTTTGGCTTTGTGGAGGGCTTTGCTCCTATGGGCGAGTGTTCACCTCTGCTGGCATCGTTGAGGGCCTTGCCTCTGTTGGCTTTGCCAATTACCTTGCCTCATGCTGTTTAGTTTAACTGGTTGTGTATTTTAAACTTTAAAGTGTGGATTTTAAAGTGTGAGTGTTTGTGTGTCTGTGTGGGGCATTAGTGTTGGGCTTTGCTTTGGTTACTTAATTTGTTTCGTTGGGTTATTGTTTTGCTCCCTATTTTATTGTTTTGTGGTTCTGAGAATTCAATAAGTGGTTATTATTTTGGGTGATATTTAGCTTTTCCCTCTTTTGTTTTAAATTTAGTTTTGCTATCTGGTTTCTTTTGGGGTTTATTACCTCTGACTTTGTTTTTATACATATATTCTTATTTTAGTTGAGTCGAATTACTGTCAGGAGGCTATTTGGGAGCGTTGCTGATAGCCAGATATAGGTTTCCATCTTTTGCCACTACATATGGTTTTTTGTGTTTGTCTTTATTTTTTATTTTCAGGAGCTGGGTACCTGTGATGGTATGATGGTGGAGTTTCTTTCTGTGTGCTGTTTGAACCCTGTGGTTTTGATTTCACGTGTGTGCACGAGTGTATGTGGGTGTTTTTTGCTGTGATCCAGTCTTTGTGGGCCCACCTTACTAATAGTGAGTCCCAGCTCCTATGGTTTTCTTTGTTTTAATTGCCCTGCAATATTTATAACTTTTGGATAGTTTTACTGTTTTATTTTAAGTATACTGAATAAGTTTGACGGATTGAACCACGTCTCCTGCCTTTTGGGTAACAAACTTGTGTATCGTTCAAACTATTGGTTTATAGACCACATTTATTTATATTCTTTGGGTGAAATTCCCAAGGTGGTGTTTTTGGTTAATTTAATTTGAACATCTATGGGAGCGTATGATGCTCCCAATAATAAATGCCCCCTCTCGCCACAAACATTTAACATAGTACTTGACCTTACTAATGCTGTTATACCTGAATGGATTTAAATACGCATAGCAATGAATATCTAGTATATTGCCTTGCCAGGGTGAAGACTGTTATTGCAGTAAAGAGAAACAAACTATTCTCTACTCTAGTTTGTTAAACGGGATAATTTTATGTGCTAGGTCTGCATTTTCCAGTTGAAATAAAGAGCTTACAAGTCAAATATTTGATTTAAGGCCTACCCTTATCTCCTGCCGAGCTGAGTCAGTCTTCTCCATTGCAGGATGTAAATGCTGCTGGACCTTTAGCACTGTCTGTGCTACAGCCCTATTTCTGGTTTGCGACCTCCATCAGCAGACTGTGGATGATGCCATGGTACCAACCCACTCACACACCCCCACACCAGTGAATGAATACAAAGTCCCTGTGCTTCTGCAATATTAGCTGTGTAGTCTAACTTTAATGGCCTCATGGACAGTGTGTGCTATTACTTATCACACACTTATTACAGAAGCTTCAATTACCGGCCACAAAGGGAACCTCTTCCTTCATTGCATGTATACAATTGCTTGCCGTAACTATCATGAAGCAACTTTTTAATTGGAACTCATTCTTGGCCAGCCATAGTGGAAAATGATCAAACCTGGTTGATCGTTTTCCATAAAAATTAAACTTTGATGGCTAACGAGCATCATGCCCATTGTGCTAATATACAAACATTTAACAATTCTACAACAATTCAGCTATTCACTGAAGCCTCCAAGTTCCATTATTAAAGGAATTTGGGTCTAATCCCGTGAGTCATTTCTCTTCTCTGGTTGGGATGTAATAATTGGTGCATTTTTGTGTCATTACACCCCTCCTGATTCTCAGATGGAACAGAGCCATTTTGTGTTGATGCACAAACTCAGCATAAACAGCCTTGGTTCTGAAATGCAGACGACAAATGTATTCGTGTCTTGAGAAGCTCAAGCTGAATACCCAAGGGAGTGGAACACAAGACAGCGGTCTCATGGGAGGCAGTAATTGGGCCATTCTGTGAGCGGTGATGATGCATCACTTGACTCACTCGCTCCTTTCCTTTGCCTGTCTCTTTGGGGAGCAGAAATCTGAAGGTATTTCTTTTGAGGCGGAAGACAAAACCATGTGATGGCTTTCAGACATGGCTGACAGACAGCACCGGTGAAAATTCTCTTGTATCTGGGGAATCTGGTCACAAAGCTTTGTCCACAGACAGTAGCTGGTGTCTGCACACCAATCTCTTGAATTTGCTTTATCTTGCAAGTTTGGGAAGAAACATTTTAGCATAGAGTTCATCATGGTTAAACAAGCACCCCAGC
The DNA here is from genome assembly GCA_037577145.1 of Brachypetersius gabonensis. NCBI lineage: Eukaryota > Metazoa > Chordata > Actinopteri > Characiformes > Alestidae > Brachypetersius > Brachypetersius gabonensis. The sequence goes on from JBBJLR010000024.1 coordinate 9,882,350, forward strand.
ACAACAGCCCCACATAAATGAGGGCTGGAGGGCTTTCAAAGCCTGTGGTAACCCACAAAATGCCAACAGTGAATCTTTCTTCCTCTCCACTAATTAGCCACTCCACCCAACAAATACATTTACAGCATTGTGCTATAAAAAGCAAGCAGAACCTTTGTTGTGGGAGTAGTGAGGCGAATTAAAAACAACCCAACTTATCTCTACGGAAGCAAATTTCTTAGGTTTTGAGTTAAAAAATGACTAGAATATGCTACTGATGAACTACAAAGCAATCTTTGAGAAGGGTAGCTTGTTTCTGCTCATTGGATGAAAACATTTTGATCGGTGCTGTCTGTTTCTGAGCATTTCTTTGGATTGTTTTTAAATCAGTTCAATACATACGGCAGAGCCAGAAAAGTAGAACATTTACACAACCTGGAGGACAAAATAGGAAGCTGGTACCCTTTTACAGAGTTAGCTAATATGTCTGAGCCTGGAATTAAAGCCTCAACAAGGCCACAAAAGAAACGCGTCCTCCATGGAAGATGGACAGGTTTAGAATTTCTTAACAATGGAACTGTTTTTGTGGGCCACCAAGTGCAGCGAGGTAGCTGGAGCGTTTCCTCCTCTCAATGGCTGGGCAGCTAAGCTTCAAAGCAGCTCACAGGCTTCTCTGTAAAAGCCATTAAACAATGGTCAGCAAAACTCGTGATGCATCTCCAAGGGCTTACTTTGTGAGGGAAGGAAATACAGTTTAATTTCTCTGTCTAATGGGGACCTTATTGCTTTGGACAGACAAATGTAAACAAAACCCCTGAAAGGGCCTGAGCTGTAGAAGTGCTCTTCTTACACATGAGTTAAATGCAGGGTATGTAGAAACACAACCCACTTCTCGAGGAAGCAACACCAGAAAAAACCCCAGCCATAATTCATTATGAGAGTTATTCCGGAGCTAACCATCTTGCAGTTCCTTCCCCCTGAGAACAACAAAGGACCCAAGTCATCACACTAAACACACCAAACACTAAGAGGAGGATGCCCACCGTATGCTTTTTTTCTGAATAATGGTGCAAAAGTGTGCAGAACTAGATGTTATGCATAGTAGGTTTCTGCCTAAAAGCTATATTTAGCAAACTTCAATGGTGCAGCATTCTTCGCTAAACATAATAGAGGACAACAGCCACTTATTACAACCACATATACTAGGTGCTAGGAACAAAACAAATTTAGATCTAAGCAACCCTTCAAAGCGCATTCATCTTTTATAAGCTGTGTCTCCCCATGCTCACTCTAATTTAAAATATAAGACTGTTGCCAAGCTGGGACATTTTTGGTTAGATCCTTAAAGGAATAAAGTTTACAGACAATGACAGCCACTCTTAAGAACACACACCAGTGTCACTTCATAACACTTATGTTCAGTCAGTCCTGTTGGACGTACTGGGAGTCTTGTGGCTTAGCTACTAGACAGGTAAGCAACATTCATGGCTCTGTGAAACATGTCTCAAAGGAGTTTCCCTTCTAAAGCTCTGTTTACACTTGTGGGGTTGCTCTAGCTCTGAAAACACAGTCAACATGCCACGGGCTGTTCCCCACACTGGATGCACCTGAACAAATGCAGCCAAAGTATTTATCCAGGAGCTTGAGCCATTCCTGAAAGGCTGGCCTCTAATTAAACAAGATGGGCCCATAAAGCGATGCGGCCTGGCTACCCCACCATGGCTTGGAGCAGAGTTAATTTCAGTCCAGGTCCGCCTCCCATCCATCTGCTGCAAATGTGCAGGCAATCAAGTAAATCCCCCAACACACTCTGTGTTTTGGTCAGCAGAAGAGCATGTTGCCTAATGGAGCTCCATTGGAGAAGAACAGTTTGGGTGAGTTTGGAAGTGACAGCACTAAGACACAAGAACAGGACGGAGATGGTAGATGTTCTGCACTGATATTTCACATCTGTTTTTCATGTGTATTTTAAGGAATATGTAATTTTGTGTTCGAAGTGGAAAGCCACAAAAATTACTTGACATTCCAGATAAAGCAAAATGCATCAGCAAATATCAATTGTGTGAGTGGTTTGAGGAGGAGGAAGTTCAGATGGTGACACCAGATCACCAGATTTAAACCCAATATAGAACTTGTTCAAGACTTAAAGGGCATGGAGTCAATGCCAAAAGAAGCCCATTCTTCATTTCTGGGCATTTGAAAGTTCAGAGCTTCATCCAAAACGTTTGATTCCAGCACATGATGTTAATTTTTGAAACATACTCCATCAACATGCCACTAGTGTTTGGCAATTCCTCACTTACTGTTCACATGTAAACCTTCCTGGTTATATTACTGTATTTGTACACAAAATTTGCTGAGTCTGCCGCGTGTTGTGTATAGGGGTCTGGAACGATGATAATACAGATCTTTGTATTTATACAAATAAATAAATATCCAAACTCATACTAGTATTTTTTTTCCTTCATTGTGTATAAGATGAAGATTTGGAATAAGAAGATGAAAGAAGAAGAATAAGAAGAAGATGCCTTTGTTTTTTTCTTGATTAGGCTATTATAAAGCCTTGTATTCATTGGGTTATCAAAAAACATAATTGACAGAAAACAGCTTCTTCCAAACACTGTAGCTGCTGATTCACTGAATATTCTTTGAATGAATCATAAAAAGACTGATGAACATTCGTTTTTACACACCAAATCTGGAACTTCCAACTATTTTATATTCACCAGTTTCATGCAGTTACTAACCTTAAAATGCAGCTCAAAGGAGCTGTTATTTACCCTAGCTTTTTAAAAATGTATTATTCTTACATTTACAGTTATACCAGTTTTACCTTTTCATGTTATATTGTCAGTGTGAAGCACTGAACTGCTAATGCATGTTTGAAAAGACCTATAATATTATTATTATTATTATTATCATCTAATAGATAATATTATTGTAGAATTGTTCATGTTTTTAACTATGCACCACCAGGATATTGATCCCTTGGACCTAACCACCTGGATACAACACTGTGTTAATTGGGTTTGGAGGACTGGCTAATTTCTTAAATGCTTTGGACCCGAACTCACTCAAGTTTACACATTGCTTGCCATTGTCACTCCTGGCTGAAGGTAACTCAATCTGATATCACACACGGATTCAAAGTCCAACCTCAAAATAAAGCCTGTGGCTTCTCCGCAGTGTGGTTTTTTCTATTGTGATGGATTTGTCACTGACTGTGCAGTCTGAGATACTGATCTGATCAGGCAGAGGAGTCACCTTTTTCTGTCTTTGCTTTCCATTTAAATTGTGGACTTTTAAAAATCTGACTTAATGATAAAATATCATACTGGTGTGTGTCTTTATGATCACAGAGACAGTGTTAATATTTGCAATCAAGTTGCCAGCCACTTTAAATATAGCAGAATGATTTAGCAATATAGCAGGCTCATGCTCAGCACTCTCAATTGTGTTGCCTGTGCCAGAGTCTGCTACAGAAGCTGACCATGGACACTGCTACAGACAAATCTGTTGATAAAGATACAAATGTTGGGCATTTCAGATGCCTGTGATATATGAAACTTAGTTATTATTCATCCAAGGCTTAGACTTTTCTCCAAACATTACAAATTTCTCCAAAGCTTATTTTCAGAGCCGAGTGTGAAGATGGCTGAATGAATCACTCCAGAACAGCTATATGCAAAGCAAAATATATGGTAATATATTTGTAACCAAAAAAAGCACGACATTAGGGCTGAAACGATTATTGTAGTAACGCGAATGATTCGATTACAAAAAATTCTTTGCCTCAAGGCTTCGTTTAATTCGTCACCACAGTCCACCTGCAGGGGGCGCGTGTGTCCCGGGGAACATGGTATTTTTGCCGCAGGGAGTAGGTTTTTTTGCACCGAAGAAGAGCACACAGTTCAGAGCAGGAGACATAAAGTAAAGCCCTGCGCGGGACTATTTTTTTAATCCCGCTCCCACGGAATTTCTGACAATTCCCGCCCGCTCTCCCGGTCGCTCCCGCCCACTCTCCTGGTCATATATGAAATATATTTTTAAAGTTAAGAAACGATCAATGTTCTGTTATTGTAAGTTAGTGGCGCACACTGGCTGTGAAAAATGAAGAGAGCCACAAAAAGCACCTTGAGACCAGCTCATTCGTGAACGTGCCGAATATTGCCAACAAGAAAAAATATAGTTTTTTAATCTGTAGCAGAAAAGTCTTAAAGTGCATCAATTTGCCTAAAAATTATAATAAAATTTTAATCCATATTTAAACTGTAAACACATTTCGACCATTTAATGCAAAAAAAATAATATTAATAATTAATTCAATTTGATCAGCAACATTTAAACTCTAGAGCACAATAATAATAATAATAAGAAGAAGAAGAAGAAGAAGAAGAAGAAGTAGAAGAAGAAGAAGGAAGAAGAAGAAGAAGAAGAAAATATTTAAATTTCATTTTATATTTTACAAACAAATCTCAAAGTGCATACAGACAGAGAAAATGACAAAATAACTAAATAACTGGACGTTTTTCTTTTCTTTGTTGTTAATAAGGATACAGTGTACATCATAAATGTTTCCCAGAAAGTTTGATTAAATGGGTTTAGTTCTGGAGCCAATAAGCCAAAGGTTTTAAGTTTTGATCTAATAAAAGTGTTTGTGAGGAATAACAGCCAATTGCTTGCTCATTTTAGAGGCCTTTCATGTTGCATAACCCACTGTTGATATAGTTGTTTAAAAACACAAAAGTATGATTTATCCGATTATTCGATTAATCGATGAAAAAATCGACAGAATACTCGATTCCAAAAATATTCGATAGTTGCAGCCCTACATTACATGTCTTTTATAAGCTTCAAATGTTTGATCTGGTCAGGCTTAGAACTAAAATACTAAAATACAAAACTGTGAGCAGAAATGAATATTTTTGTGAATTGTTATTTCAGATTTCAGACTAGGATAAATAACTGAATCAACCAACCACACACAGGTCATGTCTTTGGCTAGCTGCATACACTAAATGGAGTCATATCTTCTGCAATACAATTTTTTATGAAAAACTCTAATATCCTTAACAAAATTTCTAGTTTGGAAATTGTTATTTAAAATTGTAGCTATTCAAAAGCCAAAAATGCCCATCTTTATGTGTTCTAATTGACGAAGCGGCACTAAATGGTCATGGAGCTGTATTTTGTGTTTGTCTTTTGTTGTCATTCTTGTTATTCTGAGCCCTGTGAGTGGGTAGCTATAATGGGTCATGCTATTTCAAACCCACCATGTGTTTTTTTTTGGTGTGAACATGAGTTGTGGGATGGCAGCTTGTCTGATTAGGCCCCACTGGCAGTGCCGTATGCAGAAAGGTCTTGACCTCTGGTGTTTATTTATTTAAAATGGGGTTTGAGGCTGGAGGGGAAGAGCAAAACACAGAGGGTAATGGATAGGGGCGAGGGGTGGGAGGTGAAACGTGGCCAAGAACAGCAGGTATTTGACAGTAAGCGGATGAAAGAGGCCTCAAAGTAATGCACCACTTCAAATGAGCTCTCCGCCAGAGGGAAAGAGATCTGAGATTCAAGGCCAAAGGTTAGCAAGGAACCTCATCCAATAATACATGCTTGTTCCAGACTCCCTGAACTTCCATAATGTGGAAGTTAATATGTAACTCTACATAATAAGTCGGTCCGCTCACTCGTTTTACGAGGGAGCCGACCACAGTCCTCCACTCCTCCACTGTTTACAATTAGATTCACCTGCACTAAAGCATTGTAATCCACTTAAGTGTGCTTGGATTCTGTCTCCTTTTCATTCATGAACAGGTATGCCTTTTCACACAAATCTATTCTTCTTTTTTGTGAAACTTTTTAGGAAATATTATATATGACTTTTTAATGAAAAATGTATAATTTTCCCTTTTGGGGAAAAGTTCTGTTTTCTTAGATTCAATTTCATCATCATTTGTAAAGTGACACTTCAAGCATACATAATGACTGAAGAATAAGTCATATAAATACACAGTAAAAAACATTTTCTGAACAGCACAGGAACACTTGATATTAAATGATTGTTCACATTTAACCAGTTACTAAATACTATTAAAAATCAGAAATTCCACAACTTTCAGCATTTTTCAGCAAAACTTTTAGCATAATTCAAGCAATTATTCAGAATGTTTAATATGGTTAATTGTGAAGAAACATACTTTGAATTATTTACAGTGGTGCTGAAACAAGCACGATGTCCACAACAAAAATATAGCCATTGACCATTGTGTAAGGAGAGAGGATCAAGGCAAGCAGCATGCATGTGTGAGATTCAGAAACATTTAATGCAAAATAAAATAAACAAAAACACAAACACAAATTTGAGCTACTGGATTAAACAAAGACAAGAACATGGCAAAACAACAAGGGTATGTTAACAAATAACACTAAAGACTTAAAATAAAACAAGTAAACAAATAAAACAACTTAAAATATTAACAGGAATATTACAAGAACAAAGTAATTTATTACTAGCTAAGAAAAAGAGAACAGCTAGCCAGGGGCAGAGTTAATAAGAAGTGAGTGGGAATAAGGCGGGACAAAGATCAAAAAAACTACAACACAGACACTTGGCTAGGTGAACAAAGACACATGGAGAATGTAAACAATAATACAGACAAGGAAACAAGGGAATAGGACACAAGGAACATTTAAAAAAACAAGAAACAGGAAAAACACAGAGAGAATGTTACACAGTGAACATGCATTTGTCTTTATATGTATTATATAAACAGTTGTGTATGAGTATGAAAATTCCTATTTAATATTGATAACTAAAATCTAATGTTTTGGGGAGGATTTTGGCTCACAACTGTGTGCATGTGCCTCTCTGACATAAATGGATAAAAAAATTTGGCTAAAATATATCAAATTCCTCATAAAACAATGTCTCACGCATGAGGAAGCATATCTGTACCCATTTCCCTTATCCTTCTATGACAGCTTTTAGATGCGTTAAAATCTTCAAACACCTGGTTTCTATTACCATGGCTTGCAAGTCCATGTACATGAACAAGGCAGTTGTCTGTAGCGGCACCTGAGGAAGGACAGTAGAATGTACCATGAGGATCATTACTGCAGATTACACCATTTTATAAAGTGACCAATAAATGTGTCAGCCATTGCTGAGGTAATCTGAAATGCTGCCCCCAAAATTCATGCTGTATTATACTGTTGTGTTGTATAGTATTTATTCTGTTAGTTATGCTCTTACTTTTTTCTCTTGTTTTGTCCACTTGCTACTAATAAAGGGTTATCTCATACTATTTTATCTTATTTGTTGCTTCTACACACTTGACTGACCAGTCTTAGAAACCTCTATCTATATTGGCAAACAGTTTTGTGTGTGAAGAATTTATAGACCAGATATTTAAAATTTCAAGACTTTGGATGATGCAATAGGAGAGGGTTTGGATTTGTATTAAACAGAGAGCTGTATTACAAATGTAACCTGGGAAAAATCACTAGAAACTGTTCTGGTATGGGGCTGAATTATGGAGAAATTGAGAAAAAGACTGCTGAACACACACTCTTAGAACAACAGGCCTTGTTTTCTTCAGCTCCATATACCATATAGGAATACTTTGTAAGTTTATTTTTGTTGCTGCACAATATAACATTTTTCAGTGGAACAAGCATATAACTGTGGAACAAGCATATAAACTGGAGGTTTAAAACAAAGTGTATGGTATACGGAAACCAATACAGCCCTAATGAAAAAGATATTTGTTAAGATATATGATACCCTCACAAAAAAAACTTGGAGGGACTGATTAAAGTCAGTAGAGGATGAACAAATTAATTCTGTCATTTAAAGTGAATTATTCTCAAATACTCAATGTGATTCCCCAGTGAAAAATGAGAAAGTGGGCTAAGCAAACAAACAAAAAAAACCAGTACAGATTCATTTTTCTGCTGTAAACTCTACCGATGGGGTCAACAGAACCAGTATATGCCGGCACTTTCATATTAAGCCTTCATGACACC
>JBBJLR010000024.1:9891379-9921553 GCA_037577145.1 Brachypetersius gabonensis
AGAGAGAGAGAGAGAGAGAGAGAGAGAGAGAGAGAGAGAGAGAGAGAGAGAGAGAGAGAGAGAGAGAGAAAGAAACACGCCCAAAAGCTGAAGTGATTCCCTTCCTGCTGTGCTCAGATGCAGCAGAATGAGGCCTGTGGAGCTACTAACTCAATAGCGCAGTGCAGTCCGGAGTTGATAAAGCCATTCTTCTCTATGATAAAAGGAAGCTGTGTGGCATAGGACAAACACAATGGCACATTTTGCAGGTAAATTGTGCCACATGCTGCTTTGTAATCACGTTGCAATCATGACCCGGCAACATGATTGCATTGTCACTCCCGGCAACATGATTGCTCTCTCCTGTCCCACATGGAGTTCCTTTCTCTCTCTTTTTGAAAGGCAAGTTTTGTCTAAGTGCAGACAAAACTGTTATGAGAAATTCGGACGGTACTTTTGACCCAGTGCAACATCCAAAGTATTTCCCTCACCTCTCTAAAATGGGTCACAACTTTGTGAAGGAGGTTGAAATCAGCTCTTATTAGATCTAAACCAGATGCTGTGGTGACGGAGAGGTCAGCATTTCACCAAACATGACCCCAGTGAAATGCTCTGAATTCACGCTTGCTCATTACACACACTCCAGACATCCTGCAGTCATATTTCAAGTCATACATCTGGAAGCAACAACAACCTTATGAATAAAATAATTTTTTCTTGACCACATGTCTTTATCTGTAGTCTACAACTGGACATCCCTTCGTTAGTTTATCTGCTTTAAATAATTTGTGATGGCCACTCATGTGGCAATATTTTTTCACATTTTTTAAACTGAAAACAATTCTCAGCTTAAATTTGCCAGACTGCGTTGCCTGGGAAATAAAGTTTAAATGAACAAATATGCAAACAAGACAAATGTGATTCCCCAAATAATATAATTATTTTTATCTTTTGACAGCGCTAAGGTCTAAAGTCAACTTTAAAAGTTTTTTGGCTGGCAAACTGTCATAAAAAAAACCTCTACCTGCTTACACACATTTTACCTACAGTGTGTGTAACATCACATCATCACATCAAATTTAGTGTATTGTCTCTCACTGTTCCATCGCTCTCAGAGAAATAAAACCCAAAGCACAAGGAAGGTTTGTGATGATTACACCATAACAACTCTGTGTGCTTGTTCTCTGAAAGTTACTACGATGGAGATACAAGGTTATCTCATGACAGCCATGAAATGCAATAGAGTCAAACATAAACAAATGCATTTAATTCCAGCAACTGCATTATGCTGAGGCAGATCCACAGAGAGGCTCGCACTGAGATGCTGGATTCAGCAATAATCACATCCATCCCTCATTGTTGAGCTACTCTGTGCCCATCCCCCAGCCCCTAAATATCCTGTCCTTATGGCCTCCCAGGGTCCTAAATAGAGCCTGTTATTGCCATCTGAAAGTGCTGCTGGGGTCTGAGGCTAGGTGAGGAGAGGGACAGCATGTGCAGGGACTGCTTTCGGAAGGAAGGAGGGAAGAGCAATCCCAAGGCTTGTCTGAACCGAGTCGATATCTGCCTGGAGGGCTATGCAAGGATGGGCATCAAAGGCAGCATTTCACTCTGGCTTACTTAATTGCTGTAGACGAGCAGACGGCTACACAGGGAAAAGAGCTGTGTTTTTGGAGTCTCCTAAACCTTCTTTCCCTCTCCCCTTTGCTACGTCTCCCTCTATCTTGTTACATAAGCAACACAAAACAGATTCAATTGAAAAAGGTCCTCTCAGGACACAGCAGGAGGTCACTGACTAAGAAACCAATTGAATGGAAAGTGGATATTTCAGCACGCTGATTGCTCACAGGAGCCATAACTGTTTGCTCACATTCATAAGAAACCAATTACAGAGGCATCAACAACAACTTTTTCATTTTGATTGGCTGTTCTGAGGATGGCAAAAGAGTTACTTGCACAGATGACTGCAGCCCCCGCCACACTTTCCCTCTCCTTCATTTCAGTGTTTTTCACCTCGTCACAAAACGGATAACTATTAAAGTGCAGCGCTTAGGATTTATGAGCGAAGTGAGGACAAGTGAGGGAAGGCAGGGTGCAAGAGATGCCCATCAGAGCCTGTTTTGATTGAGTCCTCAGAGAACGCAGGGCAGTGCCGACGGCCATCATTAACCTTCAAGCGGTGGCCGGTCCCTGCTTGCTGTCTGACAGGCAGGGGCATAACAAGTGTGACATGGTCCAGCCTGGGTGTGTGAGGAATAAAGATGCTAATTCAGGAGAGGGAGACATGGACCTCCTGCAGTGCTGTAGCTCAGGTTTTTGGTTTTACCTCTTTGGTGTGGCTAGTTTTTTGGCCAACTAGGCTCCAGAAAAGCCAAATTGTTTTTTGCAAATATTTTCAGATTTGGTTTGCTCTCTGTGGAGAACATGCACATTCAATTTCTAAAAGGAAAATACACCAAACCTTCAGAAGAATCTCACATTTCATAGTGGGATGTTGTGAACTTGTTTTTAAAGCACTGCACTTTAAATCACACTTATCTTAGTGCTAATGTAGAACACAAACGTGATTTTTGAAGAATGTTGGAAAAATATTCTATTTTAATTTGAATTGTGAGGTTATGGCCTTATTGGTTGTGTTCTATTTCTGTGCAGACACTTTAGCTTTTTTAGAAAGCTCAGCATTCTGGCTCGTTAAGACAAGCACTGTCCTCCCAATCATTTCAGTCTCTGATCTTTTATTGATGTATAACATGTTGAAAATAGTTACACAGGACTACATATATAGTATGTACAGGACTGGAAAATATTATGATTTGTTTGAAAGAGAACCGTGAATAACATAAAACAAAAAAACCCTCAGTATTTGTGCTGGTCCAACCCTGTTTTTATTCTCAGTGAAGAACAGCTCATTTTGGGGGAAATGATTTGGTTAATTAATAACCACTGCTCTCACTGGCTGTCTCAGAAGAGGGGAGGAATAATGAATGTGGCAGCAGGGCACAGTGTAGAGCAGGGGTCCCAAACATTGGTCCTGGAGGGTCAGTGTTCAGCACAGTTTGGAAGTTCCCCTTCTCAAACACACTTACACTCATTAAAAGATGAGCTGAAACTGGTGTGTCTGAGCAAGAAATCACCAAAATGCTGGGCACTGGCCCTGAGGCAGGTCAGCCAAGCATATCATTACTCAACAATTGTTTATACAATTTGCTTTGGAGGTAGCTTTTGTTTACATGTTGGCTCCACTATAATTACATTACATTACATTCATTTGGCAGATGCTAAGTGCAAAGCGTGCAAAGCAACTCATGCGAAACAACTTACAATTTGCGGAAGTCATCCCGCTACCAAAAGTTAGTTTTGGTTGGCCAGGAAATAGGTATTTGCCTGTTAACATGACAAGCTAATGCTTGTGAATTGTGATCTTTTATAGTTATTGTCCATATTAAATCCAGACATTTCAAATATTAAGAAACGGAACAATCACATAAGAAAAGAAAAATGTAAAGTGTATTTTTTGAAAATGAGTAAAATGACCAAAACAAGCAAAAACTTTGTGTTCAGAACAGCCTAAACAGGAAACATGATTTAACTTGTAAATACACTTGTGCATCATCATTTGTGAACATCTTGTAAGCCGTGTAATCACAGAGACATGTGCTTTTCAGACACTTCACATGTGAAATAGATTTCTGCAAATGAAAGAATATATTACTAATCTTACACACATCTTGCATAAGCAATTTCCTTCGGGATCAATAAAGCTTTCTGTTGTTGATAGTTAAAAGAGCATTTTCTATGAATAATGTTCTTTACTTTGGCTCTTAGAGTGAGGAAGTTTACAGCTTCAATGGAGAATTAAACTCAGAGCCTGTCTCTGGAAATTGTTGAAACCTTTAAGCTGCCAAGTTTACATTTGTAAGGACAGAATATGGTCCAAATAGTTCACAGAAAACATGTTCACATCAATAAAAGAGACTGCTGAATCAGTGTCTAACACAGAAAAATGTTTGCGATATGTAACCTTACATCGCTTATTTTTCTGCCCAATCCATCAGACTTTTGTATGGGGAAATGCCAGAGATGACGATAAAAGAACCAGTGCTAGCAACTACTGTCTACAGAAAGGAGCTAAAATTCTCTTTGAAAAGTCACTAAACCTCACAAGAAATTCTCTAATTCTGTCAACAAAGACAAGATTTCTATTGTGGATACGAGTGTGGGGGTTAATTTGTCAACCACTCACTTTGTTGAAAAGACAAGCACACTTACGCTACCATAGTTTATGCTACTGAATGTGCTGTTAATAATGTACTATATTTTACATATAATTTTGTACTGGAGTAAGCAGTCTGACGTGTGGTCATTTTGAATATCTGCCTCTCTGCCGGGAGACAGTTTCGCTGCCTAATTTAACTTGGCAACTGTGAAAGAAAAGCTGTCTGTGGAGGCATGTTTGTTTGTTGGGAGGGACACTTGTTTGATGTGATGCAGTATCATTTTCTGAAACCACTTAATCCTTACTAGGGTCACGGGTACCCGCAGGGACAATGGTTCAGTGGACGCGAGGGACTTACCCTGGGCAGGGCATTAGCCATTAACTTATGGTCAATTTAGAAACTCGAATTCAGCTGACACACATATCTGTGGCCTGGGAGAAACCAGAGACTGCGGAGGGAACCCAAACCTCCACGGGAAGAACATGCAACTTCTTAGAAGAAAATACACCAAACCTTCAAAAGGATCTCACATTTCTCACTTTCACAGTGGTATGTTGTAAGTATGTGAGCTTGCAAAGTGTGTTATTTAAAATTTTGGTCACTACACTTTAAATCACACTAACATTTTTATCTTAGTGTTCATGCTAATGTAAAACACTAACAGGATTTTTGAAGAGTGTTGGAAGAAAATTCTATTTTTATTGAAATTGTGAGGTTATTGCCTTATTGACTGCATTCTATTTCTGTGCAGACACTTTAGCTTTACTTGAACATTCTTGGTAACAGCCCAGCATTCTTGCACTGTCCTCCTTTTATTGATGTTAAACATCTTGCAAATAGTTGCTCACATTCAGACAGTTTTTGTGTATATAGCATGTACAGGACTGGAAAACATTATGGTTTGTTAATGATCTAATCTTTTTAGAAGTTTTTTTAGTTCTTCAGCATTAAGTTGAATACTAAGGGGTGCCCAAAAGGCTCACTTGTCTTAAACATAAGGAGATAAGTTTGATCCCCAGTACCATGCACATGAACATAACTGGAGAGTAAGATGGCTCTCCCTCTCCCACATAACTTAAGCATGTTGATCAGTCAGTGTTACATTGGTGGCAGTTTGAAAAGATGTCATGGAAGAAGCTAGTATGCATATTACTTTAATTAGGGTTGCAATGATATGTACATAATATTAGTATTGCAAGAATAATATTTTTGCCACACAAAACCACACAAACATCATGGAAATAAACATTTTGACATGATTAATCAATAACTTGATGAATCAAAACTCCCAGTAATACTCATCTGGAGCTGTGAATAATCACTATGTCAAAAACACTGATTGGTGACAGTGCTGAAGTTGTCCACATCTGTTTCTTAAACCTGTAAGCTAAACTTAAATCAACGTCGAATATTCAACCAAGTTATTGCAGGCCAGGTACACCTGAACAACACCTGTAAAAGAAAAGTCAGAAGTTAAGATAAAAATAAGGAAGGGATGGGGATAAAAGGATGAGAAAATAATTTTTATGAGCAATAAGCAAGCAGAGACAAGGACACCGTTAAACCAGTGACAGGAGACAAAGGATAATATGCCTCAACTGTTCTGACAGAAGAGCTAATATAGAACAAATTGCTGAATAAGTTCATGCTGGCTTTGATGGAAAGCTGTCAGAACAAACAGTGCATCAGTGTGTTATGCAAAGCTACAGATTAGTCAGAGTGCTTATTCTTACTCCTACCCAGCACTCAAAGCACCTATGGGCCGTGACCATCAGAACAGGACCATAGAGCAATAGAGGAAAGTGAGCTGGTTTGATGTATCATGTTTTCTTTTACTTCACATGGACGGCTAGGTGCTTGTATGTTGCTAACTGGAGCAATAGATGGGTCTAGGATGCACTGTGGGGAAAGCAGCAAGACGGCAGTGTGATGCTTTTGGAAATATTCAGGATTATATTTTTGACACCTATCACTACCTAAACATTGCTTCATGGCAGGATAATGATCCCTGCCACACTGCAAACACTGTTCAGAAATGGTTTCAGGAACATGACAAAGGTGGAGATCCCACCATATATATATATTGTTTTTCAGGGTGTGATAATTCATCTTTTTGCTACCAAAGTTAACATTCTAAAAAAAAAAAATGCAAATAAACAGTAAAGCAGTGAAAAGTATCAAGATGGCTGCTATTTTGTGCGTTGGTTCACTTTTGTGAAATTCCATCAGCAGCTCCTGATTTAAATTACTGAAGAACTGACTGAGTTAATTCAGGTTTCTCATGGAAACTACAAGTAATACTGGACTTCCACAAAGAACACACAGATATTTCTGAGATTTCTGAGACTGTATTACCGTCACCAGTCCAGGGGTGGTGGTAATACACTGAAAAGTTGTCAACCGCCTTAAAAAGAAGAAGAAGCCTGCTGCAGCATGTAGCATGACTGCTCCGTGTCTTGTCCTCCTATTTAGTGTTTTAACCCCCCCTGAAATTTATAACAGTTATCTCAGTTTATTTAGTATTAGTAAGCTGTGCCCTGTCTAAACATGTGGGTAGGCAGAGTGTTATTTCATTGATTCTTTCATGTACAAGTCTTTGCTCGGCACTAATGCTAACCGCTAATGCTGGCGGTTTTTAAGCAGCAAAGTTTTCTGATTCTGATTATTTACCTACCTTTACATTTTCTTTAAGGGTAATGCATCCTAAATCTTTTGCACAGTATATATATCATCACAAAATTGGTTATGAAACTTGGTTGAAACTTGGTTATTTTTATACTAAGTCAAGTTAAGAAGGAAAATTATTTAATTTGCTGTTTATGTGCTCTAAAAATACATAAATTAGAATCTGGAAAAAAAAATTAAATGATCAGTAGACTATGGGTAAGAATTGATCATCAGATTTTGAAAAAATTCCTACAGAGGACATCATATATGTATGTACAGTTGTGTTCAGAATAATAGCAGTGTTTTTTAAAAAGTGAATAACGTTTAAATCCTTTTATTGCCATATACACAAATGCATTGGAAATGTTACACATTCTATTCCAAATCAAAACGAAGAAAAATATATCAAATTTGTGTTATTCCTTTACAAAAAGTGAAGAAAAGTGAATATTAGACTGTTAAAAAATAACAGTGTCTGCATTCTTTTTTACAAACTTAAACATTCACTGTATAAACTGAAAAATGTTTTAAGTTTTAGCTTTCCTTTGAATCACTGTTTCCTTTGTATAACCACTACATTGGGCTACAATCCACAGTTCTTCTGCATTTCTTGTTTTTGCCTCAGAAACAGCATTTTTGATATCACCCCACAAGTTTCCTATTGGATTAAGGTCAAGGAACTGGGCTGGCCACTCCATAATGTCAATCTTTTGATCTGGTCTTGCCGATCCCTGGTATGTGATAAATAGGCCCAAAACAGTTACCATATCATGATGTTTACGCCTCTTCAGCATGTCTTTTTTTCAACAGTGGCACTTTGTGGGGGCTCCACGCCGATAATTTGGTTTCACATAGGTGTCTTCTAACAGTACCAGTGGTGGTTTCTATAAGACTACAGGTGAAACAATTTTTAAACCAAGAAAAATAATACTATAAAAACTTTAGCTCCTCAGCAGCGTTACAATTGTATATGGCTCTGGTCAAAAACTGCGAAACAGCACCAACCTCAACCGCGGTGAAGCAGAGAATTACAGTGAAACGTTTCACTAACAGCCCCATTCATTTTAATGTAAATCTTCTCAGATCCCGGCTTTCGAGATTTCAATGGACTGTAAGGGTAAATAAGTCCCACCGTGAAACGAGTGACTGTATACTGTGATAGGGTAGTACTCCACTTCAAAATGACTTACATAACACCGTGGATAATCACCACCTTTGTTTTCACTTTGTTCTATTTTGTATATGGGAGCACTGACCTTGAGTGTGAGACTGAAGCTTCATACATAACAAAACACATAACATATTATTTACTAGTATATATTAATAATATTTCTTTTTAATTTATATTTTATTAGTTGTCTATAAGGGCACAGAAGGAAGGCCATTCACTTGTTAGCTTGACCGCTTGCTAGCAATCCCCACCACAACACAGCCAAGCTGGGCACTGGTGAAATCCTTGAAAAATAATACCTGCTGGTATGAGAAAGTGATTAACAACTTCACTAATAAGACCAGGAGGGTAGAATTAACTCATAAGGTGAGAAAGAGGTTAGATATGTTTTCTTGGGATTTAGAATTATTGTTAATTATGTACTGTTGAAATAAACATTACTATTACTATTGTGTTTGTAAGATGTGCACAATAAAATACTTTTTATATTTTGTATTGATTTAACACTAACTATGAGGAAATTGAGGGAAGCGCAGGAGAGTGAAGATACAAAATGTGAGGCAGCAAAAGCAGAAGATGGAGGTGAAGTACTTAGGGCAAGAAAATCAAGCTGCCCAGGGAGCACAGCAAGGCACTGAGTTTGTTTCGCGGCACGTGACGGGGATGAAGGGTGTTTTTTTCACCAAAAATATTGACCAGGAGCCGCCACTGAACAGTACTGACAGGTCACTTTAGACCTTCTTTGATCTTCTTGGAGCTGATCATTGGCTGAGTCTTTGCCATTTTGACTATTATTTGATTCATTTAAATGGTAGTTCTTCATTTTCTTCCATGTATTTTGGTTGCCATTTTAAAGCATTTGGGATCATTTTAGCTGAGCAGCCTATCATTTTCTGCACTTCTTTATATGTTTCCCCTCTTCAATCAACTTTTAATCAAGGTACGCTGTTCTTCTGAACAATGTCTGGAATGACCCATTTTACTCACAATTTCATAGAGAAAGCCACTATAACCAGCATGTACAACATTTGCTGCCTTCCTTAAATAAGGGCAATAATTGGCACCTGTTTTTTTTTTTTTTTTTAAAGAATGAATGACCACAACACTCTTATTTTGAACACATCCCTTTCAATTACACAGAATCAGCAACATGCATTTCTCTACTACACCTACTAGTAAATTATTTGCCTTGTAGAAATATAATTTCTACCAAAAACAGTGACAGATCAGGTTAGTGATGTTGGACTGCTATTATTTTGAACACAACTGTATATGTATAAACAGTGCAAGTGCTAGTCAGAGAGACTTAGAGTGAATGAAGTCAAACTGACAGACTGCTTGGGAGAATAGTACTTCATCTAGCACTTGCAATTAAAATCTTTCAGGTATTATAAGTCAGTCTTTTATAAGGGCACATATGCTCAGAGATAATTTGGGCCAGACACATCATCTTTGAGAACTTGAAAGATGTAAGCCCACAAGTCTTTTTGTTTATTCCCAAAGCTTTAATCTGCCGCATCTGACAGTGGCACAATTCCTGGGATGATATAAATTACTAAAGAAAGATAAGATGAGGGACAAGGCTCAGACTGTCACACTTAAGCATCTCTTCAGCCTCTCAAACTACAAAAAAGCAGGACAGCAAGATGTTACTGTGACCCATCCTTCACTCATGGGCAATATGCTAAACAAAAATGTTTCTTTCACATCCCAAATAAGCTTTCAAACACACACACACACACACACACACACACACACACACACACACACACAATCCAATTTTTAACGCACATAACGCAGGCAGATGTTAATAGGTAGGATATTAGTCTTGCTGCAAATAACGTTAAGCAACTAAGCTGCAACAGTTAGCAGAAATGGAATCTATGCTAATCTGTACACTTCAGATGGGCATTTTTTCTCAGTGGGTGGATTTTTACAAAAATCACTGACAGAACAGCAGTATCTTTTACTTTTCGTCTTGGTGGTTAAGCGGTTAGATCTGCTTGCAGGTCACATTTATAATCCTCGAGAGCGAAAGGCTGTCTGCATATTTTCATATGCGGATATCTGTCTCGGCATATCATATGGGTATTTCAGGTTAGAATTGCCTTGAATAAGGGTTAACGTGACATGGTAAATAATCAGCCAATGGCCCTTGGTTTTGCGGTTATGTTACTCTTGCACTACAGCATGGCACTGTCAGCACCCATTTCTCACTCTGCGTGTCTGGAGGTAAACACTGTTGGAGGTTGCGGGGGATCTTGGTAGCTGGCTCTTGCACTGTCAATTGCGAGATCCATTGTTTTCAAAAATAAATCTCAGCAATAAATGTGATTTTGGTGGGGCAATCTGAAACCTCTTTATATTATTTGTTTTCATGATGCCTTTGTATTTGGACCCGTTAAAGAACAGCAGCAAAAACAACCTATAGGTAAAGGATGAGCATTTTTAAAAAGTGAATTAAAAGTATAGGCTTGTTAATAATTCATCTTTCAATTTCAGTGAGAGTCAAAGGTAGAATCGCTGGGCCAAGAGTGACAAACTAAACAGCAGTCCTAAACTGCCATCCTAGCATTCATTTATGGAGATCTTTATTTTGTGCACCATCATCAGTCTGTGTGTGCACCATCATCAGTATAAAGACAGCTGTTTTGTGTGATCACATCAGTCTTACAGGTCAGGAGATAAATCAGCACATTTCCATAAAGCTGGGTGGGAGAGCTTTGGTGCTGATGAACAAGTGCTGATGTGAAACTGGGCCCAGGGGCTGCATCTCTTAAATTGGGGCACCTTGAAAATCGACAGAAACAAAACGGTGTAATTAAGATGAAAGAGGCTTGTAATTTACCAAGCACTCGGAAACACTGAAACCGGAGAATAGCAATAAAGTGAGCAATAAAACTGCTGACCTTCAACCATGCACATTTCTTAATGCATGCGTGCAACGGTTCATGCAAAACTTCATTACTGATGCCCAGTGTAGTTTAAGAACCAAAACACACTCATATTTCTGGGTGAGAATCTTCTCCTTCATGAGAACTTCAAACAGCAGAAGTGGTTTTAGCCACAAGTTGTAAAAGAAAAAGCCTCAATCTAAGAACCACATCAATAGAGTGAGTGAGTGCTACAGCACATGTCTCTAGCTCTTTCATTTTCTCTTTGAATTGATGCCAGGTCTGAACTCTTTTTGCTATTTTGCAGCTTTCTGTTCATCTGGTGGCAGTTGGATAGATGGTGGAGAAAAGCCACAACAGAGGGCAATCACATATTATATTTTAACCATCCAGAGATCTCCAGAGGCCTTCACTTCTCCCCACGACTTACTATTGTTACGTAGCACTAATGGGGGGGGGGCACCATCCACGTGATTGGATTTTTTTCTCAGCAGCAGCAGATGATGGTTTTAAATAAAGTGATCTATCAATCATCATATGGAGGGCTCTCAAACACTCAGCCTGTTACTCACAGAAGGCCATCAAAATTTGGTGTTTCATTTTCCTCAGATGGTTGGGGGTGGGGGGATGGGAATGTCAGAAGACTTTCAAAGCCCAGAGATCACAAACACTATTCTTGCTTACTTTCTTGAGACACGAAAATGCACAGGCCCATTGTATTATTGGCAAGGACCAGGCTAGCATGAGGCAATGACATTTAGTGTGCTGGGCAGTTGCTTGGAATAGAATCAATGCAGATGTTACGAGGCACATTTAATTGCGGATAAATCTCAGAGTTAATGCAATGTCAGGCACTCTCATTATCACAGGGGCAGAGGCAGTACGACACAAGCGTTTCCCCAAAATTAGGTATATGTTGAGTATAAGCTGAGTAGATATGCGGGAGAGTGTGGATATAAATACCTTAGTCTTCAGAGGAGGCCAGAACCAAAGCTTCTTCACAGCAGGTCACTATGATGCACCAGTAGACCAATAGCTCTCTATACAGTTTGCTGTCTTGGGTTAAAGCCCAACTAAAACCCTTTCACCTAATTGCCACAATTAGTTAATTAGTCATATATACATCCATCCTTGAAATTGCCCATGACAACCGTTCAGCAATAAAATATTTTACATGAGGGGATTAAAAGTTGTTTATCAGCACCATCCACAGTCATTTATTTCTTCCCATAAAGACTGTTTATCTTTCAGAAATGAGTAAAGGCACAAGCTTAAAGTCATTAGCGATTAATTCAGGGATTAGCCAGAAATTTTGCAGCACACTTTTCAGCACGGGTGCTCATGCACACTAAACACAAGCTTTATCCCCACAAAGTCAGCTTTGTAATATATGGGTCCCCCTTAAAAGTCCCTCTTCATTGATTACCCACATCTATTGAAAGGCTTACAACTCCACAGTGCTCTGACCCACACTAGTTACTAGTTACAAGTATACAAACAAAAATGCTGCTGAACACAACATTCCTTTGTGTTATTAAACATGTTGCAGTTGTCAGCCTGAACCAAAAAAAAAAAAAAGAGGGAAAAAAAAAAAAAACATTTAACGAAGAATGCTGCACTTTGCTAATCCGATACACAGAATTCTATATAAATGTGTCATGAAGGTTAATGTGGTTGATGTGGAAGTATAAAGGAAGTTCCATTTGTAAACTGTCCCCCTAAATGCAGAAATGCACCATTGTGTTTTTTGTGAAATTACACAAGAAATAAATATAATTTTTTTGAACAAGCACCCTTCTTTATAACACAATTGAGTGATCGAAGACCTGAGGTTAAATGTTTATTACTGTTAAAAGAGTGAGCGAAAATAAATGGGTAGGCAGCGATGGTCTACACAAAGAAAAACCCTGCTCACGGCTTTCGAGTCCACACAAAGCCCCATTGTTCTGTGGCAAACCAGATGGACTATAAACAGTTTTCTTTGAGCAGAATTACAAAAAAAAATATTCTAAGCTTTTTTGCAGTCCACAGAATTTTGTCAGCCAAATAACAGGAGAATGAAGTAACTGCCATCAGTGCAACAGATTACAGAAAACACAAGTCCATAAGGGAATAAAACAATGCTTGCCAAGTGGAGCATGGATTACACCAGGGCCACTTGTGGCAGTGATCTGCACTCCAGAGGAGCACAGGGCTCATGGGAATCTCATGCTGTCACTTCCAGAATCCCACCGGACCTGGTGATACAAACCACAAGCATGCAGGTCCAACCTGTCAGGAGATTCAACAAAAGCCAAAACAAGAAAAGTAGGAAGGCTCTATTCATAGTCTTCAAACAAACAAACAAACAAAAAAAACCACACATGCCAAAGCTTCTCTCAGTAAGACGCTAAGTAGACAGACTTGCGGTAAAATAGGACGAGGTGACTCATATGGACAGACCATGCAGAAGCCAGATTTCACAGGTGCAGGAAATGAAAAACATTTGAAAAGAACAAGTGAAAGAAAATCCAAACTGGAAACTTACACACATTGTGGGAAGTTTGGTGACACATGGAGTTTGTAACTCAGATTTTATTACTGTTTAGGGTTTTACAAAGCAGATGCAAATGAACTCCTGTACAAACTTAGAACATGAAGGCCACATTATTTAAAACTAAAGAACTGAAGAAAATGTAGCGCAACCAAAAGCTGTGGAAAACAAACCTAGCTGGAAGGGAGAGCTGAGACAGAGAAAGAAAATAAGCATTATCCTTCACGGAAGGATATAACGCTGTCCCTCTGGCAGAAGCATTATCACACTAGAAAAAGCTCTGACATTAATTTGAGCGAAAGTTAAACTTGTTTTGTGTAATGTATAGTACTTTATAAATTATTTTCTGTCGTTAATTTTTCTTTATGGTGCACCTTCTGGCAGAAAAGGAAAAAAACAAAACAAAACAGTTTTCTGTAGCAGAAGGATGGATAATCCCACAGTCTGCCGCCTGGATCGTTTTACACCTGTTCGGGCTCCAGCATGCCCTCCAGCTTTGCTCTTACAATAAAGTGAGTCTCCATGGCCAATCTTTCTCTAGTGGGCAAAAAAAAAACCTCTTGGTAACATAAGATCCAAAACGACATACATAAAGGGATAAAAGCACAGCAGTCCAGCCCTGTGTTGGTGAAGGAAGGCCAGAGGTCATGAATGGCTGAGCTTGCAGTGGGGCAGGTAAAGTTTGCAGCGCAGGTGTCTGTCCACTGTGTCCCCACTATGTCTCTCTCAGGACGGGTTGGGTTGTAGACCTTTAGAAGCAGCCAGCATCGCTCGCACTTTAGCCATCAAGTCCTTCAAAGGGCACAGAGAGAAGAGAATGTGAGCCAAAACATGAAAGGTTGTGAAGCAAAGGAAAAAAGGAGAAAGAGAAAGGCAAAGAGAACGAGGACAACGATGAACATTATTGTACATCAAAAGATTGAAGACACTGTGCCATCTTTATCCAAAAATATTACATAAAGTGTTTTTGTATCTATTCATGGGAGGGAGTTCTCCTCACACATCTGTTCTCTAGTTGTTTGGGTAGTAAATAAAATGGCTGTATTTGTTTGTAAACATTGCTACTCTATATCACCACCACTGTGAAGAACTCAGACTAGCAAATTTCTCTACAACCCACCAATTTACAAGAAATCATTATGAATGACATGGCATACAAGTGAGTGATTAAATTGTGAACAAATTTCATAATACTTTAACACATGCACTACCGGTTCACTGGTGGTGTATAGAGCCCTGAAGATGGATCTGTCCTCATATTTGACCCCTAAATAACTAAGGGTGTTAGTTAAAATAGGGATGTGTGAAACAAAACAGTGTGAATCAAATTAAATTAGACTGCATGCTTAAATATTATATACCATATTAGACATTCTGACCATCACTGGAATTATTTCTATTGCTCTATGAAATGCTCTAAAACAGTTCCACAACAGCCAGGTTTTATGGCGAAAACATCCTGAAATATATCATTAAAATTTCATTAAAAATCTAATCCAGAAAGTCCCAAACAAATTTTTACTCTTAAATATTTATAGACATCATATTTTTGATGCTGCATTTAATCTGCTATAATAATGTTCTATTTGTAATAAAACAGTTGTCTTGTGTCCTTAAAAGACTGTAGCATTTTATATGCATCTCTTAATGTTGCTGTGGCGTCTCTGGGACCCAACATTATTATGCAAAAGTTGTAGCCAACTATCACACTAAATTGATACCCACATGCACATAGGAATGACTTGTACACGTTTCTCAATGTAAGATTCTTCTACAACTAAGCCATAAACAAGAACGTTTGAGGACTTTCAGTGAACTACACAGCACAAACTCAGACTACCACTTGTTTTTACAGAAATGTAGCTCAGCAACAGCATTCCTGACATGGCTACCCAGATTAGAGACATGCTAATGATAGCCAGAAGCCCTATCAACACTGACTGCTGTGCCAACACTGTAGTGGTCTCTAGATGCTGCTCACTGCTGCTGGAGTTTGTGATTGGTAGATCATTTAATTTACTGTGAGAATTCACCATGCTCATAGTCACGGCACCATGCTCATAGTCATTTTACACAGCACTGACAATAACAATGTGCTGGCTTAACTTTAAAGAGCTATTAGCTAGCTCCAAAACTCTCATGCAAATGCACTGTCTATTGTTGCTGTGCAAATCTTAAGTCAGTTACCCCTGAATTCCACCAGTATATGGACTCTGGGATGAGGGGGACAAAAATACAAATGGTGAGCCCGTACCCACTTCAGCTACTGGGACCACATCTCTGTTATGCTGATTCCAACACAGAGATAGCTGGCTGCCAGGAGCCATCTCTGCTCTTCAGGACTCATTTGAGCACACTGACTGGGATGTAAAGGGAGGTTGCAACCTATGATGGCTCTGCCAACCTGGAGTACATGGCATGCATTTATAACTTTCCTGCCTCCAAGACCACCTCAACATGCCCAAACCAGAAGCTGTGGATGACTGCGGAGGTAGTTTGGTTATTGTTAAACTACCTTCACAAGGTGTTGCAGTTTTTTTTATGGCATCTGAACGTTCATACGTTTTTGCAAATCCAAATCATATTGTGAAATGTTTGTTTTGCCTCACAATGCACCTAACAAACATATACCACAAAGACTAACCCTCACCAACAAGCTGATATTTGGCCAGTGACAGCTTAATACGCCTTTCCCCAAAGTGTAGTACGACTAACTGCAAAGTTGTCATAGGAGTTGAACTTTGAGCCTATGTTTCTCGAAATTAAGCTATTGAACTCATCAGCTTGTGTGGATGCTGAGATTTTGATCGAGATATTATGGTAAAGCCCAGCAAAAATAATTACATAAACAAATGACAAAATGACATAAAAAAATGCAAGCATCTCTCTCTCTCTCTTTTACACAGACGCAGGCGCACACACACCCTTGCACACACACACACAAACATTTGCCAGCTCATATAAAAAAAAGGCACAGAGGAGGCATAAAAATAAAACCCCAGCACAGCAGCAAAAGTTGCAGTAAAAAGTAAAAGAGCAGGCAGACTGCTGTGTTTTGCATGTAGAAATTAATCGAAACAAAACACAAAATAAAAAAAAAAAAAAAAAGCACAAAAACAGGCCCAAAGAGAGCCACAACTTCAGCTTGGGTTGCTATTTAACCTACCCATTTCAATATCACTGTGGCCTATCTGGCTGCTCCCATCTCACACTGAGAGGACACAGTGCTAAGTCCCTCTATGTGCTTTAACGGCTTCCCTTCAGCCCCACAGCATTCACAGGCAATCAGTGTGGCAGCCATGCGAGAGCAGGCACGATAAACATCTGACTCACGTCCAAGAGCTAATAATGCCCAGCATGAATGCTCCATAGACAAGCATGGATGTCCTTTGGCTACTGACTTCAAGGCAAATTTGCTGCATGATTAGCATTCACCAAACAATGAAAAGAAAAGAACTCTGCTAAGTAAGCACGGATGGGTAAAAAAATGACAGAGGGAGGGTGTGTGAGAGAAAGAGAGCAAGAGCGAGAAGGAGTGAGAGGAAGTGAGAGAGTGAGTGAGTAAGAAAGTGAGAGAGAGAGCAGGAGAGTGATTAAGGGATAAAGAGATAGAGAGTGAATGAGAGTGAGAGTGATTGAAAGAGAGGGAGAGAGATGGAGTGATAGAGCGAGAGAGAGAACATGAGAGTGAGAGAAAGAGAGTGAGAGAGAGTTCGCATAAACAAACAAAAAGCAACAGCAATCAGCTCCACATAAGGATGTGTGTAATGCATCAGTGAGCTAAAAGCTTATGACTGGTAATAGAGGGTCGCAATCATGGCACCTTGATCCCATGCATTAGTGTGACTACACTAAGCTCGGATAAAGGGTTCCCTGAGCTACAGTCCGTCATCAAGACTGTCCAGAACAGATTACTCCAATGAGCTGAGGAAATCTTCACTGTGATTACATTGCATTATAGAAGCGCAGCTTGCCACAATGCAGGCCAACAAAGTTTGAGATGGCCAGAGGATGGAGAAATCTTTTCACACATCGGCGGGTGCGCTTGATGTGGTTGAGCTTGTTAGGTCCCGCAAACAAACACAGATGCAATTACGATAAGGGTAGAATTCTCACTAATTCCCTCTTGTGCTGGACACACACTACTGGGTTTTATCTGCACTTTTCCTTTACGGACAAAATTTCAAAATCAGGAGCAAATATCAAGAGCTTGACTGGAATTGATTGTCAGCACAGATTATCTGGTGGTGTAAGAACCTAATCTCAAGACTTACCATTTAACTCAAGAATGCGGCTCCTGATATGTTTAACGTTTGACTTTTATGACAAACATATCAAGAGACTTGAAGTTCAAGACTGTCACTAATGTCATTGACTGATTCAAGCCAAAGCAGCTAGGTTGTAAAATGCAGAACAGATATAAGCATTCAAATCCATGTGCATAGGACAGGGTCTTTACATTCTTTTTTTAAAAAAACAAACAACTGGACTGAAGAAAAGCTCTTTGCTTCTGTCATATGCTGCAATGAAACTTGAGAGTAATATACTTGACCAACAACGCAATGATTCTGGGCTTGGTGCACCAGTTCACTGTACATTTTACAATTTCAACCTTCGCTCCCCACACTACAGATACAACTAATTAACTATTTAAATAGTCTGTATAGTTTCTAATAAGTAACACATATACTTCAAAATTTATTATCTGAACAGTAAATATATGACAACTAAGCTGCAGAGATAGCTTCATACTAAAATTATAAGCCTTGTTTACACCTCACATTAACATGCATCTTGCTTGATCTAATCGCAAGAGACACCCAAATGCCAAAGCATTTAATTATAATTGGATTTCTTACATTATTTCTGCAGGAAGAACTCCTTGTACAATGTTAATCAAAAAATAAACTTAATTTTTTAATTCAGAAAGTTTGGAGCTTTTCTGCTCCATCACCATCAGAACCCATATGGCATTAGCATATTTTCTGAAGCTCTCGCAATATATGCATCTAGCTTTTGATTTCCAATTATTGTACGCAACCATTAGCGGTTCTAGTTCAAGCTCAATTTAAATGTATTGTGCTTAGAAAAATACATTTGATGCACCTTTTCATGTGGTTCAAACACATTGCATGAGAGCAATCTAATTCTGCTTCCTAAAAATCCACTATTTGCGTAAAGCATGACCTAGTCGCCATCAGCTCTAGGATGTGTGTGAGAAAGAAGGCAGAGAACATTTACCTGTCTACCTCATTGTTCTGCAACAGAGGACAAACCATTCCATGCCACTTCAAAACCCTCCGTTACACAAACTCAATCTTATATTTACTCGTGATTTCATAAACACTCATGGATAAAAACTTGCCCCCTTCAGCAGCATTTGCTCACACCCCCCTCCCAATCTGCACTGAGTAAACTAAAGACAAATTAATAACCTGCTGGGACATGTTCTCCACTCACCCATAAACTCCCTCTAATCAAACCATCAGTCACTTGACATAGACCGCACTCGATCTATGTAAAAATAAACTCTTATAAATCCTAAAAAATATCTTCTCAATTTCAGTGTGCAAAGGTGTGTGAAAGAAAAAAAAAACAGTTCATAATTTCTCAGTGGTGGACAACATGCCTGCTTACATTAGGTCAAGTTGATAGTAGCTTTGGAGTTCATAAAATCTGTGCACTCTGAGCACACAGCATAAACATGCAACAGATGCTCATTCAGTCTGGGACATGTAGACTTTTTGCATGGCTGCATCAAATCCATATACCAGTGCTTATTAACCCAAACCTCAAAGCCAAGCAGGACATCAAGCTATGCTTTAATGACTGAGTAAGGGATACATTAAGGCCAGGCCAACTTTTCTTTGTTTTAAGTCAATTTAGCCCCTGGGCTCCTTCATTGACATTTCTGTAAAGATGAAAAATCATCTTTTTACTAAACTTACTGCAATGTAGTATCTTTCTAATACAATAAATGAAGAGCATTAGAGGAAAGTAATGGTTAAATGGGACTGGTTTGACCAAGTCTAATGCCCTTTTTACCCAGTATGCAGATATGGTCCCTATGTAACTGTGGTACATCTGAGATTTACATCATGACACACTGAATCGTTTTATTAAAAAGTCAGATTTATATGCTTAACACATGAAAATGCACACACACCTTTGCAGCAAGCAGGTTATTCACGAGCACCTAGCTGGATGTTTATCTGTCCAGGCAGACAGATTATTTGTGTTCCAGCTGTAGCTGTTAGTTTTAATAATAATCATTCCTTAACTGACTCTAGGAAGGATCGGCAGAGGTTCAGGGGGCAACACCACCAATTTGGTATGTGGCCAGAAAAAAAAATGCAAAGAGCTCCAGAGGCATAGAAACAACATCAAGAGCTGGATATTACTGCAGATGGGATAAAACGTCCTTACAGAAGTGAATTCCCTCTTAGGTGAGTGATCAGATCGTGATAAGTCCCACCACTGGCAGACAAGTAATGCACAAAGAAGGCGAATCATTTGGCAGCGTAATTTAGGGATGCACGCGTTGCATGATAACATGCATCTGGTGTGTGTTCATTCTGTGTTCTCACCCCTTTCTTTTTTATCTCTATCAGACTGCTACACGCTATTCTAACAAACACAGTGATGTTGAAAAAATGACAGCTGCATTGCATCAGTCTGTTGAAATTATATTCTTACAAAAACAGACAAATCATACACACATGCACACGCACAAACGAAGGGACAGGATCAAGTCACAGCATATAATGATATTCAAGTTTACTTGAATGACACTGAAACAATCTACAGTAAACTAAGTTGTTTGTGATTTGGTTTTTAGGAACAGCCTTATTTTCATTACATTTTACAGCAGCATACCTGAGTGATTTTAGTCTGCACTGAAGAAACAATGTTGGAAGAGACTTGCTTGTCTTTCTCCTGTGAACCATCCCTGAAATAGAGAATGACAGACAGGGGAGACAAGAAAACAGGGGAGAGATGAGCGAGAGAGAGAGAGAAAGCAAGACAGAAGAAGGAGAGGTTAGTCATCAATCGGCAGTGGCTAATACAGTATTCATGGCATGTGGTGTGTATTTAAAGCTGTAAGGACAGGCGGGAAAAGGAGGACATCCAGATATCAGACCAAAAAACTGAAAGACCAGAGCATGGCCATTAAATATTAATCCATCCCTGAAAGAAACAACAAACTCTCAAAAAATAAATAAAAGCAAAAAAAATGCCACACAGATGTTCGAGGAGTGTTTTTTGATTGAACGTTATGCTCTGAAAGAATAGATTTGAGAATTTCCAAAGATTTCATGTTTCATTCAACAGGTCATTAGTCTAGTTGTCAAATCATGCCAAACGTGTGGGAAACTTTAAAGGAAAAGATGCTGAAAGCGCCGTCTTTGTTGTGATGGTAATTTGAGGTCTGCTAAGCACACCGTGGGACACTAGTTGTGAGTCATCCAGAATGAAAAACACATTTGCTAGAAGCACGGCAATATACAATTCTCATTTCAGCTCTTGCAGAGTAAAGCCTAGTGCTCTCTCTGGCTGAGCTTCAGGTTTATTAGCACTTGAATCCACAAATCTGAGGTTGACCTCACCTGGACTGGCTTAAGCTGGAGGCAGGGCTAGTAGCAGGGGAGGGACTTGTAGCAAATTTGTAGCCTTTCTTGTTTACTTCAGACCTGCCTGGTGAAACCGAAGGTGAACAAGAGGAAGCCTGCTGAGATTTTGAGCTCTTTTTCTTCCTCTTTTCATGAGGAGACCTAAAAGAGACAAACACAATGTGAGTGAGAAAAGATAAAAGTGTGATGCACTCTGGAAACACATGCTGCTCAGACACTACAGTGATGCTACAGTAGTCTAAGGAACAATATTTTCAGTTTAAAGAACTACCTTCCAATGATCTTGAAGGTGGGAGAAACACCTTAAAGCAGACTTATTTTTTTTAGCAAAAGAATGCCATACAGCAAATATATCTATTTACTGGCCTCTACATAAGTGGCTTTTTGGCAAGACTTCTAAATCACAGTGATTAAGGGGTCCTCAGAGGTTGTACTTAATTTATGTTGGGTACAGCACTGATAAACAACATAAAATGATACGAATAAACTTAAGCAGAGATTACTTTAAATATTTCTACCACAAAAAATATGGTTCTACCACAAGTAGCATGCTGAAACAATGATGATCAAAACACTAAGTTTGATTTAAAATTTTAAGTTCGTAATATAAAATGTAGTTAATAGTTAGCAGCAGTCATAAGTGATGTGTCCCTTGTTGCCACTGGGAGCAGAATGAATAAGTAAGGTGCCTCAAAGAAGTCTTTAAATTCAGACCTTGCATCCAGTTTGGGGCCGGGATTTTTTTTAAATGGAAGAATTCTGCTTCAATAAATGCTGCACAATTAGAGAAGTATAATAGAGTAAAATATGTTTACTGTTATATCAACTGTTACTATATCCAAAATAGTTAAATATGAAGAGACAGAATTTTGGAATGAAACTCTCGACTTACTGGCCAATTAGCTACATTAACTTTTTCAGTTCACTTCCAACAGCATAGTAAGAATGCTTTCCAACTCTGTGCTGTTAAACTGTCGAATGAGACAATATCAGGAGCTAATAATCTAATCTTCATATTTTATTTTCCTTTACAGTCATGAATAAAAGCATACATGCACTTGAGAATACTTTCAACTTGTATTTATGTATCATTTCCTGTTCAGTGTTCATCATTCAATGCATTCCTTTAATAATTTAAAACAATCTCTTTGATTTCCATGAAAAAGTTGTAGCAACTCTTTCACTTTCAATGGTTTTATTCACAATAAAAAAAAATTGACAGTTCACAATGTGACAATCTGTGTTTGGGATTTGTTTTATGTAGCTTTACTACAGTTAAGTCTTGCAGGATAACCATCAGTTACTTTTTTACAATATTCGGACATTATGTTAACACATTCCTCTTTAAAGAATTTGGTGGTTTTTCTTTTGTTGACTTTTTTATTAAGTTAATTCCACAAATTAACTTGGTTAAGGCATGCTTCGAGTTGTCTTGATGAAAAGCCCAACTTTTGAGCAGACTGCCTCATGTTCCCCTGAAGTATGTCCAGGTAATCTTCCTTTTTTCACGGGCATCTATCTTACACAGTGCTCCTGGAACACCAGCAGCATAAACAGTCCCATTGCATGAAGCTGCCAAAATTATGCTTCACCGTGGGCATTGTTTTCTTTGGGCTGAGGGCCTCTCCTTCATGTTGCCAAACATAGTGTTGGCAACTTCCGACAAAAAAGTTCCATCTCTGTTTCATCAGAACAAAGACACGTGACCAGAATCCTTTGTATATATCTTTGTGCTTCCTTGGATATTCCAGCCTGGTCTAAATGTGATGCTTTTAAGGAGGACCTTACTGTGTTTTCTAGATGCCCATTAGCCTATTTTAATCCAGGACCCTCTGAACTATGAATAGTGAGACCTTGATTCCTGAAGCCTCCAGTTCTTGGTATGCCCATTTCTTTGTCATCTTAGAACTTTTTGGTTGTCTGGATATGTGCCCTAGGGAGTTTCCAAACTTCTGCAACTGTATAATTGTTGTTCTCAGGTCTTTGGTGTTCTATTCCTTTTCACAAGTTGGACCAAGTAGAAATGAGGTCTTAGCAGGTAACAAATTCCCTTTTATACAGCCAAGTGTGCACCCCATTAACTATTACAAATTACAATAAAGAACCAATAGGACACACCTAAAAACCATTTGGGGATAATACATGCTAATGGAAGTCTCCCTGGTGTATGTAAAATTATGACCTACTAATTTTGTAACTTCAATAAGTGAATTGTAAATAAAACGAATTAAAATGAAAGAATCACTGAAATCATTAATTGAAATAAGCTTGGTTAAAATTATTAGAAGAATGCTGTGAATGATGATTATTGAACATGAAATGATACATATATGGAAGTTGTAAGTATTCATCTCAGGTGTATGTAAACTTTTGGCCATGACTGTAAATAAGAACAGGCACACTTTTGTAAGAGGCTTGGAATGTCTTGTACAGCGGTAGGACTACAAAACTTTTTTTTTCCTCAATCTAAACAGTTATGACAGACTTCCCACTCAGAGTGAATTGATGGCCATCTGCCCAGGACTTAAGAGCTAGTAAAAAGGCAACACTTGCATCAGGGAAAAAAACTGAAGCAAGTGGAAAGGCTCAAAGCTGTCCTCTCCTGAAAAGGGGGCTTGAGGCTCTGGAGACAGCAAAGCCTGATTTGATATGAGTGTGACCTGCACTGCAGCTCAGTGCAACCAGTGTGGAAACATGCAGTGCCACACTGTACTCACTCCAGCAGATCTGAATCACAGCTGCCAAGATGGTCGTAAGCTGTAAAAAAAAATAAGCCTGTCATGAAACGTGGATTCCCGAGGCTGACGCTAATGGATATGACTCACTGGAACACCTTAGTCAAATTGCATACTTTTTAAAGATCAACATGTCATGCCACCTAAAGCATGGTCTGTAATTATCTGTAGAAAAGTGAAAAGTCATTTGTAATGGAGTGGGAGGTAGAAAATATAAGCATGTATTAAAGTCCTCGGTCAAGCTGTTGTTATTGGAAACAATTGGAGAATTTACAGGAACAAAACTGAACACTAATGGTACATACAGTTTCATGACAAAGTACATGGAATATTAGAACAGGTGCAGGTAGCTTGTGAACAATACGAATGTTGCAAAATGTAAGGAGCCAGATACATCTTTAAAAAGACATATTAAACAGATAAAGATACTCAGAAGTGTAAGTAATTAATTAAACGTCTTTTTCAACCATACAATTTACAATATAATAAACATAATTAAATTCAAATAAATATTTAAAAAATTAAAATTCAACAAGTAATTAATTAAATAAGTCAATAATTAAATATACATCTTAAAGCAAATTTAAGATCACTTCATTCATGCTTTGATTTAAGCTACGCGCAAAGCACTTGTATTTAGCTCATGCCTCTGTAATGATAAGACTAAAGACTGGTTCATTAAGTCTTATCAGCTGTAAAACAAGTGTACAGGCTAATATTTAAAAAATATGTATAAATCCACCAGCACTGCCCATGTCCTAATGTACGCACTACTCACTTCCGACTGTTTTGCCAAGCAGAGCTCTAATATCATCGGTTTGCTGATGACATGGCCATCTTGAACCTAATCACACAGAATGATGAGAGCCTACAGACAGGAGGTGAAGACATTAGCCAGGTGATTCTAGGTCAACTACCTGGCTCTGAAAGTTAATTTAAAAAAAAATGATAGTGGACTTAAAGAAAAAGTGGAGGTGTGCACATTGACTTTCAACATCGGCAGCTTCAACTTCCTTATGTGCACATCACATAAGATCTCTCCTGGTCACAACATGCCGGCACCATGGTCAAGAAAGCTCATCAGCAGCTCTGTTTCCTGCGCAAATTTGGTATGAGCACGTACAGGTGCTCTATCAAGAACTTGCAAGCGCCGCATTACATTGTGGCGCGGAAGAGGTGACTGTTAGAAGGCACACACCATCATGGAGAACCACAGCCATTCAACATGCTGATGCAGGAGCCCGGCTAGACATACTACTACAGTAGAACACTTTTACCATGAGGCCATTAGGTTTTTCGACACATCTAAATGTTACATATACATTTGCTAACGTCTTGTCTGTTCACCGTTTAATGTATAATGCAATGACCGTTTATACTGTATATCCTAACTGCTGTATCCTACAGTCTTACTTTCACATTTCAATCTTTTTCTTACATGCACGGATCTTTTTTTTTAATTATAGCTCATGATTTGTTATTTCAGTTTTAGTTTACATTCTGTAATTTATATAACTAGTACTCTTCTTCTAGCTGAACTAACACATTTAACTGTATCATTTACATTGTGTTAACCTACATATAAACTATATGGTTTTGGATGGTGCACTTAGTCGGGGGAGCTGGAAGGTATTTTTCATTAATGGCTACCTTAGAAATGCACAATCCTTTGATTAAAAGCCTTTTTGTTACAGTGAATTAATAATAATGAGCCTGCAAGATTTGTCACACCAACGATCAGTCAACCCCTAATATCACATACGTCCATTTCAAAATGGATGTTGTCCAGTAATGTATGTTGAGTAATGTGCAAAAACAATTTCCACACACTTTTGTTGTGGAACATTCACAAGAATATTGTATGAATCATATACTGCAGAAAAAAGGCCAGTATCATCGCTAGCAGCGAAAAACAAGAGGTGGAAGCATTTGTAGTTTGCAGACCAACAAGCTTTAATTCTGGGTTATCCAGACTGGAGGTCCAACAGGGAAACGTAGCTAACGATGCTCAAACGACTTGCGTCTACTTTGTCCATACCACAAACACAATTAGTCCTGCTGAATATGTGCAGGTTCGAAATGACCACAATAGTCAAGGAAATGTTAGCAGGCTAATTCCAACACAGAGGTGCGTGCACATACAAACATACAGCTGCAAAACATGGTTTCAACTGGTTCCAACCGTCCTGGCCACTATAGTGTATGTGTCATGATTTATTACTTGCTCATAGAAAAAGAAAAGAATTAGAAAAGAAATTTGTCAAATGTGCAGATTCTAAACTTTCAATCGGTGATGCATTTGTATAAGCCAAAACAGTACTTGCCAGAATATGTGGTTGTGACAAATTCCCACAATCTACCACTATCAAACCACGCTACCAAGCTACGTTAGTGAGGGTTAGCATGTGTTTCAAGACAATCATCGGACAGCTCAACAGGAGTTTTAAGGAGAACAGTAATCATCAATATTAATTATGAATTGCCTCATCACTAACCAAAACCCTTTTTGATTCGTTTTAAAGCGAGAGAGAGGTGCCATCTTAGATATCCAGAAAGCGAGAGCAATTACACTTTCCTGGACTCCTGGTCAAAGTAGGCAAAGGCATCAAACTTACAGGAACACATGATCTGGATCAGTACTCAGACTGTAGAGGAGATATTGGATGCTATTGTTTAGTTTTGCTTTTCTAGAAAGAAAAAACACTCTTTACATATTTGCAACATTTTTGACACTAACATTAAACGATTTGTCAGTTAAAAATATTATTAATAAGCTTAACAGATAACACAATTAAAAGACAATCTGTAACATTTACATTCACCTACAATCAAATCTTGATTTGTCTTCTCTATTAGTCATTAGATGTATATATTCATCAGATGTAACCGGTTAATGTCACTTGTTTCATTTATGCTTGTTACTAATGTTTGTAATCTAATTAATAATTTATAAACTCATTTTCAATTAATTAAAAATATCCATATAAGGGTAGTCTTATAGCAATTATATGACAATTCTACATGTAAAGGCAGAAACAAATGCATAAGACAATAGTTGGCAATAGTAAGACAATTCATTATGACAAAAACAAATAACAATCCACTACAAATAACTATAAACCATAACCTGAAAACCTCATGGTTAGAATCTGCAGGACCAGCTCCATGATGAAGCTCTCTACTGACCCTCAGTCTATGAACCAGTAGAGTTTCTATTGGAGCTCAACACCACTGCTAATCCTATCCTCACTTATGCTATCACTACACACGTACAGGCATAACAATAGATCCTCCAGTGCAAAGAGGAAGTCTAAGGCATAATGAAAAGCGAAGAGTGCTCAAAAAAACAGCTGCCGCTCTTTAGAAAGCACTACTACAGAACACGTCATTCCTGGTCCACCAGGCAGTAACAGTGGTAGAACTGCAAACTAGAGATTGAGTGTTGAGAAGCATGACTGTTGCTCCCCGCTGTTCTTCCAAACTTTAGAAAAGCTTTTATGTCAATTGTGAAATAGGTTCCTGGTGAGGGCTGAGTCACATGGAGTCAGTAGATGTTAACAGGCACACACTGCCTGGAATAATGGTTAAATTGTAAGTGCAGGACACAGCAATGAGAAAGTCTCATCAGTTCTGTGGTCAACATTCACAAAGTCCCGTCTAAAACTCCCCACCACACACTCCCTCCTACTCTATGACCCCGGTCTAACATGAGCATAATACATGGAGCTTCTCTAGCCGGATAGAGAAAATTACACATCTGTTGTCTGTTTCCAGTGTTCAAATGACCACTATCTGCAATAGTTACTATAAATATTTTCCCAATTAACAATAGACTGTATGAACTCATCTGTGTATTTAGCAGCCCTGGTGTACTGTGATAAGAGCTAATAGGCATGTTTGTGACAAACACTTTTGTTCACTTAATGTCTGCGTGTTATTCACTACTATCAAACTAATTGCACTGTTATGTCCAAATGCACACAAGGGGTCTAGAAAAAAACTGAAACGCTTCTGAAATGAAGTTACACAAGGATACATCAACAAATGTGCTTTTTAACTAAATGTTCACAATTACAGAAGAATGAGGCTGCATACATCTTATTAATGACTTATGTTTGCCAAGAAGTGTGCAAAAACACTGGGGCACGTTAAAATTTAACAAGTGCAGCTGGACTAAGATTTGCGTCAGATTTACTGGCCGATTACAGGCTAATGTGAGCAAACCGGCTAATTAGAACTGCAGAGGAAGTAGAGGAAGTGAGAAAATAGATATTAAAAAGCTATTAAAGAGAGCATCCTAGAATGTCTTCTCACAAACAGTGCAATGGTCATTTTCGAAGTAACACCTTGGTGTTAAATACATTTTCTGTCCTCTTAAGGAACGTTGATGGAAGTTACTTTAGTTTCCTCCTCTTATTTTTGTACCTCAAAATGTATATCAGTGAATTAGGATACGTTAAAACCTGCAGCTAAATGATGACCAGGGGTGCAGAAAGGTGTTTCAGTTGGGATGCTATCATTTTTTAGCAGCATATGTGTTTAGCTCCACGATGTGTAAATTTTACAGTGTTTTCTTTCTCTTTTAAATTGTTTGGAAAGAGATAGCAAGATGCACTTGCATGCATACAATGCATACAACAGTCACAGAAACACCAGCTGATACACAATGTCTTACTAGAAGACAGTTAAGAAAAACTGAGCATCAGGTTGTTTATTTAAATTGGATACATTTTGCAGCAAATTATTAAAATGGTTTAAAAATGGAAGTGGAAGATAATTAAATGGTTAAAACATCCAGAGCGACCGACAGTTAGCGAAGGAAGTACTTCAGAAGTGCTTCAACCAACGTTGTATGCTGCTGCAGATTAAAACTGCAAATGATTGCAATTTCTGCGTAACTGTTCATTGTTGCACCTACCTCAATCACACAACTCTGTATACTCTGCTGCTAGTATACAGTATGTATCTTAAGACTGTATACATACAAACTAGTACTCTTACTGGTCTTGTCGACTGCATTGCATTGTCTTGTAATACTGTACTTTTCTGCCCTTTTTCCTTTTCTCTCTTTGCATTGTGTATTCCTGTCCTGGCAGTTTTTGTTCTCTGTGTTGTACCATGGTCCAGGAGGCAAATGGTTTAATTTCACTGTGGACTGTACAGATGGATGTTCTGAACAAAAACAAATTAAAATACAAACCTCATCCACTAACATGCAACGAGATGTCTTTCTAGGCACAAAATATATGTTCTTCTGTTACCATTGAAGTGTCCTTCATGTTGACCTTTTATTCGCAGATCAAACAGTTTTTAAAACACAGGCCAAAAAATCATCTATGTTGCTTTTATACAAT
Organism: Brachypetersius gabonensis; assembly: GCA_037577145.1. Taxonomy (NCBI): domain Eukaryota; kingdom Metazoa; phylum Chordata; class Actinopteri; order Characiformes; family Alestidae; genus Brachypetersius; species Brachypetersius gabonensis. The sequence continues at coordinate 9,920,561 of JBBJLR010000024.1, forward strand.
AATGTCACAGTAAATATTAAATAGATAAAAGAGATGGGGAAGGAGTCAGTAACTTGAGTCTTGCTTGATAGCAACATTTATAAACGGCTATGTATCTGCCTTTGAATTTTTAGACTGTTATGCACAGTGAATTTCTGCAATGTGATTCCCTCAACTGGCGAACAGTGTTTTTGTGATTTTAAAGATACTCATATCTGTTTTTAGTAGAGTACAGTTTAGCTATTGCAAATAATGATTTGAGTTAAGATTCGCACATGCCTGAGAGACTCGAAACAGAACATATTTGAAACAGCAATTATCTTCTCTTTTGACACTCTTCCGCTATTACACGTTACACTTTGTGCATCTGTACCTGGATCTGGACCTTGAACGCTTCCGTCCTCGACTTGGACTGTTGCCAAGGCGATAAGTGCTACTTCCATAGCGTTCACGTTCTCTCTCCTCACGGCGTCTCTCTGAGGAGTGAGCGCGGCGCTCTCTCCTGTTGGGTGAGCAGGACTGGGACCTAATGGGAGCAGGGAGAAAACAGAATAAGACATGCTATCTGTAATGATTCATTGCAGTGGGAAAAAAAGGTCAACAATATATACTCAGGGTCCATCTAAAACTCATGACAGCTATGTTTAGGGGTTTAGTGTTTTTTGTTTGTTATTTCATGTTTAGGGGTTTACTACACAGTCCCATAATCAAAGATTACATAACTGACCACATTACAACACAGTCAGCTTTAAACAGGGACACACAGGCAACGCTAGGGTACTGATATTCTGATGGCTATGTCTGTCTGCAGTGCCAAATTAAACAGGTTTATCTATAGTTAATCAGGTTTAGCAGATTGCAAAACATAATACAGAGGTAATATAGGTAAATAAATCTGCCTACTCATGTGGAATTTTAGGATTAACCGTTTGGATTAAACAGATCTGATCTCATGCAACACATTACCATTTTGTATCGCATCATCACTGATCATACATCAGTGCTGTTATGCTG
>JBBJLR010000024.1:9945317-9961901 GCA_037577145.1 Brachypetersius gabonensis
TATATAGTGTTTATATATAAACAAACTTGTTTATATATATATGGTGAAAAGTTTCCAGGCCTCTCTACATGCTAATTCCTTCTTACAACCCTGGAGGCTAAGCCACCCCCCACTATGCTCATTTTTTTTCACAATCATGTATTGGTGATGAGACTATTTTAAAAAGTCTAATTTATGAAAAAATAATTAATACTTCTACTACCACCACTGATAATATGTACTGCTATTAGGAATGTGCTTGTCTTGTGCATGGCATGGGACTCATTTGTCTAATTTCAAACCACTACCATTGAAAAGAAATTCTTGGGCTGAGGTTGAATCTCGCTTTTGGCTAAGAAATAATCCGCTCCCAATTTATTACTGGGGTTGAGATAAGAGTTATGGTGTGCTCTTAAATCTTTTGCAGAGCTTTATGTATAAACTAATTAGAGGCAGCATCAGCAGGCACGTGACTGGGCACCCCAAACAGTTCCACTTCCTCAGGGTTGAACTATTCTATGCACTGCTGCTGCTGTTGGCCTGTTTCACCTCTTTGAAATGGAAAGAGAAAAAAAAAATCTACCACCCAGAAGAAAAAGAAAACCATGTCTTAAAAAAAGACATTAAATTCATAAAATCCTAATATCTGAGAAACATGTGTGTAAAAGTGTGTATATGCGTATAAGAGTATAAGAACAAATACCTACAACCGCTGTTTATTTTTGCAAATAAAAGTTTGAAATTAATCACTATTATTTTTGGGTGTCTATGCGGGTAGGAGTTGGGGTTGGGGGGCTTGGCTTGTCTTGGACACAGGCAAGGAGAGCTTCAAGGAATGAAGGTCGGGAACCACTGGTTTACACTATAAAAATAGGCTCTTTTTTTTTTATAGTGTAACCAAAACACAACGCAATTTTTAAATATACGCGGGTGCTCTTGGAACGTATATATATAAAAAGTGATTTCTCAGCCATCTTTGGCTACAGAAGTCTGAGGTGGTCTTTCTCAAACCAGATTTCGAATTGAGAACATCTGCTAAGACATGCTGTTTGTCAGGCAATGGCCCATATGGCAATGTGGCCAGCTTTTTAATGACAGCCAACACAGAAACAAGTGGTTAAAACTGAAGATGTCAGTTTTGAAGATGTCAGAAGTCAGAAAGTCTACTTTTTGAAAAACAGTAATCAAATAGATCTCTACAGTCTGTTAAACTATGCTGATGTGTGGGTCATAGCAGGTAGATTATGCTACAGAGAAGAATGGATAAGCACAGAAATCAGAATGAGCACACACACTCAGCAACAAGCTGCTCTTGCTCTGCCTGTACCATTGAGCCAACAAGCAACCAGATGCTCGAGCTCACATTTATCAGCAGTAACACATTTGCCTGCTCAGAGTCTGAGTAAACATGTCACAGTGTGACACTTGAATGGCTGTTTGTGAACTGTGAGCTGTTGACTGGTCAGTGTGAAGAAGCAATATTCAATACATTTTGCAGAGCACCGTTTTCTGCTCACCTGCAAAACTCCAAGGCCTTGATAAGAAGCTGATGACATTTTTTCTATTCCTTGACACACTTTAATGCTTTGTGTTTAAATAATCACAAGTTCTGTATTACTAATGTAATTAAAATTTACATCCCTAAACACAGTATTAGACAATAGATGTTTCATACTGATGTCAATTACAGCAAACATTTAATTTCACTTCACATAAATTACATTTAGAAGAATAAATAGATGCATTAGCATGCAGTGGTAGGTTCCCTCCTTTTCAGTGAAGCACACTCATGCAGCTTCTTTCACAAAATCAAAAGCCTATACAGAATTTTCTTGTGTTATACATCTGAGCAATCAATTTCAATCAAGTAAACATAACGACCCTATTTTCTTCCATCCCTTATTTATTTGTCTTTTATGGACACCAATGTCAATATGTACACTCAGATAGTACATGTGATTGCATCTTAAAGTGAGTGTGGAACAGAAACTGGCATATGCTCAAATTGCTGATTTTTTCACTGAGAAATCACAAATTAGTGAAGCTGAAATTTTGTTGTTAAATAGGTTGTTAAGTCAAATATTGAAAAATCTTACAATCTAAAATTGTAACTAACCAGTTTGTTTCGAAAGCACACCTCCATTTATTTGACCAGACTAAGGCCATGTTCACGTACATGGGTATTTCTGAAAACTGAGAATTTCAGTTTTTATTTAAAAAAAAAATAAAACGAGCGAGCTCGTTTTCAAAAATCTCAGTCCACATGCAGTTGCAAAAAACCATGCCAAGGCACCAGGTAGCGATGTAACCTTAAACTGTATAGCAGGGCTATTCAACTTCAATAGCAAGTGGGTTGGATATGAAAGTCACTGGGGGTTTGAGGGCCACAGAATTTCGTGCTGTTACAGGCTCACGAAATTCATAAGCCGGCCCAAATTTACCATCAGCCCAGTGCGCCCGACGATCCCTGTTTTAATGCTGTCTGGTTCTAAACGAGAACTCTGATGGTTAAAGTAGTTCGAGTGGATACATCACCGAGTTAAAACTACATCTCGCTGTGTGTGTGACCGGATTCTCTTTCCTTACCACCAGCTCTGTTCTGCTTTTTCTTTAACACACCCATTTTCTGACAAATCCCACCTCTTTCGGCTGCGATTGTCTAATAATATGGCAACTTCTCGGATTGGATAATTCCATACAACACAGCAGATAACCAATCTTGGCGAAGGTAGTGGGGGACTACCAGCCAATCATGATCCAAAACCCATCATTTTATTTTATCACACGAATCACACACTGATTTACTGGCAGTCTTGCAGGCCATGAAAGATTTCAAAAGGGCCACTAGTTGAATAGGCCTGCTGTATAACATTGGTGACCAATCAGAAGCCTTGGAGCAGGGGGGATATCAATATCAGAGACAGTCGCCTTGTCGGAAAAAGCTACCTTTCAGTTTATACAGTTCATAACACTAATGATGAGAAATAGGCAAATAATATCCATAATCAGAAGAAGAGCCTAGATAGACAAATAAATCTTTAGAGGTGCAGAGAGCCAGTTTATACAATCAGCTTCTAACACAGAGAAATGCTACCCTGAAGCAGGACACATAAGCACTTCGCAAACGTCGGGCATTGTATACAAAAACCTAATGTAAACACAGAACATACTATGATGTCACAAGAGTCCATTTTTCAAAACTTTCGTTTTTCTTGTCCACACGTAAATGCAGAAACAGAGTTTTCAAAAATCTCCACTTTGGCCGGAGTTTTCAAAACCTCCGTTTTCACAGACAAAAAACGCTGTTTACGTGTGGACAAAAAGATCTGAGAGCTGTTTCACTGTTGAAAATGAGCACATTCTCTGCAAAGAACACACATCTGCACATTTTACTTTACAATTACAGTTCAAAGAAAGTATACACTTTATACACTTTAGCATATAAATTAAAACATGCAAACATATTGCACATAGATACAGGGCCTTTTAAAGTGGAGGCATTCTGAACAATATCTCCATCACCATCAACTGAAAGATTGCAAGAAAGGGCAATTTTGTCATGCAGAACCTTATACTGAAATATTTTTGTGTTTCTGTTACATTCATTTTAAAAGTGAAATACTGTCTACCCCATTCAGAACAAATCTCCAAAAGCAAAACGTTTGGGAAACCTATTAGGCTTGTTTCTTTTCATTTCTTGTGATTCTAACCTCAAACACTTGTGGGAAAAATAGGTGACAAGACGGAACAAGTATTTCTAATGTTAGTGATTCCAATGGAACCTGAATTTAAAGGGCCATTCAAACCTTAAAATGTTCTTGTGCTGCTTACGCTCCTTTTACACCTTGGAAAATAACCCTGGGTCCTCGAGTACTCCTTAATAAAGCACAGCCCCCTTTTTATTCTTCACCACTTTCTATGAAAGAACAGCAGCATCTAGGTGATATAAAGCCTTTTCTTCAATCATTATTGTATCGTAGCTGAGATTAACCCTCGCTGTGGGGATAAGTGTATTTCCACAAAGGTTTACCTCAGGGCTGCGTCACAGTCCCATCTATACTCATACAGCACCCACATACAGCATGCTACAATGGCACAGGAGAGGAATTGACCGAAGAGTACTTCAGCTAGAAACACTGCTTGAAAAAAGGCCTTTCAACCCTCCACTAAGGACAACTATACCACAAGTACAGAAGAACATGCCTGCTTAAAGACCCGATGTGTTTATCAAACATCCCTTTTCTTATTTAAACTTTTTCATCACCCCACTGGAAAAAGAAAAAGACAAATTTGTTAACAGAATGACAAATGTTCCAACGTCTACCTAGTGATTTACAAACTTCATACTGCATTGTGTTTGTTTCACCATACTCTAGTCCTAAAGAAAACACTACAGCTGCCCAACACCTGGTCGCTCAGTGCTGTAGGTGCATCGCTATTACCAGCGTTGTCTGCAGAACACCACAAGGCCGCCTTGAGGACTCCCCACCTTCCTTCTAACAGACTTGGAGACTTCTATTTAAGATTTGCTAAAATCCATTTAGTACAAGGCCAGGCTGCTGCCAAACACAAAACACTAAACAATGGTGTATGGGGAGATGATGCACTAACTGGGAACTTTCAAACTCGGGCTTCAAGTCCTTTGAGCCTCCTTCGATTTCAGCTACCACAAAGGCACCTCCAGTAAACTACTCAGAACAAACAATGAGACACTTCAAACATCCAGCACACAATTCAGAGGTTGCGCTATGCAGAAGTCCATAACTTCCAGAGTAAAGAAGCACAGCTCTCTTTCTGTTATTAAGCTGCTCTCTGTAGGCTTTGAGGATATTCCTCCGGGTAAAGTGTGTAATGTGTTTAGTTGTAAAATGGCCTGTAAACAACCATGATCAGTTTTATAATAGACTTGAGGTTCATAGGTCATGCTCAGCTGGTCGAGTGCCTGTTGACTAGGTGACCAATAAATATATCAGTATTTATTGTTGGCATTGAGTGCTTTAAAAAAAATAAAATGTGCCTGCCTGTCTTTATTAAGATGTAGGATTCTGAGAATTGTAGTAATTTTAGTGTGCAGTTTACTGAATACCCTCAGCATGGTCAATATTCTGATTTTATGTCTGTGCTGACTATTAATGATAACAAAACACTAGAACAAACAATCAAGAAAAATAAAGTGCAGTGGGCAGGGCACCTAAAAAGTTTTATATTGAGGAAGATATATCTGAAGTAAATCATTATAGCTTTGTAGAATCAGAAATTGTATTAAACATAAGGTGTACCATTATACTCCTAGCAAAGCGTCATGAAAGTGAAGTGTTTCAATACACTCAAAGCTGTACACAAGAGCCGTGTCCCTGCTACTTACACTCTTCTTCTGCTCGGATTAGAGGTGCAAGACAGTAAAGAAATCTGAGATACTACTAATGAGGGCAAATCAGCAGAAAAAAAGACAAAATTAAATAAGCTGGAATCATTACTGCCTCTAACTCAGGGGAAGGAGATGGATGGAGAATGAGAGATGGGAAGAGAGACGCAGCAGTCGTGAGGGAGTCTTAAAGAAAGACTGATCGCTCTAAGGAGAAGATTTACATCTGAGACGCGGAGGAGCCTTGAAGCAATACAACACGTGCTGCGCAATCCACTTAACAGATAAAAGCACCAGACATCCATATTTACAGACCGGCAAATAAGGCAGCATAAATCAGGCCTTTAGGGAACTGCAGTGGGCTGACACTGACACAGTTCACTCACCAGTAGTGCTGTCAGTGCAAGCCATGGCTGCACTCACTCATTCAGGCAAGTGAGTGCAATGACTGAAGTTTGATGGGACTGGTTTATATCCGACTGGAATGTGATAACTAAACAAGCTGCATGGCTGAAACAGTCTTAAAGGTGTAAAGGTGTTTATGTGGTTTTCAGAATACCACATAATTCAGAACTATAAATACATGTACTGTATATTGTATTCTAGACTCAGTCACATAAAGCATATCAATGGCCGAAAAGCAAAACCTCCTGTCTGAAAAATTCACTTTATTGAGAAAATTTAAAAAAAGCCAAAAAAACGATTATTGTCTTACATAATTCTTTTTGTTAAGGTTTTCATTAGGTGACATTTCTGTCAAAACGAAGTGCGGGATTATCTTGCAGACAGGCTGAATATGTGCAGCCTTCCTTGTTATCGTCTGAAGTGAAATCCACCAATCAGAAAATTCTGCAGATAGGAGGTGTAGTGCTTCGGTCATCGATATTTAAAAAATGAGGTAAAATTAGCAAGCAAGGATTCTTGTGTTTGGTTAATGGTTCCAAAGTGTAAGTCCACTGGTAAACATGGAAATTCTTTGAATCAACCCATATAAACAAATCCTGTAGAATACTCGGTCTCATCACTGTTGATAACATTTTTTACTACCTAAAAAGTCTGTTTGAAGATTTTTATAAGTGCTGGCCTTTAGACACCAAGTGAGATTTATTGTGCAGTTTATTTCAATGTCAATGAGTTTTTTTTCCCCAGACAATTTATTCAACATCTTTTTGGATATTTGCAAACTTTTGCATGCAACATTAACTAATTTGGCCAATCACTGAAATGGTAACAACGTAAGATAAACTTCTGACTGTGTCTCAGCAACTGGTAGTTTTTGATAATACTAAAAGGATGAATGCTCTGCCTTGTTGCAAATGGCACTTACATTTAGAAAAGCAGCTCAAATTCGGCTATTGACATCTGTGCTACCCACTATGAGCTTGCAATTTAAAGGCTATTATTGTAAATGACTTAAGATCCAGGACCTTTTCTTGACCAAGAAAACCAGAGCATGCATTTTTAACCTGAGGCTTAAATTTTGTGCATCATACAGCTGATCAATGAATAACACATTAGATTTTGCCATCACTAAATGTTCCTTAGTGAAACTTATGACAAGGATATAATTAAAAATAAGCTCTTGTGACCTTTCAATAAAAATATATTTAGCAACAAAAATGAACAATTAAACACTACAGTGATAAAATACAGTATTTTTAGTGTAAACACTAAATATGCCCATAATTATGCTCCCAAAATACTTTAATTTAATTTTAAACTCATTGGCATTAAAGAAAAAGTAAAGGTAAACTCATTCATACAGTACAGTTTACACTGAACTCTGCAGTGCTGGAATGTAAAATACCAACATTACCCCTGTACAGGCTGTATGCATGCATGCATTTTAAGTCATTTTCTTTGGTACAAGCAGGTAAATACAAAAAATTATTTAATTTACAGTAATAAAAACACAGGGCATTAAGAATAACAAAATGAAAACCATGAGAACACTCAGTTAAAAACACTAATATGAAATGTAGGACTGCAGCTACCAGAGATTCATCAAAGGGCAGCAGCCAATCAGCAGCAAGTAGAAATAAAGAACACTCATTTTGGCTACTTTTAAACCTGCCGCCCGAGTATAGCAGTCTTTCACCATCCTTAGATGCACTTTTTCTGTGTTCTCTTGAAAGTACAAAAAAATTTATACGGTTATATTTTATATGGAAATGTAAACATAAGTAAATTATATTTTTCTTAATAGTTTTGCAAATAAGAATTATATACTGCCATGCAAAAAAGTGGAGGGTAGTAGTTTGTGGTTTCCACTAATTTGTGGGGGTTTTCATGAAGAATTTAGTCCTGTTCTAAGAAAAAAATCTGTGATTGACTAAAGCCAAATTCTCAAGGGTTTACTACACTCCAAATGTTGGCATTCGTGCGTCATTAAGGTTACATGCATTGCATATCAGCCTTTAGGCAGGACATTCTGCTAACAGACAAGTCATGTGTAAGATTATAACCACATTCCATCATACAATTACAAAGCACAATATCAGTGTAAATGCAACATGTCCCAAATCATAGCAATATGAGCATTTGTGTGCCAGAGCAAAAAGTGATAGAATACAGTCTGCCGAAAAGTGGGTCACAAGTATTTATAAAGATGTGAAAGCAATGAAATGGGTGGTGAAAGCTGAAGATGATGCACATATAAGGTGAGTGGGTGTCAAGCTTGTGAGTGTGAAGTTCATGTGTGTGAAGGCCCTGAGGAGGCAAGGCTGCAATGGACAGCTACTGCTGCTGATTTGCCACTCCATTGAGCATGTTAATACAACAGAGAACCGGATGCTTTTGGAGGCAAGCAGCATGAGAGCTTTCACTGCTCTACTTTTCTTGCCTTCGTGCTTTCTCACATGCAGGCATCCCTGGACACAATGCTGTAAACCTTTAGCTGGTAAGAGACTAAAGATATTATCATGGGAAATATGAGCTGCACACTGATCCTGTCACCATTAAAGTTACAGCAGGAGCACCAACCACCATCTTAATCCCAGCAGACCCAGCAGAGAAACCTCCCCTCATTCTCAAAAACACAAACTCAGTACATGAGGGGACCACAAGAGCAGCAAGAAGTTCAGTAACATGTCTGAGTTTGTGGTGTACAGGCTTATTTCGATTTTGGGTTTGCAGTGTTCTTAGTTTTAACACTTGTTCAGCCTCTAGCAGCAATCTTGCAGGGTGGTAAATACACACACAGAGGTATATGTGACCTCAGAGACTCCACTGTTGTCAGAAAACCTAAATAAGTTCCTTTTCTGTCAAGTTGATAAAAGAGCACCGTTTGCATGGAGGAGAAGCACCACACCTTTACACATCTCAACTGCACTGCTGAAAAGGAAAGTGCAATCACATGCCTAGGGGAAAATACCCCACTGCATGATAAGTATTATATTATAGTCATGTTCATTTTTCCCCCACATATCAATAAAGTTCATTTATAAAACTGCTCTTTTGCAAATTCCTCCATGTGAAAAATAGATTAAGACTTTGAAAGGCTTGCTCGCCACAACAATAAACAGAATAAAAGTCCAAAGCTACCAACAAAAGAGCAGAACAGCTTGGATCTCAGAAATTCCTCAGAATTAAATATTCAGCACTTGGAAATGTGAGCGAAGTGCACATACATTTTTTACACATCTGTACACGGAGTGACATATCCGAACGTAACTGAAACAGAACAGTATTATACAGAAGCATGTGGTTAGGGCAGGACACACAACCACACACAAACCTCAGATGGTGCGGAGGGCTCGTCAACTCGTTTGATCTCCGACTCAGGCCCGCGCAGGGTCTGCAGGAACAGGGCTGCCTTCCTCTTGCGCTCAGCCTGAAGCTGCTTCTCCTTCGACTCTTTGGAAGCCTGAGCCAGCTTCTCCCTCGCAGCTGCCGCCAAGCGGTCCTCAAGCTTCTGCTTGGCTGTAGGGGAAGAAAGGGCAGCAAGGTTACACACGGACAAAAAGTATGTAATCAAAAAACGCAATTTTTTTTTTTTTTACATAAATTGAACAATTTACTGCGATACTGCAAAATATTCCATTCCATCAGTGATCACCAGAAAGCTTCCATAAATTCTGGCAGTTTGTCCCTCAATATAGCCCCAATAGGATGCAGAGTTAACTCGCAAATCAATTCATTTTAATAATTTGATAAACAAATGCACAGATAAATAAAAATATCTTTGAGATAACAGATTCAGACAGATCTTTAAATATCCACCATTATTTAAGTCTGTTTTTATGTTTACCTGTGGATTGAATGGGAACTATACATATTAAGGACATTTTACAATATTTATGAACATGCACTATAGGTGCAAACATATGTGGACAATCCATCTAATTAATAAATCATTTATTGTAAGGTGTAGAAAAGCAAGGTTAAAACAATACAATTAAAGATCACAATGCCAAGCATCAAATAGAGGAATACAAAGTCACCCAGTATTGGACTGTGAAGAAGTTTTTGGAATTAGTTGGTATGGCTTTTGTGAGATGAATTCATCATACAGCATCTGTACCTGACCTCGCTAATGCTCTAGAATCTAAACACAACCAAAGAGGGATGACATGACAACACCACCAAGTGTCTAACTGGAGGGACAGGCACCTTACAGGATAACAGCCAGTTGAATATCTTTCCAACGAATTATGTGTTTAAAATTCTCTCCTTCAGGTGATTGCAACTTGCAGTGCACGAGTGAAAGGGGCTCATGACCCGCTCTAAGCTTATTAGTATGGAAAACTCATGGCGAGGATGTTGGTATTTAATAACAACAACTAGGCTTTGACTGGGCCTGTGACAGCCATTCAGCTAAGCAGAGACTGACTGGAGGCAGAACGTGAACTTGACAACAGCTCAGTTTAGCTAAGCTCCAGCAGGCAGAACATTACTGTGTTTCTCCAGTTTGTTCACAGGAAGTGTGTGTCAAGAGAAAATAAGTCACTACATTACGCAAGCACAGGAGAACACTGTCCCTCTCCATACTAAAAATAGGCCTCCTGCCATGCAGCATCATATGAAACACTGTGAGAATACTACGGGTGAGAGAACAAACTCAGTGCTCACTTAGAGGAAAAGGGTAGCAAGAAGAGGCACTGGGAGAAAAGGAGTTTGGAAATACAGAAGAAAGAAATGTGTTCAAACGCACCAGACACTGCAACTCTATTTGCAAAGAGATCAACTATCCAAAAACGAAACATTGAGCATTGAGGAAATGGGAACCAGCATATACTCATGTACTGTTAATTATGCCAGTTGTACTCATGAAAAAGTTCAAGCCTGTCATAATTACTTCGTTTAAAAACGTCTCTCAGTGAATCCACCAACTGATTAATTTGTATAATTTGGATCATATTTTACAGACTGAAAATTAATCACTCAAAAAGAGGCATTTAAATGTGTTTTTCAATAAATGTTTAAGCTTTGGATCAGTAAATTCAATCTGTATGAAGAATTTAGTTTTTTATTAAATTGTCAACTTACGGTACAATTCTGCCCTACAAAGGCAAAAGACCTTAACTTGAAGACCTTAAAGTGTGAATCTGAAGTTTTTTTGTTGTCTAGCCAACTGTATGATAGGTAGGACACTGAAAATTTGCCAAGCAGTTGTCATAATGAATACATTTATCTACATAAAAAAAAATTAAGCTCAAACTTGATTTTTGACCATTATTCGGAAGTTAGTATTTTGCTTTTGCATTTTCTGCAAAACAATAATGGGTCATACAAAGGTAAAATACCTTAACTTACCTTAACTTATTGAGCGTTTGAACTTTCATCACTTAATACAAAAATTTCTATGATAATTACAGCCTTAAAACAACATTGTGAGTTATGTCTAGTAAGGCTTAATATTACATAAATTGAATATTACAAAACATAATGAGAATTTTAAGGCTACAGCAGTACTAGATCATTTTAAAACCGTACGTTGTACTTTTTTTAACAATTAAATATAATAATACTTTAAGAGGTCAAAGTATCCTTCCACCTATATTTCTTATATTTGAATGGTGTGATTTGGCCCTTTCTCAAATACCATTTTCCCTTTGAAAAAATGAATATGATAGATTAGACTAACCGCACATGGGCGCGTAGTATTGATAGTATCCAGGCTTTGAATTATGGTGTCTTGCAGCTCACACACCATCTATCATAATTAGGCTATAGTTTGCGGGTCAGGAACGGTTGTATTTTTTTATCAAGTAACCTATGTCAGCCTTAGTTTCCTAGCTGAATTTTACCACTGTGACACTTTTCTTTTCACTTTACTGAAGTTAATGTGTGGGAAAATCGCTTCAGTTACAAACAATACATAGGCATAGCACCGTAACTTCAGCCTGGCAAACAGTATCTTTACTTTGGTGCTTTGTAAAACAAAGGCAGAACGCCTTAACTTCACCGTAACTTAACTAGTGTTCTAGAGAGCAGCGGAACAAAGCTAAAAGACCACAACTGCAATCTCAAGTGATTCTGTCTTGGTTTCCCCTCTGTTTTTTGAAGTTACGGCATCTTATTTTTACCATAAAATACCAAAAATTGACTCAAGATATTTGTCTACATGATAAAACTGATGTCCATTGTTCCAAAAATGGTAATAACTCATTGTCGTCCAAAATTGATGTTACGGTCTTTTGCTTTTGCACGGCAGAATTGTACACATGATTGAAGCATATATATATTTTTTTATTATTATTATTTATTTATTTATTTTTTTAAATGGTGCTCGACTTGGATGCATGGTTCAAGGAAAAAAATAATAAGCAAAGAACTTTAACATTTAATCTCTCTCAAGGCACTGTGACATCTAGATGTTTATGTATCCGTTATGTTAAGAATCAAGACGTTAACATCAGATCCTGTAAGTCCTGCAAGTTGTGAGATGGGACATCCATTGATCAGACTAGCTTGCCCTACAGATACCACAGATGCTTCATAAAAACAAAACATTGAATTCTTTGTCATGTTTCTTTATATTCCTGAACAGTTTTGCATTGTGACAGGGCACATTATCTTGATATCCTGAGACAACTGCCATTACAGAACGCTGTTGGCAGGAAGCTGTTGGTAATTCTGCAACAATATTTTGGTGTGTGGCTTGTGGTCTTCCCATTGTGCATCCTGGTGCCCCTTCTTCACAAAATTAGCAATGTGCACATACTATACCATAAAGGAAAAAGACATCAACTCAACAATTTCACCTTCCTCCATTTCTCTATGGCCCAGTTCTGATGCTCATGTACCCACTTGTATATGCTTTCTGGGGTGGTCAGGGATCAAAATGTGTGCTATGACCAGTCTTCAACTATGCTGCCCGATAAACAGCAAACTGTAATGCTGTGCATGTTCTGACACCTTTCTGTAATGTTGTTTTGGAGATGCTCTCACCAAGTATTCTAGCCATCACAATAGGGCTATTTCTAATACCCAGATCCTTACACTTGCCCTTTTCTTCCAACACATTAACATCAAGAACTGACGGTTTAACTTGCTAGCCAACATTCCACCCCTTGACAGGTTTCACTGAAATAAAAATCAATGTTATTCAATTCAACTGTTAGTGATTTTAACCCATACCCAGCTGTAGTCTTAAGAGAATGAGCAAAATGACATACATGTAGTCAACAAGTTTCTTATTTTGAATCATGAGCTGGTTGTAATGGTTACACAATGTGTCGTCCTGGTAGACAGCTGTGCACTCCCCTTACTGAGGAAGTCCACAAACAATCAGTTCTTAGAATGAAACAGACTTCCTTAACAAATCAGTCAGTGCTTGGCCGGTGAAACACATACGCTCCATGGGCAAATTTGCTAATGAAGAGAACATACATATGCACTTTACTAATTGGTTCTGATTCATTCAATAAAAGCAATAGGCTCATTCAACATCAGCGCTGTTACAGCCACTCTGCAGGCAAGTATACAATATAAGCAGTATAGTCATTACTATACTCCATTTCTCTCAGGCATACATACACATTGTCCATTTAAAGAGAAAGGCAGGAAGATTTAATATCAGACAGCTGAATAAGAAATGAAATGTGCAAGCACCATCTTCTAAAACAAAGGACATTACCTCAATGGTACAGACCACACATCTACATGAAGCCAAGTCATATAAAAATATTGTAATCAGGATTTTTGGATCAAGTTTTCAAGACTAAAATTTATCATCGTTGGCAAACATAGCTGTTACCACTATTCATATGATTAAGGATGATCAAAGACATTTTATATCAGTCTTGATTTTTGGCTTCTTTTATCTAAAGTCTTTAGTCCCAGCTGTTAAGTTGGGGTGCTACTCAGTGACTAATGGTGATGACGCATGTTTCATGTGATAATCACTAGGCCACTAGCTGCGTAATTATCTATGAATGAATATGGTTGAGTTCACCCTACAATAAGAAGGTCGTGGGTTTGAATCTCAGGACTGCTAGTGGCACTAATGAGGCACCCTTATGCAAAGTAGCATCCCCACACACTGCTTCCCAGGTACTATGCATTTAACCCATTCACCAAGTGAAGCAACAAAGAATGAATTTCACATTGTTTACAGTGTGTACACTTGAATTAATGTCTAGCCCACATTCTTATAACTCATTCTTAATGATCTCCAGTAGTTCAAAGTGCTTTTCAATACCTCTGAGAAGTACATAAAGCCAAACACACCATAATGCAGTGTTCAAATGATTGATTCAACCCCCTCACCTATTTTCTGCATGGAACATTTTATTCTTTGGGTTTAGATTTTATATATAAATATCAGGTGGGTGTAGATTTTATATATAAATATCAGGTCTTACTGGCTGCCTCAGTAGAAAATAACTGGGCAGTGGTTGAGTGTTTCTTTATGGCTGATGCATTAGTGAAACAATATTACTAAATGTTAATTATTTTTATTTATACCATAAGTCAAACATAATATTTTTGGTGTCAAAACATTTTCACCATCTATTTCTTTTTTAAAGACTTTGTTTTCGAAAGCAGACTTTTTGGTTCATATTTATAAGTCATTAGGAAGAATAGTAGACATGTTTTTATGTAAATGTGAAGTGTATATATGAAACAAACATTTAACTAATATACCAGAAGTATACAAATTAATTCTTGTTTCTCTCTCGCTGTCCATTAGAAAATGTGAAACATGGGGAAATAATAAAGCAAAAAGGCTCAGTACAAAGTGGTAGAAGAATCCCAAAATAGGCAGGCCTTTGAGATACTACATAAACCGAGTTTACTGTCCTGTTAGAAAGAAAAAGAAGTAAAGTAATGTATGTCGCCCTCCCATTCAAGGATTTTGATCATCATCTGATGTATGCTCAGCCTTGCAGACATTCTAAGGCTTTCTGAAAAACAAAGAGCCTGAAGTACACTTCAATACATTTCACAGTACAATATGAAATAAATTACATACAAGTAATGAATTAAACTACAGCACACTAAACCATCATTTCATTACACCATGCAACATTTCTGCATAACTTTTCACCTTATTTCATAAAAAGTCCTTTTAATTTTCATCCAACTGCCATCTTCCATTTCAAAAAAGCACTTTTTGTAATGAATAGGGTTTATGTTAACCAGTCACTGGCTCCTTGTAACAACGGTAGCAAACAGTGTATTGACTCCAGCACACAAACAGCATACTGCTTGGCCAGTCACCTTTAAAGCATTGAAGTATGTGATGTGGTTAAAACTTTGAGTCTGATTTTAAGGTGAGGTAGGGGAGGATTATTTGCTCATTGGTTTAGCTAGCATTCAAAGTCAAAGTCATGGACCCCAAAATATTATTGAATCAGCACTATAACGTTAAAATGTTTTTTTTAATTTTAGTCAACTGAATTAGAGCAATAAAAAGCTCCCTGAAGTCAGAACCTTTTGAACAAATAACGTAAAGAGGAATGTTTCTGGGAACAGCCAAACCACAGAACATTTCTGTTGCAGACACATTCATGGAAATGCCCTAAACAGTTATGTATATATACATATAATTTAACTGATTAAGGCTTTTATCTATTTATTTTTTACGTGTAATTAATAAACCAGAACTTAGAATAGTTAAAAAAAAGGTTAATAAGCCAAACTTAAAATCCTAGCAAACACTTTGGATTGGATTACTGTGTGTTTGCTAAACAGCATAAAGGCTCATAAAGAAGATATAAAACTAAAAGGGAATTGGTAGCTGAATCCAAGCATCAGCAATCACAGCATGTGACTGTGATCCTTTTACAGTCCATCGATACGGATTAGGTACCTTCAGGCCAATCAATAGTCCTGCAGTCTAGCTCAGTGTGCCACTGAATGAGAGCTGCCTTGCTGCAGTGACTTTTGTTTCACTTTCTCCAATCCTGTGACATTTCTCTTATTATGCTAATTATTTCAGCGTTCCACTGCTTAATGGATCTTCTGCTGCAGCCGCTGTCAGGCTGATCCAGTCTAGACTCCATGATGGAACATGATTGGTATGCTCTGTGCTGCTGGTTATAGAATTAACCAGATAAGATCAACTTCAAAATGGCCAATTCATTATGGAAAAATAACAGGATCTGCATGCTAGGCATTAAAAGTGTAGTATATCTGAACTCATGTGGGGTTTTGTCCGGTGATTGAACTGTGGTGAATTATGAACCTGGATTATGAGCCAGGAGCAAAAGCCGTTTTTTTCCAGGATACAAGCATGGATTTGACGGACACTGTCCAATTCTTTCCAAACAATTTTCAAACAATTTGCAGCCCTTTTCTGTAGTTATTCATAGTGATGCTCCGATCGATCGGCCGATAATCACGTTTTATGACTCGATCGGCACTCATTAAACTTGGCCGATCTTAGGAACCGATCACAATTGATGATGTCAATGCGTGAGGGCGTACACGACGAGTGGGGACGTAAATGTTTGGCGCCGCAGTCAGTAGTGATGAGAAGTTGGGTTCTTTTCAGAGAGCCGGCTCTTGTGAATCGACTCCCAAAGAAGAGCCGGTTCTTTCGGCTCCCAAACGGTTCTTAATTTAGCATCATCTGTAGCCTCGTAGCCTCGTGTCATCCCCCCTGAAATAAAAAGTCAAAATCACCCCCCTTTTCAAACGAACATCGCCCCCGTTCCATCCCTTGTGCTATTTAATCAATGAATGCATGGGTCTATTGAGTAAAGTACCGCGAGTGAGACGCTGTTTTTGGGGAGTGGACAGTACATTTAGAATCTTTCACAGTGTTTATCTTCATCAAACTGTTTAAGGGG
>JBBJLR010000024.1:9962730-9975608 GCA_037577145.1 Brachypetersius gabonensis
CGGCATTGGTATCGGCCGATCACCATGACAAAAAATTGGTACTTGGTATCGGTGGCAAAAATCCTGATCGGAGCATCTCTAGTTATTCACTTGGGCTGTAAATCTTTGGCTATTAATATTCCACTGCTTTTGTTGTTTATGTTTTTCTGCAAGTTCGTTGTGTTTTATTGAGAATACTCTCTATGCTCCACCTGTAAAGAATAGGCTGGATGATGGCAATTTAAATTACACAAGGAAAGTATTTTCCATTTTTGTTAACGGTCTTCTTGCCCTCGTCATTGTTTGAACACTGAAAGATCCTAAATGTGCTTTTGTTGCTAGCTCTCCAATTCGCACACTAAGAAAATATTTGTAGTCTCTTATTTGCGTACAGAACACTGATAGGATGCCCAGAGAAAATCTGTGCGCTCATGAGCTCCAGAGATGTCCTGTAAATTCGAATGTGTATGCACTGCAAAACACAAGCTTTGGAAATGCCAGAAAAACAAACGCCATATCCCAAAAACTCTGTGTATATGGCAGGGGATCAAACCACATGCCATGTACCTCTGTATCCCTACTGCAAGAATAAAAGTCTAATTTGTGATTTTATGTCATAACAAAACCTTGTAGAGCAGAAGTAAAAGACAAAGATGGAAATGATGATTGAGCAGGAGATGATAAAATAGGAAAAAGAAGAAAAAAAATGAAAAAGGAGATGATTACAGGAGAAAGAGGCAGAGAATGAGAAGAAAAATAACATGAAAAAAGAACCAATGATGGGGGAAAAGAGCAGGAGCTGGGAAAGAAGGGGTGGAATAGAAGGAAAAGAAGAACAAGGAGCAGGAGGAGAAATTGCCATGACATTACCAAGCACTTTTGGTAAAGAAAAAGGCTATTTAAAAGTGTATTTTAATAGTAATCAAACTAAGATTTTCACTGAGACAAAACCAGGACATATCAGTTCCTTGCACTTTAAAAATTCTTGTTTCACTAGAACATTAACATCACAAGATGCACGCCAGCCATCAATCAGGCAATGGTTGTCAAACAATGCCTGAAATTATACACCTCTATATTAATCTCTAAAAAAAAAAAAGGTAAAAAATGGCCAAGTTTCAAATGAACCAAAAAGTGGACACGTGTTTTTTTTCGCCACATCCACAAAAATGAGATATTTAATATTGTTATAATTGATCTCAACTGAACAGTAAATTTACTTCAAAAGTGAGTACTTTTTGATAAAAAAAAAAAAAGAGCCTTTAGCCAAAAAACAGCAGATGTGGATGAGGCACAAAGGTCAAAGTCAGGCAAATAATAACCTAATGCCATTATTAAGCATGGAGGCCTTTTTCCCCAGGGGCCCCAGGATCTCACAAACACAACTTTAGTTACAATTCTGACTGCCTCTACCATGAGTCAAAGACTTCCAGCAGGATAATGATCCAAAGTATCTTCAAACAAATTATTCACTGATCACATAACAATAATAACTGTTTGTGATGTCATACGTATCACAGCATCATCAAAACATTATTGTACCTGTGCTGGTAACAGATTTTTTTATAGAATGCATCAGAGAAAAAGTGTTGTTGCTACTTTTATTACAGGTGAATGACCATCTGCTGATACTTTTAGGAGCATTATTGATCATGTGTAGAACCACTGGCTAACATAACCCAACTGAGGTAGACGTATGATCCTAATGAGAGTGTATGCACTAAAAGTTGTGCTTTTAATGGCTGGTAATCTTTAATTTGATAATCTAGTAATAGGGCATAGAATAACAAATCTGAGCACTGATCATGTTCAACCAGTCCAGCTCAACAGTTGTCTTTCTACAACAATTTTGTCTAAAATACTATTCTATTGTATATTTAATAATATTGTATTAATTTAGCTCACATCAAAATAGGGCTATATCCACAATTCAGGGTTGTTACCTAATACTGAACACAGCCCTTCTGTGTCCTTTTTGTGCTCAAGTATAAAAACGTCATCCTATCATTCACTCTGCATACTTTGTGTTTCAATTGTTTTTAAGTCTAATACTTCTTTATTAAGATCATTTATGTCACTTTATTTTTTAATGTTTTATTATCAAAGCTGTTTGACTAATGATCAAGCCCTTGCACAGATCCTTAAAGGATAACTACTTCTAAAAGGCATCCGTGATGCTGCAGTTTTTCTCTTTTGACTGGAAACAGAAACAAAATTGAGCAATTTGCTTTTTTATGATGGAGGAAATCAAATTCACATCAGAAAAGACAAACACCTGGCTTCAATTATTGTCTTTTCAACACATTATTACTCTAGAGGTTCACAAACTATCCATCATTGCCTTTTTTTAACATGACAATATGCTTGAAACATATAGTTTTAGCAGCAATAAGGCTGAAACTGCTGTTAATTCTTGATAATCCTATAGCAAAGTAATTCATCACTGGGAGTGATTTTCAAAACGTTCAACAAATTGCTTCTTGTCCCTTTCAACCCACACAGTGCCTCGCAGCAGCTTGCTGAGAACAGCCTTGTAGTTCTTCAATAAGGTGTGATTAAATAAATGAGATGATGATTATGTAACTTCCTGGTTGACTTTTGTTCTCTGCCTACATAGGGGAAATAAAAAAAAAAAAAAAACGTAACTAGCAGCTGCACTGGCTGGCAATTACTAAAAAGAAAATTAGCAATTAGTCGATCTGAGCTAGAAGCTTTAGCTGTTGGAACTTAACCAGTATTAGGCCAAGCAATTTTTTTTGAATGAACTTTTCAAAATGTATAGGCTACAGTGTTTCCTTTGCACTAAACTTTAAGGTCATGTACGATTGTGTGTGGGGGGTGGTGGCATAGACTACCTTGCTTGGCTTCCAGCTCCTCCAGAGACAGTGTGGGCTTCTTTTCTTCAGGCTGCTGGGGAGGTGGAGCCTCCCTATGTGCCTCCATTCCTGCCATGACCTGTTCTGCCCGATCCTGCTCCTCCTCTCTCGACCTGTCTTCATCCGAGTCATCGTCAAGCCGCACCCGGTTCTTCTCAAGAGGCAGCATGTCGTTCTCTTTGGACTTTATCGCAAAGCAGATCGGTGCAAAGGACGCTGAGAAATGAAACATCAAGATACAGAATTATTACTGAATCTATCTCATTTAGGCATGGCCATTGACCTTCCTTGCTGGCCAGGAAATATGTCCGGCACTGATGGCCATTAGGAGGCAGGATCATTACTGGCTGGCTCATTTCTCACCAGAATAAGCGTTAACATAGACAACCTCGCAATGACACTCGGCTCCCCAAGCAACGGTATTAAATTTGGGAATATCCAGAACAACAGTGACAATTTACAAAGTTAGAAAGGGCTTAATTGCACCAGTGCATTTTTTGTGACCCAATCTTACCTTTAATGAGTTTTCCCTCATTATTTTGTTTGTCAGAGGAATGGGTAACTGCACAGCCTCCCTCACGACTCTCCACCAAAGAACCCTGAAAGAAAGTGAGAGCCTGAGTCTTTCACAAATGGCACACAAGATCTGCATATTGTACATTGTCTCAAAAGGTTGTGAGCAGACAATGTACAAAAAAAACCAAAAAAAAACTTGTATGGAGACTTATAATGGTACTCTTTCACCTGAAAGAGTGTTAAAGTAAGATAAAGTGACTGAGGGGAAAAATTAGACCTTGCTAAGCAATCTAAGTGTCACAGTAAAAAGAATAAAATCTTGATAACTGTGTAGCCTCCACTACCGAGAGAAACTGTACTTCATAAGGTTATACATCGCATACACAAGCTATTTATTCCAACTGGCACAAACCCATTCTGGCATTTATAAAAAGAATATTTAAATCAAGTGTGAGTTAACAATCATTTTAAAATTACATAAATGTAAAATAATTCTTTATAATTCTTCTTAATAGAAGAAGTCTTTCTCTGCATTAATGCAGATGTACGTCAGTTGTTTTAAAGGATAATGTGGGTGTAGTAGTCTTTCTAATACTGCCCTTCAGTAAGACGGCACAAATGATGTTCTTCAATAGGGGGTGTGTGTCTGGCTGTGTGTGTGTGTGTGTGCGCGCGTGTGTGTGTGCTCATGTGTGAGAGAGGGGGAGAAAAGAGAACAAAGGTGCAGGAAAGAGGAAGCAAAGTTGTCACTAATGGAAGTTTTTCAATATTTTACAGTTCTATTAAGGAAGGTGTCTGTGGCTCGTCAACATAGCTCAGTATAAGATGAGGGGTCACAAGGCCATTAGCCTATCTAAAAATCTCTCTCAAGGCAGTGGTGAGATATGATGGGAGTGCTGATGGGAGAGCAGCCAAAAGATATTACATCTGGGACAGAACACTCTATAGAAATAATGCGAAATGGGAAGGGGGTGGAAAAAGAAGTGTTTAAATACTTGTTCAAACACCTTGGACACGCTATCTGGCTACTTTGAATTATGAAAGCTCTTTAGAGCTGCTTACTGCTTGTTTTTGCCTTGTTGCTTGGCCCCGTATGGACAAACGTTTTCATTAATGTTTTAATTCATTTGGGTTGTCTAAAGATTCTCAAGGCAGACGGCTGGCATCCTACATCAGTGCTTTAATATCAGATGCACATTAATATTTGAGAATGCTTCCACAGCTTGCTTGTGAGCAGTGCTTGCTGCATTGTGGAGTCCAGTTCATTCATATGCACCCTCATGCAAGAATGCAGCATAAAGAAGCAGAAATATTGTAAGCCATGTTTACGGATAGTGCCAACTGAAGAAAAAGTAAAAAAAGATGGAGCAAGACGTGGAAATGGTTCTGTAAAGTCCAAGGCAGCTTTATGAGCTTTTCCATAAGAAAGTGATCCACGGTCAACATGCGCAAGATCTCATGCATGAGGCGAGCTAAGCCGGATCAAAGCAAGAGAATAAGGAGACTTACAAGCGAGGATATGTGGAAGTGAGTGTAGAGGCCACTCAAGAGGATTTCAAACTAGTTCTCTCAATGCACCAGGTTAGCTAAGCTTGATGTAAGTTCCTTTCTAATTTTCTAGTCTTGTTGTAAAGGCACACCTGTAATCTGTCTCACTGAGTAGCTGGGAGCAACATGGTCCACTGAGTGCTGCAGAATCTAAAGTCCTGATCTTGACATACCATTACTTCATATGCTCAGGCAATGGCTTTGGTAGCCAAATATTAGGTGACTTTGTGAAGACATTCACATTTCTCCCTTCTCCCTTTGATTCATCAGTTTCAAAGTGACTGTGATAAACTTGTCTGTGACGCGTGAGGATCCAGATGATGGCTCTACAAGGCAGAAGATGACTGTTCAGGTAGCAAAGGGGGTAAGTGGGAACAATTCAACAAAAGGCAGTGGAACAAGAAGAGCTACAAGAAAGAAGGGCCCTGTCATATGTAATGAAAGTCAGAAAGGAAATCATAATAGCATGAGAGAGAGAGACTAAGGGAGCCAGTATTAAACAGTGAGTCATATTCTTCCTATTCTTAGCTTTCAATACCGCCCATGTTTCTATAACTAATAGCTTTAAATTAGTTGCTGGGGGCCTTGTGTACAGTGTGACTATTTACACAAATCAAATCTTCAGGACAGTGCCCCTACGGGTGCTCAATAGATCGTGGTCTGTTCCTCAAACATAAATAAATAAATAAAAATGCCAGAACCAGCCTCACCCACAAACAAGTCAATATCTGCAATATCAGCAAAATCAGCAATGAGCTACACTGTGTGTCACAGTGTGGTTGCACACAATCAGAACCAGAATTTTCATTCTTCATTAATATTTAATTGATATGTTTTTTCATGCCAAATCAAGACTTAGAGATTCATTAACACACACACTTACAGATATTTGTATAATGAAGAAACTGGATCAAAGGAGTAGTAAATTTTTAGAGACAGAGACAGACAGCGCGCGAGAGAGTGTGCGGGATCTGACAATCTACAATTTA
Source organism: Brachypetersius gabonensis (assembly GCA_037577145.1). Taxonomy (NCBI): domain Eukaryota; kingdom Metazoa; phylum Chordata; class Actinopteri; order Characiformes; family Alestidae; genus Brachypetersius; species Brachypetersius gabonensis. The sequence goes on from JBBJLR010000024.1 coordinate 9,968,639, forward strand.
AGCTTTGATATGAAATATAACTTTAGTGTTAGTAAGTTGCATTTAGTTTTGCTTTGTTATCCCCATTCAAAAAAAGCAACAGATTTTATTTTGCCCTGTCTGTAATTACAAGATACTTTTGTTGGAAGGTAAGAATGTTAGAAGGCATAGAGAGGCTAATGAATGGAGAACAGAAGGACAAGAACATACTTTGACACTATAGGACCCCACAACAAAATTAATAAAAAAAAACCAAAAAAAACCCCACATAAATCAGACCATCCAGATAACCACAGTGACACAAACCTGTATGTGTTCTAAAGGCTTTCCAAACCCAAGTGGTGACAGTGATTCAATGTACTTTGCTAATTTGTCTGCAAATCTCCAATCATGACATGAGACCAGAATGAGTGAGAAAGCTATTTTGAGAGCTGGGGCTTAGGGAGGCTCAGAGCAGGCACAACACACTGCTGTGCAATGTGTTGGCCCAGAGGTGAACATTAACAGCCACGTTTCCTGCATTGAAAGACACCAGAGCCAGCCCGGCAAGCCGGCAACTGGCCAGGAACCTAGGCACCTTCGCGGTGCGTGTGTGTGGGTGCATATATTTACAGAACTTCTTTCAGGCTAGGCCCAAGGACTGACACACCCGGAAATTCTAGTCAATCTACATGCAGCCATGCATGGCAATTCAGCTGGTGTGGGATTTGAAAAGCTAACAGCAGAAATATTCCAAATGGAAGTGCTACTGTCTCAGGCATTCTGCAGAAAAATGATGTTATAGCGAGGTCATAGCTTTCCTTTACTAAGAAGCCAGATCCTTGTTTAATCCTGGATGTAACAACAAATCAATGTTGGAGAGAGAAGGTATTCCAGTACTATTCTGATAGCCCTCGCTCATTCAAACAGCTAGTTGTACTAACACATGGTTATTTGAATGATATGATAGCTTTTGCTTTTCTGCAAAGTGCAAGGCAATGACAGTTTTTTATGAAATTACTGTTAACCTAGCCATCTACTTAAGTGATTAGTGATGTGGGATGTTTTGTTTATTTTATAAAGCACTGATATATAAATAGTATTATAAATACTGATGTGGCAACAGAGGGTTACTATATCCCGGGGTTCTTTCCACATCATGTTTTACAGTAAAAACCATCAATGTAGTCTGTACATGATTTTATGGAAATGTTTATATTGCATATTCAGATGCAAAACAAACAACTCGAGGAAAATGTATTAATAAACAAGTTGATTTATGCATTGCTGGTAATATTAGCATGTAAGCTACCAAAGTCTAAGCTACACAGAACAAAATAATGTACTCTCAAGACATTATTTATTATTACTTATGTAAGGCTACAAATAATCTGTGAGAATAAAATGAGAAAAGGTATTATTATAGAAAAAAGGAATTGCTTTAAAAGTTTCCCTCCTTTCATGTTTTTATGCCAATTCGCTGGATTAAAGAATGAGGCAACTATGCCTGTGGGTGAAAAACAAACAGTTCTGAAATGACAGCTTTAATTTCCAAAGACTAAAGTATGTTATAGATTGGCACAAAAGACACTGGCTTGAGGTGAAAAAAAGCAAAAGGCTCTGCATCCATGACAGACACAACCAGAACCATAAAAATATTTTTTTAACGTAAAATTTAAAAACTCCATGTTCGCTGTGTTAAAGACTCTGAACCAACTTCAAATATCTAGTTTTAAGTTTAAAAGCACTACATATGGGCAAAAAACATTTTAAAGTATTTCACCCACTAGGCAAAATGAATACAGTGGTAATGAGAAATGAGTGATAATGAATAGCAAGGGAAGGAAAGTCTATTGCAAACAAAGAAGAACAGTCAAATAGTGTCAAGGGCAGTCACAATCATTTCATAAAAACAAACGTTTCATTAAGGTTTCACTTTTTATTGTATTGACCGCAATTACTATATGTATTATAAACATGTCATTATAAAGCTGAGTTCAGCATTTAGCAGTCTCCTATCCTCACTTTTTTAATGTGTGTTTGCATCTATGTCTGGTCTTCAATAAACCAAAACTCTCTTACACACAACTCCATTACTGTGAATCCCTCGATGGGTTCATGTGGCTGCTCTCATGAGATTTAAAACTATAACACTCACCTAAGCCGGTTACAATGGTCCAGCACTGTCTTACCTATCAGCACTGATCAGACCACAGGTCACAGCTCACCCTCTTAGAGCATCAAGCTAAGCTCAGCCTTTCTTAGAATGAGAACTTCATGTTCATGTCCTGAACTAACATACCTAACAAAACACTTGACAAGAAACATCAAAATAACCAAGAAAACAAACCACGCCTTCATTGTCTTCTCTGAAACTGACCATCTCTGGTAGAATCTTGTTTTTTTGCAGCAAGTTTACTAGCGTGAGATATCTTCTTTGTTCACTACAAAGCCCATGTAGGTCACCATGGATAAGAGCATCTGCATAATGTGGCAAACGTAAATGTACATGAAGTAAAATCAAATGTTTAATGCAAGGAAATATTTTACAAAATGTATATGATTACTCAATCGCCCAAATAATTTCTAGATCATTCGATTAGTACTATACTTGACAGTGTGACTGCAAAAACAAAAGGATGTTGTGCAGGAATCTCTCAAAACACATAGAAATGTAATTCCGCTCTCCATTAAAGATGACTATGACAGTTATTTAATTTAAACAGAGGCAATTCAAACCTCAACGCTGTAACCCTCAGCCTTGAGGAATGGAAATTTACTCTCAACCCTGAGATTCAAAAAGCCGCAGTGCAAAAACCATACAGATGATTTATTGAGAACTGGGACTTGCCAGACGGTTTGATTATATGATATGGAGAACATCAAGTATAACTGAAGAAACTGAACAAAGCCTTCTATGTGATAAAGGTCAAAGAAAACAGAAAATTTACTTTCACATTTCAAAATAACCCAAAAAGTTAAAGGACCGCAGAAAAGAACAAAAAGCTAAACCCTCAGGGTTGACATGTGGTCAAAAATCATAACCTGATTGTTTTCTGGGTGATTGCTTGTTTCCTGTTCGCCAGCGGGAAAATGAGACATCTGATTATTAAAGTATAGCTCTTCAGAGCACAAGCTCACCCTGATGTGGTCAGTTATTGGGAAGACTGATATGGTGGATGCTTCATCTATTCGTCTATTTGATAATGCCTGGTTGCCTTGCCCGTGTATGAAAGGGAATGCATTCAGCTGAACTTAAATTTGGTCTGTTGTGTGAGGCTGACATTTTTGTTTTTGCATTATTTAGTGTTGTCATGAATAAGAGACTACTGCTAAGGCAGCAGTTTCTGAAAGAAAAAAATAAGATTAACAAAAACAGTCATCCGGGAATCTGACAGAAAACAGCTTAAGTGCTTATGCAATTGACTTTGTGTAATAACATCCAAAAGCTGTTATGACTGATCTTCATGAACAATTTTTGTAGCTCAAACGAGTGGTATAAAAAAATGGTGAAGATTTGTATTTATAGATAGAGGATTTAAAAATGGATATTGGTGCAACACACCTATGAAAACAGTTCAAAACATTAATATTAAACAGTTCAAAACATTCATAAATGGCCCACTCAAATTAAATGCTACAAGAAGCTCAGAGCTCTATTTAGATTCTTACGTTCAATCATGCTGATTTGCAATAAAAAGTTAATTTAACTTTGGTTAAATTCCCTTACTTTTTTTATAGCCAGTTAATCACATGCAAAAGTGGTGTGCCAGAGACAGTGGTGCTTACTCATCTTATCAAAATGTCACAAAGAGCATCACAAAAAAAAGCAACAATATTTAAAATAAGCAAGTAAAAGAATAAAAATTATAAACCAGTTAGTTAGAAAAAGTGTGCATGTTCTTCACTTAATTTCAGTAGACATTTGAACATTTTTGTAATGCGACGTGCATGCTTAAAAAATTACATATATGCCTCAAACCACACCAAGTTAAAGTCCAAGAGAAACTAAATCTGCATTTTCTTCCTAAGTAGGCTAGCCTTGCTCTGGTGGGTTCACAATATTCAATGTGCAAATTATGTCCTGTGAAAAATTTTCAAATGCCCAAAAACGAATGTTCTCTCAGTGTAAACTAGCCAGTCCTATTCTTTCATCACAAAAGAATAACCTGTATTCTCAACAATCAAAATGCTAGTGCAAGTTGTTCTACAGTTTTAACAGAAGTTGCCCCCATGATGATGTATTTGAGTCACAAAAACATACTAAGGGAAAGCAAGGATAGTGCACAAGCTCACCGAGCAAGTATAATTAAGACATCAAGCTAGTTCATCTGTTTAACTCTTCATAGTCCATTCTCTCTGTGCATCCCACAGTAAAGTGAACAAGAAATTAAACATTTTTTGATAAGTCAATGACAACAGAAAAAAAATAAATGCATTCCACATATGTAGAGCCCGTTTCACTCCTTTATATTTAGTTATATTTAGATCTGCTTCAGTGGTCTGGCAGGTGAAAGTGTTGGAATGATAACGTGACTAAAACAGTGTTATGACCACATGAAACAGCTCTAAGAGTCGGGAAAGTAGTTCTTTAAGAATGTTAGGCTTAATATAAACACGCTATTTTAGTATCATGTAAACATGTTAAATATTTTATACTGTTTCTCCCTTTAAGTAATACTCAAATAGACTTGTTTATGCCTATTCAGATCTGTAATGTAGTTTCTTATATAAAAAGGGACATTTCAGATATTTTGGATTTCTGGAGAGTATAGGGTCATGTGAGGTCTAGACTAGTAGTTGGTACAGTGCCGACTTGGTGGGGTGTAAAGGGAGGGAAAAAAAACCGGAGATTTAAAAATAAATAAATAAATTGTTGCTTTTGAATTCCCCCCCTCTGAGGTCCACTTATATAATTTGAACATTTTTAAAAACACATTATCCCCAAGAATAAGCAGTCTTTTGGTACTGTGCCTTTAAGACTAATTTAGCTATAGTTAGGCTGACATGTGTTATGTCTCACACCAAAAGCAATCCAGGCCAAAACACACTGCATTAAACTGCTGTAGGCTGAATAGATGGCTGGGCGTGCATTGGTTTTTACAGACATCAAAGAAAAGAGTAATTCAAAAAGGCATGTTTTCACAGCTTCATTTACATACTTACACTGTGAGGACTTGAAAAAGGGTACTTTTTTTTGTTTTACTCTAAGTCATGTTTACTCACTATATTATACTGAAAAAAGGAATATTTTGCATTTCCATGAACTTTTAAATGTTTTGCCATTAGAGAAGTCTGGAGGCTAGAATGGAATTAAAAGTAAGAGCAAAATGTCATTTAAAATAGAACTGATTCTCAACTCCAATAGGTAAGCCTTTATCTTACTGAGAATCCTATTGATCCAATCCTGAGGCCACAGATCTCTGTAAAAGTGTGTCTGCAAATACCACCCCGAAAAACATCATTGTGGATGGGTGGTGGGTGTGTCAAGAATCAATATAAATATTAAATGTGATTCCGCTGACAGGTTTTTTGGGGAAAATCTGAGCCATTCTCTGTATTCTCTGAAGCTGCAACCAAAGCACTGAACCGTAAACACCAAGAAAACACCATGAGCACACAAACATATGGGGGAGCTGGTACTGTAGTGGTTAGGGTGTTTGCCCTGCAATCAGGAAGCTGCGGGTTCGATTCCCAAGTCTACTAAGCACCTCTGAGGTACGCCAAGCAAGGTACGGTCCCTACACACTGCTCCTGGCTGCCCGCTGCTTCACTTGGTGAAGTGAGTTAAATACAGAGAAAGAACTGAATGCTGTTCACACTGTGTGCTGTGGTGTGTTTGACAGAATGGTCTCTTTCACTTTCATTTTTCACTTCATATGCAACTGTGAAGAGGTCAAGTGTCCTTTGATTACAGGCTAGTGGAAAGACTCCTACTGGAATAGGAATATGGTTAAAAAACGACCACCCTGGACCTTGGCAACAAAAAGGAAAAAAAACCAAACACACTAGAAAACACTCTATAGGTAAGTCAATGCCATGTGAAGAAATTTACAGTGCTCATTCATCTTGCATCAAAATCTAACAGCTGTAATAGGTGACAGTTATGAGACTGAATGGAGGATTAATGGAGGAGGCAGCTGTTGTGCTCAGCATGCACTCATTCTTAAGCAGCATTCTGAGACAGAAGTTAACCTGAAGTGTGCACAGTGAACTAATTGATTCCTGTCTGCTCAGGGCTTTCTGTGCCCTTTCTCTGAACTTATAGGTCCCCCTTTATCAAACTCAAATAAAACTGGCCCAAACTTATCTCCAGCTCAGATGGAGAGCTGAACATCACTGACAAAAGCTTTGTTCAACAGTCAATAATGATAAATGATTTTTCTGCCTCCGCTCCAAATATGCAGAGCAAAAACAGAGAACCAATACTACATTACAGGTACTTAATGAAACGACATGCTCAGGGGAGTACATTACTGGGTTGATGGGCCCAGTGTTTGTGTGTATACAGCCATAAGCAAAATTTAGATCCCCCTAATCAAATGGCAAAGTTTTTGTATATATAAGTTAGAGGATTTGTTAATTTATTTTCACTGACTGAATCAGCAAAACATTTTCAGTTAAAACTTCTAAACCTTCCTCAGAGCTCAATCTCTCTTCTTTCTTATGATTTTTACTAGACATGGCACGATACCCCTATTTTATGTCCAATACTGATACCTAGAGCTGGTCGATATGGCCTAAAAATAAAATCTCAGATTTTTTACACAATAAATGCGATTTTTGATTATAATCAATTTTGCCCTCCCCTCCTCAAAATCAAACTACAGATGACAAATAAATGGTTCAAAACAAGTTTTAACTTTAACCCCAAAGCAAAAAATAAAAAAATAGTTCAATCTGACACATACATTTGGTCTAAAACGTTTAGCATGTTAATGAATCCTGGCTTTTCCACAGTACAGGGCTTTTTTAGGAGCCATAAACTCTTGTCAAATGTGATAGAAATACA
>JBBJLR010000024.1:9982316-9992415 GCA_037577145.1 Brachypetersius gabonensis
AAATTCCCAAATCTAATCGTGCGACAGTGTAGTATGAGTTGTGTCAGAGAGTGGCTGCACTGCTTAAGCTTGTTTGGACTAATTTACACAAACTAATACACACTCATGCACACATACAGTACATACACAGTACCGGCGTTCCACACGGAGTCTGAAACGGCACTGCTAGCTAACATGGCTAATGCTAGCACTGCAGAGAGTGGCTGCACTTCTTAAGCTGTCGCACACAGGACTTGTTTCATTTGTGTCCAATGGCATAAAATCGAACCAATTCCATATTACAGATGTTCCGCTTTTGGGGCTTGCGTGTAAAATAAGTAAAAACACATCGTCCTCAACTGTAAATTCAAATTAATCGATAAAATTGATTAAATCGTTCATCTCTACTGATACCAATATTGCAAATTTGGATATCTGCCGATACGATATAAATCCAATGCACGTTGAGTCTTTTTCTTAAACAGAAAACAAAAAACAATGCTTTCAAAAAATGTCTGGATACATTTTGTATATCTTCACACAAATACAAAAATCCTAACTGATTTAATAGGGGAGATACATTGCACAGAGAACATAGTATAGTAAGATGTCCCCTATGGGGTGCTGTTTGTAAAAACAGCTTCACAAATTTAGTGTTGTCATTTTTATCATCATTAAGTGCAATTTTCGCACATTTAGAGCCAAATGTGTTAAAATGTTTCACTCTAAATCTCGATGTTGCACTTTTAGAATTGGATACTCTAAATGTGGGATTTTAATGTAGCACTTTTACAAAGGAGAGATATGCTAATTGGCCACGCCCTGCAATTACAATTGGCTGTTACTTAACAGGTGGCTGGACTGCATGCTGCATTCTAAATGTGAATTTACACGGTTAGATAGGGCTCGGTGAGACCATTCCAACAACCCCTCATTAGCCATAATCTACTTGACGTGAGGTCTTTGGAAAGGTCTCATCAAGTGCTATTTAACTAAAAAATTTCACACACAACAGAAACGATCACGTGATGCATCTTCTCTCTTTATGCACGTCCCAAATCACATTATGTGTGCTGTAATTATTTTCCGTAATTTAGAATGGATCGAATTACATATTCCTTCCCAATTTTACAATCCAGTAATTTAGGTTGTGATCGGATCAATACCAATACAGAATATCGGATCAGCGCATCTCTAATTTTTACATAACTTTCTTCTCTAGAAATTTTATACATTTATAATTCACATATTTAGAGTCCAAGTTTAGTCATGGCCTTCTGGGATACAGGAGTTGATTTTTTAAATCTTAGTCCTAATTTAATATTAATTAAGACTCGTTATTAGCTACAGGGACAGCAGACACCTACTATATATCTATTAAAATCTATTAAAAACATTCTAAAGCATGCAAGTGAAACACTAAAGCTTTACCAAAAACACATTCAAAATGGTGGATTAGACCTTTAGTCTGTATATTAAATATGCAAACTAGCAAGCATAATAGCTAATCCAGGTGACATTTTAAGTTTTAAAAGGATTCTTAATTAGCTAGCACACTAGATATTCAAACAAGATGTTCTGCTCCTTTTTTAATTACTGTATTTATCACATACAGTGCTTTGCTCTGTACATCAAATTAGTTTTACCCTATAGTAAAAAACTTGTCAAGCGAATGTGATGCCCGTGAAAGTAGCAGTAGATTTGGATTATAGCAAATACTGTGCATGTCTGTAACAAAAATAAACAAGATAAGGAAAGATGTTGTTCAAATATTAATTTATAATTCTAATTTAATATTACTTTCCCCCCATGTAGAAATTTCACAGGTCTTAAGCCTTTAGTCTTAACAGTAAGTCAGTTCAGGGTGATGCCAGGTCTTGTCCACAGGGCTAGGAAAAGGACAAAACAAATGGAAGAAAAAGAAAAAACACAAAAAAAAACATGCACTGGTGAATTAGGCAGTTGAGTTGTTCACCTTTCTGTTGGCGTAGTGCTTGATTATGTCTAGGGTTGAGTGAGAATAATATAATTCAGCAAATTGCAAAGTTAAGCTTCAAAGGCCCTTGACAAGCAGGAAAATTGCCCCAAACTGTAGTGTTGGATAAAGAATGCAACCCCAAAAGAGAAATTAGAGAGGACCAAATAAACAAATGAAAACAGACATGGCTGCTGCTCCTGCAGTACTGCGCCAAGAAGAACGGGCCATTTCTTCCAATTTTCCTTCTAATACTACTCAATTTTGTTCACCCTCTCCTTTACTCTTCATTTCCTTTTCTCCACCTCCATAACTCCTGATTTCCTCAGGTTAATCATTTCACTCCCACTTTCTTCCACTCTATTTCTATTTGGGGTGCTGCAGGCTATAAAGCTGATGTCTCCAAGGAAGCGCTGAAGGTAAAAGCTATATCTAGAAAGACTTATTCCCACATGCGAGTTCTGTGGATTAGACAGCAGAAACAGGAAGGGAGGGTGTGCGGGAAGATCTGAGAAGAGCCCTACTTTTAGGCTACAAAGGTCCTGCTGCTTTTCCTTCTACACTGATCCAAGAATCCAGGATCAGCCAAATTCTTGTCTCAGTACTTCACCCTTTGAACAGCTACAGAGGGCAACTAAACTAGTATTTTACTGGGTATGACTCATCCTATATTTGTTCCAGTCATGTTTCCCTCTGAAGATCATCAGAAGAAAGAAATGTACCACCTATACGACAGCTGAAAGTCTAAGCAAAAAAGCCTTCCCTAAAAATGTCTCTCAACCCTCTTAAGTTGTAGGAAACTCTGTATTCACAAATTCCCTCAGAAGCAGAAGTGCTGATCTAGAAGATTTTATGACAATCATCATAAATACAAAGCAATCTGATCCAAGACCAGTCCTCCTTATGACTTTTGTGAATACCAGCCTTTTGCGGAAAAAACTGGTGGTCCACTGAAGTGAAGTTTTGTTAATTATCACCTTGACCCTCAGCACCCAAATGGTGTACCAGTGCACTGGAAGCACTGTCCTAACTTGAACTGCCTGGAATTTGGGTCACACACATGGGTGACACGCCAAACTGAGATCTGCTTAGTCAATATTAACAGGCCATAACTGATAGTAGGCCGTAAGCAGCAGGGATGGAAACACGCACTAAACACTTCAGAGAAGCACAGCATGGTTTCAGATGAACAGAACGAAAAAGATTAGAGCTACTGCAAGAGGAGGATTCTATTTGAACTCTGCTCTGCTTAGCTGGTCTTGAGTCTGGGAAGAAAGTAAAGGTGTGCTCAATACCCCAAACGCCAAAATTTACATCTCAGAAATGAACACACCAAAATGCTAACAGACAAGATTGACATTACTACCTCAGAGCACAAGGAGCTCACAAATGCTTCAGCCCAAAATACACAGCAAAAGAAATGACACAATCATACACTTAAATGAATACTGACAAACACACCCGTAGATTCTAATGAAATCTTGCACATTTGCATCCTTGCACATGTCTGCTGCTTGAAAACAGTACTGGTGAAATACTGTACTCATCCTCAAGGTAGCCATCATTTGCACTGAACATTGTCTTGTCTTGTCTCATTTAGTGGTATTGTTGCTCTTGTGTTGTGTCCTGTTTGCACTTGTGTTCTGTTCTGCTCTTGTGTTGCACCATGGTCCTGGAGGAACATTGTTTCATTCTCTCTATGTACTGTATTTGTGGTAGAAATGACAAAATCTACTTGACATGAGAAATAACATTCTCTCTTTTACGTCAATTCAGCAGACAAACACTTCCGACTCAGCTAAAAGAAAACGAACACAGAGGGCTAAATTCAGTTGCAGGCTCTATGTGCAATCAATTGTAGAAAGCATATCCTCAAAAATTGCAGAAGACCAAATGAACACTTCAAGAAACAGAAACAAGCAAAGCCTTTCCAGTTTGCTCATATCATATGTTTACTATAATGCTATTTGCTTTGGCCATTGCCTGTGAGGAATACAAATGAGGCACTTAGCGCACTCAAAGTAAATGGTTTTATAAATCTGTGTCCTTCTGTGTCACTTAACTGTACGACACCACATTATAAAAACAAATATTAAGGGTTAAGTCCATCTTCCCTCTCCATTATGACTGACTGGTGAGCTGATAGACAGGCAAATAAAGCAGTAGATGGAGTGTAATGGATTTATAATGTCATACGCACCATTATGAGTATAATGAAAACACATCTTAATAATAAATAAATGCAGAAAAACACAGATCACTTTAGTTTTCTAGCTTCAATTATCCTTAGTTTTAAAATCGTGCAACAGAAATCTCACATTGATTTGTTTTCTCCCTCTCAAAAAACATGTACCACACAAGCATGTCAGCATGCTGAAATTCAGTCACCATCACACAAAACAATGGAAAGTAATTTGCTTGATAGGTGGATTGTCAGCCTTCACTCTCACTTGCTGTCAGAAACCAACCAGTGACTCCTTTATGATGCTATAGCTGTGTCCTGAAGGCTGTTAGTGGGTGCAAAATGGAACACGTTCCACATAGTTTGACACCCTAAGTTTAGAAGCACGCCAGAAGGAAAGTTTGTAGCACCTGCAATACAGATCATAGTCCAGCGCTGCTCTACACTAGGACCTGGAACGTGGCCTATTGTGTCAGCTGACATTAAGGAATTTCAGTACCAACATAATTCTAATGACTAGTGGTTTGTGCTTCATTGTAGTTTACTTTCAATAATCAAATGCACCGACGCCCAGCTTTAGTCAACATTTGTGTGTGCTACTGGGTAAAATGTTTGCCTGTGAACCTCATGACCACGAAGCCTGGTTATAACCCCCACTTTCTAATATTGTGTCTTTGAGCAATACACGCAACCCACAGTTGCTCCAGGGAGACTGTCCCTGTAATGATAATTTTTTTTTTTTTTTTACCACATCAAAGAATCGCTGTTTTTCCACCATATGTGGGCACCTACCACGAATTTGTGATGTGACAAAAAAAATGCCTATGTTATAGTGCAAAGTATGCCCCCAAATATGATCCCAAAACACTTTAATTTCATAAACTCAGCTTAATACATTCCCTGTATCCGTACCCTACAGTTCACACTGAACTGCTGTCTCTTGCAGTGCTAGAATGTAAAATATTGAAGTTACCTGTGTATTTACTGTACTGTATTCATGCACACGTGTTTTCTTTGGTATAAGCAGGGTAAATACAGTAATTTAATTAATTTACAATAATAAAAATACAGAGCTTTAAGAACAACAAAACAAAAACACAAAATCCATGTGGGAAGCTGTTCTGATGCTGGAATGCTGGACTGAGGCTGTCAGAGAAGCGTCACTGCAGCAGCCATTCAGGGCAGCAGCCATGCAAAGAGAAATAGATAATGCTCTCAGAAACTTCCGACTTTCAAACCTCCTGCTTCTGAGTGCAGGGGTATTTTACCATATCAAGAAGCACTTTCTTTATGTTCTGGTTGTGGGTATGTGGGTATGTGGGTGGGGGTGGCCTAGTGGTAGGATACTTGCCTCTGGACCAAGAGGTCATGGGTTCAAATCCTACCTTCAGACCACCACTGGGTTTCTGAGCAAGACCCTTAACCCCAAGTTGCTCCAGGGAGACTGTCCCCTGTAGTTAAGGAATGGAAGTCGCTTTGCATAAAAGAATCTGATTAATGTTGTAAATGTAAAAGATATATTTAAAATATTTATATTTTAAATGAAAATGTAGCTGAATTTATGTTAAATAATTTTGTAATAATTTAGCATTAAAATTGATGAAAATTAGATATTGCCACAAAAAAGAAAGAAAATGCTGAGAATATCTCAGGTTCCACAAAAAATTTTAGTTCTAGGGTCTAAGAAAAAATCTGCTAACTCTGAATTGCGAATTAGTGAGGGTTAGAGTGTCTGTGTGTGTCTGTGTGTGTCTGTGTGTGCTCATTTAATTTAGCAGAATTTTTAGCTCCATGGTATTGATCACACAACATGAGGTTGGCCCTGCGGTATTCTATACATTCAGATGATCTAATTAAACTAATGTGCATGCAACTGCTTCTTACTGAAATGCACACTTTCACCAGAGAAAATAAGACATGCTGAACCTTAAGGTTTTCTCACAAAAAAATATGAAGGGTAAACCAACAAAAAAGCTGAGGTGCCCCTGGGTTTAAACCAAGATACAAAGCTGAAGGCCCCTGTTTTTAGCTCAACACCAGCCATAGCCTTGGGTCAGAGTGCCCCAGCAGAGTTGCATTTCACAGACTACAAGACAGCATGAGTTAAAGGAAGCAAACCAAGGTCACAGGAAAGGTTTTGTTAAGCTCACTATGTGATTCAGCACCACATGCAAAGAAAGTCGCTGTTTTGAGCTATACCCTGATAGTATGCATGAGCACACAACAAGTCTCAGTGTGTAAGAGATGGGACCCGTTCACATAGTAAACCAAACTAATTCTGACAGGCCAGGACAAAATGATACCTTTCCATATACAGTTATGAATTCAAATGAAAAAAAAGTAAAGAGAAGAACAGAAGGACATACAGGAGATTCAAAGGGAGCAACTAAATGAGTGAAGAAGCAGGATAAAGGCTCTGGAATGGACAATACCTCTGGTAGACTTAGGCCTTCTTTCTGCATGAAGTAGTGCTTTTTGAACTCATAGTAAGTGTTGTACTGGTGCCAAGACTGCAGGAAGTCAAACCTTTGGGGTAAAAGAGACACAGGAAAAAACTTATTACACATAAAATATTATGACTATAATGAAATTACTCCAAGTTCTTAAAGAAGGCTTAAGTTGGAAAAAGGCCTGAAATATTTAAAATGCCAGGATCAATTTTGAAGCAATTGGCATTTCAAGCCAGGAAAACAAATGTCAAAATAATAGTTGTCTAAACCATTTGAAAATTTTAACGCATCCTTAGTTGCTATACCAGCTAGTGACTGGTCATCAGCCACTTTTTTTTTTTGGTCATCAGAACACAGGCATTTTCACAACCATGTGGGGAGAAAGAATATATAAAGAAAAAAACAATTGTACACAGTCAATATCCACTAAGGGTAAAAAAAAAAGAAAAAAAAGCAGCATTTGAACTTGAATTGCATCAGACAAATACTTCAAGCTGTAGGTGGTGCAGGCTCTGGCTACTTACCGTGGATCATTCTTTGCACGCACGCTGCTCTCAAACTTGACTCCATTTCGAGCCACATACTCTGCCAATTTGTCAATAACAGGCTGGATATCTGGTGGCGGGGGGATGATGGCTGCAGCAGGAGCTGGCTGACACACGCTAGCCTGAGGAGCATGAGAGCTAAACAGAGAAACAGAAGAAGCCATTAGATGCATGTGGTCTTTTATCAGTTCCAACCAGCAAGTATAGTGGAGCCTAGTGTGAAGGGGTCAGATACAGACACACCTGGTTAGACCAGTGGAGGCACAGTGAGAGACTGCAGGGGACACAGGAGCCAGGGCTGGGGCAGCAGTAGGGGCTGAAGGGACAGCAGTCACAGGGTCAGGAGGTGGAGGTGTGGTGCCCGGGGGTGGAGGTGCTCCAGAAACAGAGTGTGCAGGCATCATGCCATAGTAGCCACTGGCATCAATCCCAGGGGGTGGTGGGGCCAGGCAGTAAGTGCCATCCGGGAGCATACAATACCCATAATACATTGCAGATGTATTAGCTGTAAATACAGACCAACAAGAGAAATAAATGAGACAATGGCACATGAAATATCAGGAATACAGAATGTGTACCTTAAAACCTTCCTCAGTGAAAAGGAGTACAAGGCTTAAATGTTGGTATTATGTGAGGGTTTTGCTAAGTGAGTATGACTACACTGGGGAGGAGAGAACATGTCCACCCAGGACCAACCTCTTCATGTTAATCACATTTTCAGCTTCAAGTAGAAAGGGAGCAAAGCACATAGAGGGAAATTAGACATTGATACAAATTAAAAATCAAAATAATCTTTGTTCAGATCATGCTTGTAGTAATTGAATTTACTCTGTCAGGAGCAGATAAAGAGCAAATGGAGAGGGGCAGAAAAAAAAACTATTTTGCAACATCAGAAATGATCAGGGTTGACATCTCATGTTGAGTTAGATCTCATGTAATGGAAAGGTTTGTGTTGAAAAACTCATTCCAAAAACCCTAAATACTGTTAGCAAGGCTCGAGTGCAAGAACAAGTTCATTAATAACTTACACAAACACAATCCGACACTGAAGGTCCATTTAGAGTCAACACACCAGTAACACAAAATATAACACCGCTGGGTCATAGCATCAGCCTGTCAGGGAGTGTAATCTAAAATCGGTAATTTACATTTTCTGAATAGTTTTCAGCTCGTTTCGCATGCAAAGTACATTTAAATAAACTGTATGCACAGAAATGTGCCTAAAAAATTCAAACACTAGAAAAAACTAAACACAATTAAATTCAAATAACAAAACAGTAGCAGTAATTGTATCTTCACAGCATGTTCCTGAGCCAGAGCTTTTGTAACCTCACACCAGACCCAGGCCACAAGTCTTCGCCTGCTCATTCATGCCAGTTTAGCTTTCCATTTGATTGCAGCCTCACATCAAAGGCAGCTGTAACTGTGAAGCATGAGTGGGAGGATAGGAGCATCGAGCTCTGGACACGGCTGCATTTACCACACGTCTGAATCAAGTGTGCGTGTGTGTGTGTGTGTGTGTTTACTGTAGGGCTACAGCTCTCAGTAATGTAGGCTGGGAACTCTCAGGTCTAGTAAACAAAGACGTTGGTATAAACGGATTCTTGCCATTTTAACGTTTGAGGATATGTGGAATAAGTGACAAATTTTGATGGATATGTTTGTAATGTGAGGGATAAAACATGAAACACATGAAACATACTATTTTCAATGTTCTGGTAACATGTAAAGTTATTAACTGTTTGTGTTTGCTGTTCAATGGAAGCAAAATGCTCAGTTATTTTCCAGCAATTTTCAAGCATGTTTTCTACATCAGAATTTCTACATAGTCATGACAATTGTTATACTTTCTAATATTTAGGACCATATAATATATTAACCTGATGGTTGTCAAAAGGGTAGTATAAAGCCAACAAATTGGACCAAATCTGTGACATTAAAAAATGAATAATACAAAGGCTAGTCCAGCAATCTAAATCCTGGACAGTAAGTGCTCCAGACACTACAACATGCAGCTGTACCACAAGGGCAGCACTGAGCATAAAAGCAAAGATTTAAAAGACTTATTTTTGCAAAGCATTATTAAAGCAATAAATAAAGGGTTCATCATCCTTCAGTGAATTTGGGGTCAGCAAACTTCACAAACGGGCTGTTTTCCAGATAAAAGTAACAATGTGTAGCATATGCTTATTTATCCTAAACACAGATTTACTTTCCTGACTCAGTGTAAATTTCAAATACTATGGCCTTTGTGGTTTGCTGCGGGGTTTAATTTAATGCAGTAACAGGAGAATGTTGAGTGGTGCTTAGGTACATTGATCAGTGCTGGAAGAGGATGCCCTGTAGTTTTGAATTTTTGGATGCTATACATCATCTCCAACATGTCAAGTAAGCAGCAGTCTCAACAGTCATATGTGGAACTACCAAATGAAGATTGAACACGTATGCTGCTCAAGAGTGTGTTTGCATTAATGTTTTTTGGTTTATTCAATAAATATAATTTATATAACACCATTTAACCCCCTCTCCTGACCATCAAATTTTTTATACATATATATATACACATATACACATATATACATACATACACACACATATGCACACACGCGCACATAGTACAGCTCTATCAGCCAAGGTAACTAATCTCCTCGCTCAGTGGATTGCCACCAGCTGCCGGCCCATCAGCGTGGTTGAAGATGATGGGCTCGAGCTTGTTCTCCAGGCGGTCACACTTTCAAACTACCTGCGAGGCGAACTATCATGAGGAGAATACATGACCAGCATGCCGCAGAGAAAGTCGCAAAAGGCGAGAAGATGGTAGAGGCGAGGTGGGTAGCACTGACTGGGGACCATTGGACCTCTGTCAACAACGATAACTACCTCGGCGTTATTGTACACCTCATCGATGCCAGCTGGGAGCTTCACTCCTTCGCTTTAGGTAGGCTACATTATGTAATTTTAAATGACT
>JBBJLR010000024.1:10007548-10018265 GCA_037577145.1 Brachypetersius gabonensis
TAAACAAATAAGGGAATTTTTAACCACAGTGTTCTCTTTAACACAGTCACACAGCTGAAGTTCAAATATTTCTGTAACAACATTAATGTAATCAAATATAAAACCAAAGCTATTTGCCACTGCAGGGCGTTCATCTTTTATCTAGCTTCCCAGAGCATGGGAGCGCATGCATTATAGCAGCTGCAAAGCATGTGGGCGGAACCAGTATTAAAGACACATTTGGTGCAATGGTCAGGCGTCTTATATGGACAAAAGTAATGGGAGCGCCGTATGTGTCGGCTGGTTTTCGCGGGGCCGAGATGCGCATACCCAGCCTGATAAAGAAAGTCCCAGTCCGCCGCTGCTCGCGTTACTTCGGGTGAAAGCACCGACTTTCAAAATAAAAGGATTTTAAAAACCTGCATTAACGCGGGATAAAATAATTGTTGGCATTAAGTAAATAATGTGTTAACGCGAAATGTATTCAAAACAATTGTTCATCCTTACCTATGAAGTGTAATCCCCCGGGCTCTGGTTTGGAGCATACAGCGGTTTGTACAGCCCCAAGCAGCGCATCTTTATACATTACTTCCCTCCACAGCAGTGCCACTCGCAATATGGCGGCAACGTTCAGACGTCATCCCATACATTCGGACTTTCATTTCATTCACATATATATTAGTGGTGGGCATAGATTATTTTTTTAATCTAGATTAATCTCACTAATCTTGGAATTAATCTAGATTAATCTAGATTAAAATGGCTCATTTGAGTTCTGCCGAAGGTCTGAGGCCCCCCACCAAAATGGTCCAAGCCACCCGAAACATAGTCATTATTCTACTATTTTTAAATTATATATCCAAATATTTCATACAAGATATCACTGAGGGCAAATATGCACTTTACAAATAGAAACAAGACTATGAATTGAAATGAAAAATAAGTTGAAGCTGCTGTAGGTAGCAGGTGGGCATTAGGACCCAGGCGAAGCTATATGGCGCTGCTTGTTAGCAAGTAGCAACCGGAGCCCATTTAGTTACATTTTTCTGGTAGCGCCGTTTGTGCTCAGTACAACAGAACAATACTATGAGTGTCCATAACTGTTCACTGCTTAACTTTACATGTTACCTTAAGTGAAAGGAAAGGTTTGGTGAACAGTTTTCACGCTATACACGCTAATTCCTTCCTACAACCCTGGGGGCTAAGGCTAAGCCCCCCCCTTCGTCTTTCCGTCCTAGTGACGACCCTGTCCGCGCTAAAATATCAAGGTGAAATTTACCTTTTTATTTATTTATTTTTTTTATTTACCTTTAATGGGTAATGCATTAAACTGGGTTTAAAATTAAATTAAAGTGTTCTGGTAGCATATTTGGGGGCACATTTAGGGTTTACACTACAAAAATATGATTTTTT
This sequence comes from Brachypetersius gabonensis, assembly GCA_037577145.1. NCBI lineage: Eukaryota > Metazoa > Chordata > Actinopteri > Characiformes > Alestidae > Brachypetersius > Brachypetersius gabonensis. The sequence goes on from JBBJLR010000024.1 coordinate 10,008,941, forward strand.
TTAACTAAACATTACGCGTTTTTTCAATATATGCGGGTGCTCTTGGAACGCAATCCCCGTGAAAAGCAGGGGATTACTGTATACACATACACACTGTCATGTACACACTATTTCCACATTTTACTGTTCCAAATACAGCTTAAAATCACAAGTGTCCAGAGCTATCTTATGGTCCTTTTTCTACCTACATCTAAAACAGTAGCTAGCTCAGCAAGGACCCATTGCAGTTCCTGTCAATACCCTGGAGATTTCGTATATTTACTTAGTGTACATACTTAGATTAATAACCATGCATGTGCGTCTGTATCAATGTGAGACACAAGCTGGAGCAATACATTTCCTATGAAGATTGTTCCCAATCATATAGCCTTGAATATGCTTGAAAATTTTATAAAAAATGTTTACAGATTTTATAGAATCTTTTACAAACACACCAAACTGCTTCTCTTCTGGAGGGAAGAAACCAGTGAACCAATTTATTTACCATGGACAAACCACCACAATTAAAACTGTCATTCTGTTATCGATGCATCAGAATCCTTGGAAATGGTTATTACATTATCTTACAATGACATGAAGAATGGAAAATTAACAGTTTATTTCTGAACTTATTCTTCTAAAGCATCTTCCAAATTTAGATGGAACTTAGATGGAACCTAAAGCCTAAAAATCGCCCTTGGGACGATACAATGCAATAAATCTTTACAATCAAGTATTAAAGCTATTTTCTGATTTTAACCTTACCAGTTCCACATCAGGAGGAATGATCAATCCAGGAGGGGCAACAAATGGCTCTTCACAGTCTTCCTCCTGTGGTTCAGCATCTGAAAGTTTAAGAAATTAAGAGAGTGAGACGGAGCAAAAGTATGAAGAAAGACACAAGGAGATGATGAAGCTCCATGCCGACAACCTTTACTGGAGCTAAAGTACCAGAGGCACTTTAAGTTTCACTTTTAGTTACTCAGACTTTTTGAGAAGCCTCAGGTCCCATCAGCTCTGTTTATGAAGGTTACTCCCTTCTACCCCCCTCTGTTTGAGATAACAAGCGGACAGGTCATCTGGAAATGAAATGAAAATTTTATGCAGCATTCACTCTGGGGGAGCTAGAAATGTGTGCACGTGGCTGGCACATTAGTTCTATACCCACCGACTTTTTGCCAAGTGCATCTATTGCTCCTGTACCTTGTTATGGGCCAATGGAGCTCTGTTTGAGCTGATTAAATTGGAGAATTACAAAGTGCCTGAGGTGCATGCTAGCTGCAGTTCCCAAAGCATCTCACTATTTGCACCGTGCTGGTTCCCGTCTATCAAAACAACTCATTTCTCTTGCCAACTTGACATGAGACCAAAACAAAAGTAAGATAGCACTGAGAATGTTAAAGATCTGCAAAACGATTTGTGACATGATGTGACCCAACAACAGAGCCATCTGCTGAGGGATACTCGTGTGTTGGCTGTATACTGGCTCACTCCTGCCAGCTCTTTTATCAATTATTTAAGATCGCAGAAAGGAAGGCCATTCTACCGTTGTCAATTCTTTCACATAAGAAGAACACCACCATCTACAATGGCCCTGGTACAGGTAGGAGCTGCAGTTGTTGCCAATGTAAAGTCATTTGCAAATGAACAGGCCTGTCCTCAAATATTCGCCAAAAACCATCAGCCTTTCCCTTGGGAAGAGATGAGCTCACTCATAGCAAACCTCAGTAATTGGACAGTAAAACCCAACATAAGAGCTACCTGTTTTTCCCCCAAGCCTGGATCTTAGAAAAAGGACAGCAAAGTAGAATTTGGCCATATCTCTGAGACCAGAAACAAAGACAGTGTTTGTACTTGGAACGCTGGAAGCAGTATTAGAGAGAGAGAGCTCTTTTGCCACATGTTGTAAAAATTTAGTAAGTAAAAGGGAAGATGGGTGCTTATGAATAATCATGAAACAGCAAGGCTTTTTCTGTTTATCACAGAACAAAACTACCATCAATATGTATGGAATTTCTGTTTGGATACTGAGTGGAGAGCAAACGCCGTTGGGTTAAAATCCCCATACCTCACAAACATGCTACAGCTCTTCAGTTGCGTGTGCTGAACCGCATCAGTGATTAACAGTCTTTACGTATAGTCAGCTTGCTTCACATCTGACACTAAATCCTCCACAAAGCCTAAACTTTCAAAATGACTTTCAAAAACACAAAAGGAAAAAGAAATAATAATAAAAAAAAACACCTGCGCACTTGTACGCATGATGTAAATGCCACTGAGTTTTCATGGTTTTGCTATAGTATCTAGGAAATGCTTTTTCTGCTTGTCTGTGAAACTTCCTATAGACACATTTAAAGGGAGTGTGGGTGTGTTTGAAATTGCCCACCATTTTCTTTGCTTGCATCCTCTTCTTCAGTGGGCTGTGAGGGATCGTAGTAGTCAGCACTGTAGCGGAAAGCCACTGCGTTGTAGGAACCTTCATCAGCCAAAGCTTCACTTAGCCTCTTATATTCCTCTTCTGGACAATCAAAAACAAAAACACAAAACTACATATGAGTATGAAGTCTTACATACGACTGTAATGTAAAAAACATGCAAGGAAATCTTAATCTAAAAGCAATCTGAAGGTGTCCATGAACAGCTGTAAATGAAGAGCAAATTTCCAAAACTCACAGACCTTTTTTTGTGTTTTTTTTTTTAGGCAACACTAATATTGGCATATTTTAACATTACCTCTTTACTATAGTATAATCGACCAAAACACACTCAGTCCTTGCATAATACACAGTACAAGATTATTCACTCAGTCTACTGGCACAGTCGCAAGTGGTACGTACTTATCCAGCTCTACCAGGTGGTAGATGCAATATGATATAAATGTCATGAAGCTGTATATAAATACTGAACATGTACATAATTTTGTGGCATTGAATATTGATTTACTTGAATTGTTTTCATTACATTTTTTAAACAAATTTGCCCATTCTAAAATGTGCAGGAGTTGCACTTTAGAAACAGGCATTGAAAAATGACAAACAACAGTAAAATTTCAATTAAAAATATTTCCTATAAGAACTGTTTTCCAATAGGTAAAGCAAGTAAAACGCGATTTTCTCTTCAATTGTGTTTACTACTTCTACCCAATGTTTGCCTTTATTGTTATACGTAGAGCCTTGTGAAATGTCCAGTGAGGTATGTGTCTAACCCTTTGGTGAATCATGAATTTTCCTGAAAATTCAGTGCTTATGCACTGTCGTTAGCAACACATCAGTGCTATGTCTCTAAAACATCCAATTTGCTGTTTGTGAAATATCCAATTTACTTATATAAAGCTTACCGTAGCAAGGTGTTTACAAACTGCATATTTTAAGGATTCGAACCCACAACCTTCTAACCAAAGGGGCAACTCCCTAACCACCAGACCACCAGCCCTGGTATATCGTTCAATAGCTCATTAGATAGAATGTAAGCAACATTAAACTTGCCCAACTTTTAAGCACCTGATGGTAGTACATTTCACAATTTACAGGGGGTCCTCGAGTTCCGAGGATTTCAACATATATTTCGAGTTTACGACGCTCAAATGGGCAAATTAGCGGAAGAATACACAGAACACGCAGAACGCCCAGTAACACAGCGTATAAGTGAGGGAGAAGACTATGCTATGCTTTGTTTGGTAACTTTTTGGCATTTATCATGGCATCTGAATTTATATTTTACACTCATTTGTTGTGTCACTACAGTACAGTATATTTATGTCCTTTTCATTTTTCTGTGACTGTGTTTACATGTTCCAGCTAATGCTAGGCAACGATTAAATAGATTAATCACATGGTTCTCTGCGATTAACTGTGACTAATCAAATTGTTATACACAAAATCAAATTATTCAAAAGTGCATTGCACACATTTTATAAATATTTTATAAGCACAGTAATCCCCTATTATTCACGGGGGTTGCGTGACAAGAGCACATACAAAAGTGTAGTGAAAAACTGTGTTGTGTTTTTCCAAAAAATGCCTTAAAATGCCTATTTTAATAGTGCAAACCCTAAATCTGCCCCCAAATCTGCTCCCAGAACACTTTAATTTCATTTTAAACTCAGTTTAATGCATTACCCTTAAAGAAAATAAACATACGGTTTAAATATGGAAAACTCACGAACGAGAGAGACACAGAGACAGAGTAAGAAAGGGAGAGAGAGATTGTAAGAGAGAGCGAGAGAGAAAGAGGGATACAGACACAGAGCGAGATGATCCGCGCACTCCGTAAGTCACCAATGAGAGAGAGAGTAACAGAGAGTAAGAGGGAGAGAGAGAGACAGAGATACAGAGCGAGAGACACAGAGAGAGAGAGAGAGAGAGAGAGAGAGAGAGAGAGAGAGAGAGAGAGAGAGAGAGAGAGAAACAATCCGCGCACTTTAAACAAATATGGAGCTAGTTAACAGCAGTGTTTCCTTTAAGAATTTCTTGTACAACTCAAACATTAAGGTAATCATATAAAATATAAAACCAAAGCTATTTGCCACTGCAGGGCATTCATGTTTTATCTAGTTTGTTACAGAAAAATAAGTTACCCTGAGAGTGAAGAGCATGTGAGGCAGGGTCATTAAAGTCTCTGTTGGTGTAATGATCAGGCGTCCCATTACGCCTGAACTCCGTGAAACGACGTGCACAAAAAACATGACAAACTTTCAAACTAATAAAAAAAAACAAAACGTTAACACACGATAAAATAATTGTCGGCATGAAGTAAAAAATGCGTTAACGCGCTATTGCCCAGCCCTTGTTCTAGATTTTACAACTGTGTTAGGATAGGTTGGGCTAGGGTGTGTTTCAACTTACATCAAAATTCCTGTCATAGAAATGGATCTCCGTCGTAACTTGAAGACCCTCTGTATTTGCACAGTAGGCACCTTTTTGTAAGCAATGATTTCATGCCTGGCAGCATATTTTACATTTCTTGACATCTCCTAATGGAAGCTAGGCATTATTTGTTGCCATCATCTATTTGCTGGTTTGCTAAAAAATGTTTTAGAACTTAAATCGGGTGGAATTTATTGCTCCATTCTATGGCAGTTAAGACAAACTCCTTATTTACATAATTTAAAAATGTTAGCTACAGTTTGCACCCTGTCCAAAACATAATAAAAAACAATAATAAATAGACTAATAGAGACAGTCTAAAAGACTAAGCATAAAATCTTGCTCCATTAACGTACACTGAAAGTAAGGAACATGGTTATCCTCCTGCAACTTTCTGGAGATCTGAAGGTTTTGTTTCCACAACAGGAATACAGCAGCCTTAAAGGCACGGTAACAAAAACAGGTCTCTAAACAATAATGTTAAAACTAATTACAATCGTAAACCTACATAAAAGGTTATAAATAGAGTTGAAAATGGAAAACAAGTAAAAGGTCAAGGTAGACCATAACTTTTTAAATCAGCTGTACACATGGAGCAGACCTGCATTCTGTGTCTCGAACGTTTAATCCCATCATTAAACTTGTGGTCAGTAATCCTTGCCAAACCCTACATCAGCAAAGAAAAGCCACTGGAACTGAAGGAAGATAGTTTCGTGAAAATGAGAAACTAGTAGGCTAAACACAAAACAGAGTCCAAGTTTTGCTTTGACTCTGTACCTTGTCTGGCCTCCTCTTCCAGCAGGTCAGTGTGCAGGGCCAGGTATCGCTCCTCATCACACAGAGCTTCTATCCTGGCCTCCTCTTCAGACAGCTGGTAGCTCTGGTTCCATGAGCCTGCATCATACTCCGAAAGGTCATGTAAATGACCACGGCCATCGTACCTGAAAAATGAATCACAGGATTAGACAGGAAAACAACCGCCAGATACACAAAACAATACTCACCGCAATGGGGAACCCTAAAGGTAAACACTCTTTCTCTTATTTTTCTTTTCTTCTACTTTTTTTATTTTAACAAAAGCTGTTTCTCTTACAAGTGTTTCAAGATGAAGTGCATGAACTGCACAGTCCCTGGGAGGCAAAAGAAACACACAGCCCTATTGCAACAATCACAGGTATATATGGGAAGAAATGCTCATTTTTCTTTTTACAAATTTACTACCTGACTTCAGAACATTCTTCACTAAACCTATAGAAAGCTGCAACAGCCCCGAGTCGAGCTGAAAATATATGAAACAAAAGAAACAACTTTCTTCTTACCTTACATGGTTTAAAACAACAGCCTGTACCCATGTCACACAACTGAGACTTTGAGACAACTCACATCATTCCTACTTTAACAGTAAAATGGTACATCCACACAAGCCCGAGCACATAAATACCTATCCGCAAGAACCCATATGGAGGATTTTTTCCTGCGCTCGCTCCTCTATTCCACTTCTCAGTTCCAGTTTCTTCGTCGAAAGAGAGAAGTGGGCGTTGAGTTGGCAATCGGGGCCTGGCAGGACCCCTTAGCCTTAATTGCTGAGGAAATAAGGTCTGGGTTATGTGATAGAGAGACACACACATACACATTGGAAACAGGAAACAGATCCATGCATATTAAGGTGGCTCATTGCAACCATCGAGAGTTGATTGTTTCAAATCCCACATGGCACTTAGCAACTTTCAAAACATGTACGTTATAGTTTCTTAATAAGATTGATGCTGAACTGAAAGAGAAAAAAGAAAAGGCCTAAGCCTTGTGTGCACTGTCCACTTGGCAAGGATCCACATTCTGTAAGAGAAGCTTGTTAGACTGCTGAGCATGCTGTGTTTTCATAAAACCATCAAAAAAAACAAAAAAAACTCATTTCTCAAGAACCACCTTAATTCACAGACTGGTATATATTTGCAGTGGTAACAAGAAGAATAAGCTTTGGCCTGCACTTCAGCTGAAAGTCTTTGGAACAAATGAATACATTTATTATTCAAAGATATGGCTGAGGTCTGGAGCTTAAATGTGCCAAAGCAGATTCCACCTGTGGCATGATGCACAGACCTCCCTGTTCCAGGCTGCGCTCTGTCACACAAAATGCAAAGGTAATCTAGCTGGCTGAATGGTCAAAGCCAGGTCTCTATTTTAAGTTTAGTTGTTTTGCTGTTTTTATACTTTTAAACACTGGATCTTCTACTATTACTCACCAACAGCCCAATTTGCTTTCCCTCCTATTAGAGCCCACATCTACTACCCCTACACTTCCTCCACTAACCAAGACACCTTGCAGCACAGACCCACTTATAATTAACCCTTCTTCACAGTGATGATCGGAACCTGGGACCATGATGCCCACAATGATAATGCATCCATTTTACCACCCAAACTTTCACTACTGATCATGGTATAGAATCCAATTGTAATGGGTTCTGCACCATGTACATGCTTTCCTAATGACTTTACAGAAACTTAGGCCAAAACCTTCTCAAAATATTTCAAACACACATGCATTGATGTCAAAAAATATTGTTAGAATGCTTTGTAAGGGCATTGAAACTCTTTAGAGAGCCTGGTTCCATTTTCAACCACTGTGATTAGGCAAGTATCTCTCTAACAGAGCACGGCACTGTCGAATCACGGACTTAAACTTTAATCGTTTCACTGGATGGACTTTCCCTTTGCAAAGTTTAGCACAAAATCCCTTGTGTGTGGAGGGGTGGGAGGGGGTAGAAGAAGAGGGAGAAGGAGAAAAGGGAGGTCTCTACATCTGTGCATCTCAAAAAAAGTATGTTGTCTACGTTTTCCGAAGAGGTACCCCATCATCGAGTTTACAAAGTAAAGTTTGGTTCGCCAAAAGTGATATTTTTATTCCTTAATCGTCTGTAAACACATTCAGGGGGTCGGGGGCCTCGTCGTGCTGCTGCAAAAAACACAGAGCTCCAAAAGAGAGTCTCGGGAAGACATGGGTTAGGGAATGATTATCCTTTCGGGTGTTTTCAACCGACCTATCGATCATGAGGCTCTTGTCCCCCATCCACGGGATGAGGTGCGCTCCGTGCTCATGCTCGTTGGCCCGCTCGTCGTCGCGGAACAGTTTGCAGGCGTAGCCGAACACGAGCAGCTCTGCCCGGGGGCCGCCCTCCGCCCCGCTCCGCTCCTTCTTACTCGCCCCTCTCCGGTACATTCCGCAGACAGGAGCGCGGAAGCAACCGCCTGCTTAGACACACACTTCCTCTACTTCTGTTTCTTCTTGTTTTCTTTCTTTGTTCCCTTTTATTACTTGTAAAGAAACCGCTAAAAACGACTCTTAGCAACAACACACTAAAACATGTCCGCCTCCGTAGACTCACACTCCTACCATCGTGAGCAGATTCGTTGCCTTTTTATACAATGTTAAAACTAATTAATTCATTTCATTTTTGTATAAAAAATTATTAATAAGCTTTAGGTTAGGTAAGCATATATGTAACATGATTGCACATTTTCAACTCGTTTACGAGAGGGTGGAAAATGTTGATAAGACGAAAGTGCAAACGAGAAATAGAAGATGCAGTTAGAGAGACATGGTGAAACAGGAGGAGGGTAGGAGAGAGGGTGTGTAAACATTTTCACACAGAGAGGTAAAATATGAAACGAACTGATTTCGTTAGTATTATTGTTTTTTCTGTCTCTATTATTTTTTTCTATATATCTATATGTTAAGACCCTTTTTCGTCATTTATGTTTGACAATAAACTTGTGTTAGAAAAGTAAGTACACCAGGCTCATGTTTCACCAAGAAAAACAGAACATCATAACTATCACTTTTTAATTAGTGGGAAACAAAAAAATACTAAAAAATAAGGTTGCTCTCCTAATTTCAGCTGCTCAATAGCGCAACAGGTGTGTACGGCTCTGGTCAAAAATGTCAAACAGCGCCACCCCCAACCGCAGTGAAGCAGATAGTTTCAGTGGAACATGTTTCAGCGTCCCCATTAATTTCAATGTAAATCTCCTCAGACCCCGGGCGGCTCTTGGATTTACGAGTTTTCAGTGGACGCTAATGGTAAATAAGTGCCACCCGTGAAATAAGCAACTGTCTATACTACTTAGTCTAATACTAATTATGTACCGTTGAAATAAACATTACTATTACGTTTGTGAGATATGTAAAATAAAATAAATTTTATATTTTGTAGTGATTTAACACTAACTATGAGGAGATTGAGGGAAGAGCAGAAGAGAGAAGCTATATCAAAATGTGAGGCAGCAAAAGCAGAATATGGATGTGAAGTACTTAGGACAAGAAAATCAAGCTGCCCAGGGAGCACAGCGAGGCACTGAGCGGCGTGCAACAGGGAAGAAGGGTGGTTTGTTTCACCATAAATATTGACCAGGAGCCGCCACTGATACACACACACACTCACTCACACACACACACACTCACACACATACACACACACATA
>JBBJLR010000024.1:10018365-10032431 GCA_037577145.1 Brachypetersius gabonensis
GACAACACGTGACCGAACACCTAGACAGGACACAGGGGACCCCTAGTGGGTCTACAAGGGAACAACAGGAATAAACAGGACTAAACATGACAGGAGGGAACCGAGAGCCAGGATGGAAGTCAGGAGGGAACCGAGAGCCAGGAGGGAAGTCAGGAGGGAACCGAGAGCCAGGAAGGAAGTCAGGAGGGAACCGAGAGCCAAGAGGGAAGTCAGGAGGGGACTGAGAGCCAGGAGGGAACCGAGAGCCAAGAGGGAAGTCAGGAGGGGACTGAGAGCCAAGAGGGAAGTCAGGAGGGGACCGAGGAGGGAACCGTAGGGACCGAGGAGGGAACTAAGGGAACAAGGGGGAAACAAGAGGGAACAGAGGAATCAAAGGAGGGACACGGAGACATCAGGAGGGCTAAAGGAGACATCAGAAGGGACGGAGGAGACATCAGGAGGGAACAGGAAGGAAACCAGGAGACATGGAGGGACACGGAGGGACCAAGGGGACATCAGGAGGGAACTGAGGAAAACAGAGGGACCAAGGAGGGACACTAGAAGGGACAAAGGGAACTGGACAAGAGACATGACAGATGAACATGGACAGATGACATGAACAGGTGTACAGGGGACAATGGGGACATCTGGTGGACAAACGGGAACAGCAGACAGGAACATGACATGCACACCAGACCGACACAAGAACATGACAGACAAGCAGAACATACAAGGGAAAACAGAACATAAGCTTGGCCTCTAAGGCCTCATCGCCATAGTGGCGGAACCAGTCTCTAACTGAGTAAACAGGGGAACATAACCATCATAGAACAAAAGAAAAGAAAAGAAACAAAGGGAAACAGAAAACCACAGGCATGTGACTAACACAAAAATCGAAAAAAAACGGCACGTGACCGGGAACCAGGGCCTAAATCAGTTCGAACCGTCACACTGATAAAAAACCTGCTAATTAGGGTTTGTAATTTGTGGTTTTAAAAAGACACCAGAACGTGTAAAATATCTTAAGCGATATCACTTAAGCGAATAAACCCCAGGCAATGTGGCCATAAGTTCTTGCCTGTTTAAACTATGCAAATTCCAAGCTGCAAAGCAAGTGCTTTTTTCAAAACATATTAGTTCTCAGAGCAGCCTCTAAAGTGATTTCTGTTGTCAATACCCCAGAGGCTTTGGTTTTATATGTCTATTGATTTTATATAAAATCTTCTCCTTTTCTATGATCACATAGCCATTATAGTAGTCACTGATAGAGTTAATAAACCTTGCATAATCTACTTCTTGACATACCTACTGCATTTCAAATGACTGAAGGTCTGGCTGAAAAAGCCCTTGGGCTCAATGGATTACCACTAAGGTTTCACCTCTACTGTGCAGAAGACATTTATAGAGAAACTTGGTATTACAGTAAGCTTCAAATGAGGACATGACTCCTAATTCTGAAGGACAGAATGAAACACCAATATGCCACAGAATAGGCTCCCACATGTTAAATATGCACAGAACGTTCTTCAAATATCTCCACAGGGTTCATTTTATTTTGGTTCATTTTGGGGTATGACAGGCTGAAGCAATGGTGGATGAGTGATTCCATCAAACAAATTTAATGGATCTGTTAGTCATTTGTGCACCACTAGTGATTTGTGCACCAAAAGCAACTGACAGTCACTGCAGTGAATCTCTAGAATACTGTTTGTAATTTCTATGGCCCAGTTTACTCTTGGTTTTAAAATGCTTCATCACAAGTGAACTGTGCTAAATACAAATGTAAAGGTCCAAGACACATTATGTAGTATAAACATATTATCAATCAGATCATTTGGTCTACAATGCATGTAACCACATATTTTTTGTAGTGTAAACATTAAAGCACCCTGATCAAGTCAAGTAAAATACGTGTTCATTGTTGTTTAGAGCAGTGGCACCCAACCTTTTTTGCGACACGGGCCAGTTTCATGTAAAAATATTTTTTACGGACTGGTACAGACACAGCTTAAAAAAAAGTGTGTTAATTTTTTTTACTGATTATACTAGCTTGTGGGCTAAGTTTGTGATGTACTGTATCACATTACTGAGATGAGAATATTTAAAAAAAAAAAAAGATCTTTCAGATAATTAATAAAATATTTTTAGACCAAATGACTTACAGAATAATACCAGTCTGCGTACCAGTGTTTGGTGACCTCTGGTTTAGACAACATACAGAGTACACAGTGAAATGAAGCAATGTACCTGCTGGACCTTGGTGCAACATAGGAGAGAATGCAAGAAAAGACAAAAAACTAAAGTAAAAACAGCAGTACAATCATTTACAGGACATTTACATTTATGGCATTTATCAGACGCTTTTTTCCAAAGCGACTTCCATTCTCTAACTACAGGGGACAGTCTCCCTGGAGCAACTTGGGGTTAAAGGTCTTGCTCAGGGACCCAGTGGTGGTGCTGTGATCTGTGACCTTTTGGTCCGGAGGCAAGTATCCTACCACTAGGCCACCACCACCCTCGAGAACATAGGAGCAGTAACAGTAGTGGTGTGAGCAAATGCAGTGTAATGACATACTGTATGACACACTGTAGCATAGTTTTTAAGTGTGCCAAAAATGCAAAGACTGCAATAGACAGCTATAAACAATTGTGCAAAATTGCACCAATAGCAGCAAGTGGACTACAAATGTAAAGTATATATCAAATGCAGTCTATTTTCGGTGGCAGTTGGGCAGTAAATATTCTTTCTGCCATCGATTAGAGTGTATTATGCAGTGTGCTTGAGAGAAGGAAGCAGTTCAGTTAATTTTGCTCAGTTCAGAGTTTGTGTGTACATTTTATGATTTAGCCTTGGTGTGACTGTGTGGTGTCTGATGTGCTGGGGGAAGAAACTGTTCCTCAAACTGACAGTGAGGGAACCTTTTGCCAGAAGGAGGGAAGAAGAAGAGAGTGTGGGGTAGATATATACTCTTCGACAATGCTAGTGGCTTCACGGATGCAGAATGTGTTGTAGATGCATCTCAACAAGGAAGTCACATAAATATATATCACATGCCAATGCCAAAGCAGTGTAAAATAAAATATTTGAAGGTAGAAGACCAGAAAGCCAAAGACAACAGTCTGGAAAGGACAGGATGGATTGCTCACCCATTTCACAATGAAGTGGACAAAGTGCTCCACGAGTATACATTGTTTTGTCCTGTGGAAAAAGGTTGTTTTGCCCTGGGCTGTATTCTGGTAATAGTGATATCTCCAGCTGTACAACTGGTTGTTTAAAAGAGTGACAAAATATTGAAAATTTCATATATTTAAAAAATTGTGAGAATTTGACTTTTATAAGCCAATACTTTTTGTTTGGTTGTTGTGAGAATAAAACCTAAAATCTAGTGTAGGTGCTGTTGGCAGTAATAAAATCTGAACACAAATGGTCAGCTGGACACCTTGGAGACAGACAGGTGCAAACAGAGACCTATATTAGCTACTTGATCCAGTTACCCAAGAAGCATTTTAAATGTGCACAGCACAGCATATGTTTTAGTCTACTGCCATTTATTAGTTAAAATCCTGCAGAGGAGGTAACTTTATGATGTGAAATATTCTCCAGTACATGTTGCAAATTTCAAACTCTCAAATGCACGGGCATCATATATTTTAACACTTGTTGACTTAGTGAGGATTATGGTGCTGGAGAGGTGGTGGATACCTAACTGGAACTGTTTTTTTCATTGTATTCCTCCATTTTTCAAGATAAATCTTCTTATAAGAGCAGCTCTGATAAAACATACTCCAATACTCGTCATAAAACCTGTTTTGTTAATGTAATAGTTGTTTCTGATTTGCAGGATAATTTAACATATTTCAAACACTCAATCCTTTCTTTATGCTGACCCTTATTCAGAACTCTAATAGAAACAAAATTAATAAAATTATAGAAGTCTTATAGGACCACTGGTGGTTTGTATACTTTAAAGAACTGTGAGAAACTAAAATGGAAGTGAACTTTCATTAGCCACCAAGAATACTGATTTGTTTCCAGGAGCTTTTCAGTGTCTCTTGTCAAAGCACTTCACTGCACTCAAACAAATTTTAAAGGAATGTGCAAACCAAAGTAATAGTGAAGTGAGTGAGGGCATAGGGGCCAATTAAGGCAAGGCACTGGGCACTACCTTAGTGGCCCCGTCAGCTGTTAAAAAGCCCAGTAACTTCCGGATAATATATTTTAATTTTAGCTTTGAACCCTCTGGAAATTGCTTTTTTCTTGTGTTCATATAAATTGATGTCCTAGGAGGCAGTGAAGTAGTAAGCCTGGAGTTTTAAACTTGCTCCAAAATAAATGAGTAAAAAAGCACTTGACCAAAGTCAGCATGAAGAAACGGAAGAAACATGTTCCTTCACTTCACCATTTGCACATCTTCTCCCTTCCTTATACAACTAATACAGGATTCTTATTAAATGTAAAAAATAAAGCAGTTAATCAATAATGCTGGGCTATGTCATATTGTGCAGTGGAGGCCCACTGTGGAGGTCATTAATAGTCATCATTTTTTTAATAAATATTTTTATTCATGCTCATGAACACATAGTTAATATTTACAAGTATGAAGTCAAATAACATTATATACATTTGATGTATACTAAGAAGAATGTGAGCACTATTAAACATATTATCAAACATAAAGATTTCGAATGGCTTTGTAAAAAAATTCCTGTCTAATGCCATTAATTTATGTCAAGAATGTTGTTATCTTGGAGAGCATTGAGCTCATGAGCGGAGTATAAAGAATGAATCTTGTATTAAATAAAAAGGAATTTCTGAATAAGTTATGTGGCCTCTTCACATGCTCTTTAAATGTCTTGGAATGTAAACCCAATCTCCTGCTTGTAAATGGCAGCTACAAGCATTAACACGAACATTAGTTCACCCAGGAGTTTGAAATAATGAAAAATGTTGTGTTCCATCCAGGCACATATCTGACATCTGTTCCTATCAAGTGTGTTAGGCTCAGAGGCATAGTATGGATAATGTATTCTGAGGAATGAGGGAGAAACAAACAAATTAAAGAGCCAGTTGGTGACATTATTTAGTGTGACAAAATTTATTTGTGCAACAGATTGGGTGACCCAAAGCAAAGTCGGAATCAGCCCACATCAAAATACTAATTAAGTGACAGCAAGCTCAAGGCTGCCATTTAGAAGGATGATTGGGAATGGGATTTTCTGAGTGAATAGAAAAAAAGCGAGCAGGAACAGGAGTATAGCGGCATTATACCATATCCCAGAGACTGAAGATCGTCATAAAATCATAATGAAGAATCGGGTTAATGGTCTAAACTACAGATATAATTATATTTTTAAAAACGAGACACAGGTGAAACTGATAATATAGGGACGCGACACAAACCGAACACGGAGACTAGGTAGGGAACAAGGGGGAAAGGGAGGAAGGGAGGACAAGAGGTGGAATGGGATTGAACCAGGGAAACACGGAAGTAAACACAGGAAAATTACAGAAAACTAATACTCAGGGGAAGGGGAACGAAATCTATGGGAGGAGAGCGTGGTGGCCGTTACATTTTTCTACCACTGAGAGGTTGTTTAGGGAACCAAAAGAACTCTTTAATAGCATTGTTTCAAAGAAACCTTTTTACATCCTTTTTAAAACAAAAGGTATAGAATGAAAGACGTTAACCTATACATATCCTGACATTTAATTGCTATATTCAAAAGGAAAGTAAAATCAACTTTTAGCCCTACAAATCCTTAGGAAGAATTTCCAGTGCTGTGTGGAATTAGAAAAAGGTTTAGCAGGCATATAAAGATGATATTTATAGTTTTAAAGTCACTGAACTATTTCAGGATTAAACCTATTTCTATGTTTCTTTAAGCATGGTCTAAAATTCACTACAGGTTTTGATTACAGTCCAGAAGGTTTATTTGGAGGATTTTCTAAAACAATTGTACAAGAGCAGAACCCAAGATGAATGCAACAGTCTCTTGCATCTGAAACAGTTATTGTGAATTAAGTTATTACTTACTGTAAGGTTTACTACAGCTGTCAACAAATATGGCTCTAGGTTGCATCATGAAGCACTTTTTGTGGCTCAGAGTTTGCCATTAAGTTGCCCTCTATGCAGTGCTGTAAGGTTAAGAGCCTCTTGACCAGCATCTTCTGGGATGCTGTGTGGGCCAAGAACCTGCTCAACACCATTCTCTGGTACACCATTCTCTGGGTGAGAACAGGGACCTGCTCTACAACATCCTCCAGGACAAAAGCAAGCGATCCCACTTCTGATGTAATGTCAAGGCAGGCTGCCTGCCTCTACTTAGGGTTAGATTGCTACTTTTGTCTCCAGAATAACAAAACTTCCTGAATAACTGGATTGGCCTGCTGAAGGGCACAAATATCAGAAACAGCTGGGGAAATAGTGTCCCATTTGTGTTGTGCCATCCAGAGAGTGGCATAGATGCAGACTTTCATTTCTCTTTTGATTTATTCAAATACAAAACAAAGTAGCATGGTGGCCAAACAAAGTTAGAATCGTGAACAGAACACAGACTTACGGAGAGGGTAAGGGTAAACAGACAACTGGAGTTAACACAGACAAACTATTCAAGCCCACAGTGTCGGAGGAGGGGTGGAGGCTGGAAAGGTAAGTTTCACACGACGCTCTTCTTTGGAGCGCCAGGGGGCCCAGGGCCCCTCCCAGGCGGGGGAGGCAGTGGAAAAAGTGTCCCCCATTTAGGGCCCATGCTGCACAAAGAGCTCTGGATTGCACTTATGAAGCACATAAATCCCCTAAACACCAGGGACCTGAGAAGACACATTGCCATGATGATCTTTTACTACCAGAACCTGACACCTTTGCACCACTTAACCACAAAGCTCTAAACTTAACTCTAGGTAGCCAATGTGGGAAATGGCTAAACCACTGGCAGCTCTAAACTGTAACCAATGAAATGATTGAAGATGCTCCTGGCCCCACAGCTCA
Source organism: Brachypetersius gabonensis (assembly GCA_037577145.1). Classification (NCBI taxonomy): domain Eukaryota; kingdom Metazoa; phylum Chordata; class Actinopteri; order Characiformes; family Alestidae; genus Brachypetersius; species Brachypetersius gabonensis. The sequence continues at coordinate 10,025,334 of JBBJLR010000024.1, forward strand.
AAATACTGATGAAAGAAGCTCTCTGTGATTGTAGAGCCCATAGAACCAGTATCTACTAGACAAGGCACCTTAACACCCTCCATATCCATATCTAGATGAGGGCAAGAGGTAATCAATTTGGAAACACCCAGTATACCACTACAGCTATCCCACCCAAATTTTGGCTCTGCAGTCTGGTGGCTTCTAGTTTCCCCTGCTCAAGGGCGTCCGCCCGCCCGTCCGTCTGTCCATATACTTAAAAATGAAACTCTTGCCTGGAATTTATGCTGGTTTTGAATCTTTACAACCATTTAAAAAATAGTCTTTGTACATCTCCTTAAGTGGGTCCTTTAAAGAACAATCCATTGGAAGGTTTATTGGGAAAAGTCTTGCTCCAAAGACCCCTCTTTTTGGCATAATTGTTTTTGAGAGTATGCCCAGCCATCCCTATTGCTTTGATTAACTGTTGCTTACTGATCGTTTTATTAGATTGCCTAGTTGTTTGCAAAATGGTTCAGCCTTGGTGTGATTGTATGGTATCTGGGGAGCTCACTTCCTCCATTCTGTAACTTAATTAATTGAGTTTGACTTTGAAATATGATAAGACTAAATTTCCACTTACGGAAACTAATGAACAGGATGACTGCCCTATGGGTAAAGATATTAATTTCCATAGGTTTTCAGCCTGGCCTGATGCCAAGGAGAGTGGGCCATATTATTGTGATATGATTGGAGTGACTGGAAGAATATGGGGAGCCAGCATGACCCTCATTACACTTCTGGACACTTCTCAAGTATGATCACTTTACTTTGTACAGCAGTTCAATCAAACTAATATGTGGCATAGATAAATCAAACCCAGCTGCACAGATGAAGAGGTTGTCTTAGAGGCACCCAGGTTAATTACGTTAAAGGGACTTTAGTTAATATCAAAGATTTATCCATCAGTCATGCTATACTATTAGGGGGTACAAGAACAAAAAAGAAGCTTCTTGTCATATGCTGATGTGTGAAAGGGCATGAAGTGTCTATCAGTAAGAGCAGGACTGAGAGCTCCAGGCTTGCTCCACATCACCCTGAATTAAAGCCTCCCTCCGTCAACCTGACGGAGCTGTGTGGTAAAGAATGAACTGCTCACCACATACTGACCGCAGTCCCACTGTCCACGCAAATTGGCCAATATATCATTTGCTAAGAGTGCAATCCCTGTGCTAGAGAAAGAATCTCCTATTTCTCAGAAGATGACCTTGTAAGGACAGCAATTTAGGGTTTTCTCTGTTCTCTCTCCCGCAAACCTGAATATAATCGTTTGAGTAACTCACTCATGGTTAAAATGAGAAGCAGAAGTGCTAAAGAGTACTTTTGGAGAATAATTGCCTGTATGAGGCTCTAATATGCTTTCTTGAGTTTAGGGGAGCGCTAATATTGCAGCACATTAAGCTTGTAGGATTCTCAAATATTTAGGAATAGATTTCATATAGGTTGGTTCCAAATAGTTTGAACTACTGTAAATACCATCATGTCTAATAGTGGATAAAATGTGATATGAAGGTAAATCAGTATGGAAAAATGTCAACAACTTAACATCTGTGTGTCTCCCTGAGAAAGTTCTGTTGAGCCAAAGTTTGCACTGTAATATAGCTGCATAATATTCTTACTGGGTAGCACTTCTCATTTCTCAGTTTGCTCTTTCTATGGTAAAGGTCAGTAGAAAAGGTCAATCAGTTCTATAAAAAAAAAACGAATGAAAATTGATCATCAAAGTTAGCTTGTTGCAAAAGAAATCTGGAGAGATACATTTATGGTAATGTCGAACTTATTTTGAGCTAATTTATTTTGCCATTTACCTCTAAACAGATATAGACTTTAGAACATTAGAGTGTTCTCTGTGTTCTCTGCTTATGGACAAGGTTTTTGCAAATGAGATTAGATTGGATGACTTAAATGGCTTCTGTTTATGGGAATCTAAGACTTTCTCATAGCTAAACCATTTTTTATTTAAGCACCAAGCAGCCCCTCTGGCCCCAACAGATTAGCAGCTCTCCATTATGTAAAAACAATTAATATTCATAACTGAATTTCATACTTTATTTAACCCGCACTGGCAAGGCAGAGTGTTTGTGTAATAATGACGGGCACCCAGGAGGCCTATTAATCCAGTGACTAATTCTGAAAAATCCACTATCCCCATAGACACGCTCAAAATTCTTAGTTTAGCATGTGTGTGTGTGTGTGTGTGTGTGTGTGTGTGTGTGTGTGTGTATGTGTATTTGTGTATGCATGTGCACTACTGCAAAGTTGAGCAAAAAGAGTTGCCAGCTCTTCCTTTCATTTTAAACAATTAATAACCCTGAATGGTTTGCACAAGTGAATGGAAGAAGTTTGATAAAATGCTTAACATTTCTTAGTTTTTCGCAGAACTCATGGGGTGAAAAGTGTGACTTGGCACCTAATCCAGGCCTTGACAGCACCCAGCCAGTTCAAAATGTTTTGTTGTATTCCAAATCAGACATTCAGAATGTGTTTGCTCAAGCCTTTCTCTTTATTGTATCTGTGTTGTGGAGGTTTTTTACAGAAATCACTGTACTAGTATGCTTGTTTATTTGTAGTAATGACTGAAGAAGTTTTATGCAAACCATCATTAGTTTTTCAGAGCTGCAAGCACATTTTTTTCTAAATGTTTCTGCAAATCTCTTCCATTTACAAGTGCTTTGAAACATCATTATGAAGAATAAGGCTGAGACCTGCTTTGAATATATTCGCACATGCATTTTTAACTCTATGCTCTAGCCTAATAATTTCCATTACCTGCTGAATGATGTTCATAACAATTTTACAAATGGAACAAATGTCCATCTCTTTACTTTAGCAAAGCCTCATTGTCTATATTGTGTAATTTGCTTATATTTACAACATCTTATGTCATATTGAATATACGGCCATATTGTAATAAGTGCCCATGCTGTGTCCCTGTGTCTTGTCTGTGTCTGTTATTTTTTATGGCATATGTCCCTGGTCCATGTGAGTTTGCTGTTGTTTTGGTTTATGCACCACCTTTGCCCTACCCTATTGTTGTCATGTTCACTTGTGTTCTTGTCTCCTAACTTCCCCAGGTGATTCCCCTCACAGTTCATTATCTATACTGTTGTGTTTTATTGTTTACCTTTGTCTGTGGCACAGTGCTGTTGCCTCATAGCAAGGTTTTGGGTTTGATTTCTAGCTGTGGCGGCTGAGGATCCTTTCTGTGTGAAGCTTTCTGTGTGAAGTTTTTGTTCTTTGCATTTTATTCGTTACTGAAGGGTTTATGTTGGGTATTCTAGTTTTCTTCTCACAGTCCAAATATCTGCACATCAGGTGAAATAGTGACGCTAGCATCACCGCAGGTGTGTGCATGTGTGTGTTTGCTTGTGTGTCTTACCTGTGATGGACTAGTGATTTGTCCAAGGTGTTTCACTGCTGTTATAGGGTCCAGCACTGGATGACCCTAGATAAGAAAAAGCACATACACATAAGTTGTTCAAATGCTCAATTAAGTGAAGCTATTCCCTCCTCCATAATTTTGTCAAGCAGTGATAGAGATCTGGGTTAATTTTGCCAGTAATTCTGCCACATCTCTGTGTCAAATAAGTTGTCAGTTTCTTACCTAAATCGTCCTGATAGACTCACAACAGTCATCATTAAGTGTTTCGAAAGCCTCACATAAGTAACTAATATTTTTTTCTTCACACTCCCCGCTTACGCTTAACATTAAACATGTTAATCAATGAAAAGGAAAGAAATACTAATAGGTAAATTGAGTAAATATGTATATAGGTAAAAAACCCCAACTCAATAAAGGAAACTTACGAATAAACACTAAGATATGAGAATATGATAAAAATGTGGAAAGGTCACACCTGCAGTGGAAGAGCGAAGCCGCTGATCAATCCAATGTAACTTCAACCAGATGGACCTTTACTTTGCTGACCAGCCAATGAGCCGGGAGATGTTATACTTCACCGACTCATATCACACATCTAGTGAATTCTTCTGGAATTGGTGGCCAGTCCCCAGGACAGCATGGTTAAGCCTTGGCCACTGTACCATCAGGACTTGTGTTATCAGTGGGGCTGTAATGGTATGCGATATTAAACCGAAATTGCGACACTCAGATACATGAACCTGTGTCATGATGGTGTGAGAAGGCAGAATCGTAACACTTCCCAGAGTTATCCTTCCCAACAAGTTAATTAATGTTGTCATTCAAAATAATGAATCTTTTAAGGGAACATACTAAACCGAATTTCTTCCTTAAGTGATTTGTTCGTTTTTCAGTTCAGTGGAGCTGTCAGCAGCTCCGGGAGAGAGGGAGGGAGGGATTGCGCATGTTGCCTGCGCCGCCTGCATGAACGAACCACTCAATGAACTACACTCGGCCAAATCATTTTCCTCAGAGGGATACACTTTCATGGCAACCGTTGTTCTACATTGTTTTAACTGAATAAGTTTCCAGATAAATGAACTTAAAACACAGTAATGAGAAGAGAGTGAGACTCACCAGCTATGTTGTAATCAAGTGTAACTTTTTTCAACTCTGTTAAATTGCCACTGCAACAGCTCACAAACAGTAGGACACAGCATGTAACAAGTAGTGCATAAAACCCACAGTTTGACAAAATGTGTGACTCATTGTGAGGAATGTGCTGTGGGGTATACGTTCCGTGAACAAATCACTCAGTGAGCCCCATTTGCAGAGTAGATCAGTTAAATAGCATAGCTACCATAGGACAGGACACTTAAAATATCATGATTTATAAATGAGTTTGTTTTTACAGATGTGTTTGTCAAAGCAACACAGCCACAACATTATAATCTCCCGGTCCCGGAAGCCATGCACTGAAACCTGAACCGCTCAGCCATGTATCAGTCAGAAAGACGTAGCCGCAGGTTCCTCCCGCCAAGCACTGAACAATTCGGTGAACAAATCTTTTGAACAGATCTTTTTAGTGAACAGATTCTAGTGATTCAGTACATCTAAAAAAACTGGGATCATTTTTGCCTGTCGCACGCACCAGATCACGCGACGCCACAAGGTCTAGGAAATGACTCACAACTAAGGTATTTAAATAGGAAAATTGATATCCTCTGCACACAGATATTTAAGTTCTGTGCTTCATGTCCAGGTGTCAACCTCATCTTCCTTCCTATGGTACCGTTAGTACTTCAGCTCTCTTGAGCCTTTATCATACCTTATCTGTGTGCATTGTGAACGTAGTTTCCTTGGTGGAAATCCTAATTCCTTCCTGGAGCATTCACAGACTAACTGTGTGATTCACCAGCTTTCTCGTGTCTCTCACACCCTAGCCAATCCATCACGCTTCAAGCGTTGCACATACACCTTCATTCGGATCTACTCCGTGACAGAATGTCTCTGTCCCTGAGATCAGCTGATATGAATCGCCTCTGGGAAATGCTCAATCAGCAGTCGGCCGAGATAGCATCTCTGAAGCAGGAGGTGGTGAACTTATGCACAGAGACTGCCAATCTCTGTACTGAAGTCAACAACCTGCAATAGACGTTTCCTGGTCCACTGGCTGAACGAGCCCCTGTCCCAGAGGCATCTGGTTCTGTAACTTCACCTTCCCCTTCAACTATTCCCAGTGTCATACCGAAAATGTCTCTACCTGAAAAATGGAATGGAGTGGACGGGCGATGCAATGTTTTTTTTAACCAACTTATTCCTTGTGTTTTAGTTTCAGACACATCGCTACCCATCGGACCGGAGTACATTAGCCCTCCTCACATCCCTCCTCTGTGAGTGGACTACAGTGGTCTTGAGAGTGAACGGGTCGACAGCTCACTCTTACGAAGAGTTCACTAGCCAGCTCAAGGCCGCTTTCCAACATCTGGAGAGCGAGGTGGTGGTGGATTCCTGGCTCGATCATCCCCGGCAGGGGGATCGGAACGTGAGCCGCTACACATCTGAATTTCGCACACTAGCCATTCAGATGCTATTATAAGGGATTATCGCCCCGAATGAAGAGCGAGCTGGTCGCTCGTGAGCTTCCTGATTCCCTCAAGAGTCTAATTCAGCTCTGTCTGAGGATCGATCTGCGTCTAGCCAGCGCGCCCAGACCTGCACTGCGGACCTACGTTCTAGAGGGAGGCTTGATTTCCATCATCCGCTCGCCACCACCCGTCTTCGAGGCCCACTCACATGGAGCCAGGCAACCCATGCAAATACGATGCACCTCCCTGTCAATGGCAGAGAAGGAAAGACGCTATCGGGAGGGCCTGTGTGCCTATTGCGCCTCCCCATCGTGCCATCTGTGCTCTCTGTCTGGAAAACGGTCAGACCAGGTGAATAGGGGGAGGAACTCACCTGGTCTGCAAACATCGCCCTCCTGTCCACCCACTGTTTCTCGGTTCTTCAAAAAAGGATCAAAAAAGAGGTGTTATCCCAGTCTGTACACATCACAGCCATTGACGGTCACCCCCTATCCAACAGTCACATCACTCACCGCACTCAACCCATCCAACTCACCATTGATGACCACTCTGAATCCATTCACTTCTACTTCACCATCTTGGGACACCTCTGGTTTCTTCTGCATGACCCTCTCATCTTCTGGTCCCAGCACAAGATCCTGCAATGGGGGCCAACCTGTCAGGAGCTTTGTCTCGCAGCTCAAGCCAGGACATGCTCTGGGGAGTCCAAGGCCCCCGATGTTGACCTGGAGACCATTCCCGTCCCATACTGAGATCTGGTGGAGGTTTTTTGTGAACATAATGCTGTCCGCCTTCCTCCTCATTGGCCTTACAACCTGGCCATTGACCTCCTGCCAGGCTCGGTACCACCCCGTGGTCGTCTATATTCCCTCACAGCAGGGGAGCAGCCTGCCATGGATGAGTATGTGGCTGAGGGTCTCCAAAATGGCACGCTTCGCGCATCTGACTCCTCTGCAGTCACATGGTTCTCCTTTGTGAAAATGAATAGAGGGGTCATAACAACATCACCATCAAGAACCGGTGTAAGATACAAGATGGCGCCAGTGTGTGTGGCCTGCCGTCTGTCGCTGCCTACCTTATTTGTGTTTTTAGTGTTGTTTCTGTGCGTTATGCATAATGTCAACTCACTAC
>JBBJLR010000024.1:10032531-10046764 GCA_037577145.1 Brachypetersius gabonensis
TAGTTCTGTGTCTTGATGCAACTCTGCTGATGACACTTTGAGACACACCAAGTTCACGAGCAACATCTGACTGCCTGTCACCGACCCGAAGGCGCGCTATGGCCAGGTGGCGCTGCCTGTACGTTAAGTGACGTCGTGTGTTCGTGGCTGTTTGAATGATGAACTTGGAATGACTTACTGACAATACCAGCTTTTTATATCCACAGAATGTTGAAACTGATGCCACATTGAAAAAGTTGTCTTTTGGTATTGGCCTTAATATAAGGCACACCTGTACACAATGAGAACATTACATGGAAAACACAAAATGAGGTGTGTCTATCACCCCAAAACAATTGCCTCACTGTCCCAAAAATATCTGTCTCTCAGAATATCCCTAACTTATTGTGAGTAGTGTATGTTAGTTACTTAGAATGTAACTTATTGTACTAAAGGGATGTAACACAGTTCCATCAGTTGATGTTTTGTGGACTGAGAAATTGTTAAAAAGATTTAAAACTAACAAAAATGATTGTGTATGTTTTTATTTCATTATTATAATTTTAGTAATATTCGAGAGTAATATTTGTCAGCTTACTGTGTTAATGGTACTGCATGAAAAGTTTGTTCTTGTATTCACAAAAAATGGCAGAGGTCTTAATTCACTGTTATAAAGATCTGCAGTACCGTAAAACCGGCAGGGACTGCAGATCTGGCACCCGCAACTACTGATGTTGGTAGGGAGAATTAAAAGCTCCCAAGTATATTGGACTTTAATAGAAATAATGTGGACAATGCTCATTGCCAAAAAGTACAACAGGTGCTTTGCATGTAAACATTGTTGTATCAGGTATGTTCTTTAAGTGAAAGTGCCCATTCCGTCATACAGCACACAAAAATTTGTCCTCTGTGTTTAACCCATTCACCAAGTGAAGCAGCAGGCAGCCAGGAACACAGCGGTAACTCATTCAAAGGTACCACAGAGGTGCTTGTCAGTCTTAGGAATTGAACTTGCGAATGCCCTTACCACTAGGCTACCAGCTACCCCAACATAAACTCAGATGACCAAAACATAACCTGAAGTATCATTCAGAAATTCCCAATTTCAGTTTAAAATAAAGCAACATTAATTATGTTGTTAATTGGATTTTTTCTTCAAAAAGTACCAATAAGAATACTGAACCAATAAGCCATATCGGTAAGAGTCGTAGTACCATTAAATCTTAATTATTCCTATCCCTACACAGAGTATGTGTTTCATTTTAAGTTGTCCATAAACATCAACTCTGTCCTCTTGATGTCTTGAGACATTGAATAGTTTTGCTCAAATTCATCACCAGCACCTTTAATGTAACATAGGTATTGACAGACTTAAGCCATGTTGATAGCTATGTCTAATACTAGGTTTCTGTGAGGAGACCTTTGACAGAAGTTAAACAAACATATTGACAAAAAAATTAAATAAAAATACAGTAATGTGTGCTGGTCAGTTAAGTAGCTTTTAAAATATTATTTACCCATAAGTTTGCATAGTATATAATGATCCATACAATCTCTAGTTAGTGGATTGTGTGTCTACCTGTGCAATTTCAGGCTGTTATGGTGGTGAGTCTGTGTCTATCTATTGGGTCTGGCAATTAGATTAGGCCGCTGTTGCATGTGTCATTGCAATTTATGTGAGGACAATAATGGGGGGAAGTCTAGCAATCTCACAGCTGAGCAAAAAAGTTGGTTGAGAAAGATACCTTTAATAACGTCCATCCTCAAGCAATTGGCTCACTGCTAAGCGCTGCCATTTTATCCCTGAAGGATGGCATCCAATTATTTGTCCTAATTTAATAGACTTCCACTACAACAGCTTTTCAATTTTCTCTGAGACAAGGTCCACATAGGGCTATGTGAGAAGTTTAACTATATTATCATTTTCTGAGTTTAACTCAACTACACCTTTGTGCTTCAAGTTCAGTCTGTGTTCAATGAGGATCGGAGAACATTTCTTTTGAAGGTCCATAGTCCTCTGAAATTGCTCATGAATGCTGAATTTAAAAAAAAACCCCTGTATTTACTAGTTGCTAGTAAATATAGAGGCAGATCTTTAATGAGCCATTGTCTCATATGCAGTTGTGCCTCCTACATATAATGCCTACCACTGGTGTTCACTAAATAGAGAGAGAGAGAATGCAAGCATAACATTCTGACAGAAAGCAAATATATTGTGTCACTGTTGCAGGGGCAAAATGAAAGTATCATCCCTGATGTGCCATGATTAAATCCATTATATGGATAACTGTGGATATATGCATTAATTAGATTTAATTTGCTCACCCGTGACATGTTTGCAATTTATTTTACATTCCTTCTGAAAATACATTGAATCTTTAAATATGTTTGCAAATGTTTTTGTGTGTTGGGAATGTAATAAATGAAGCTATACAAATGCATTTTATTAGGGCATCAAGAACTTCTGAGAGAAGAACTGAATAATTGATGAATAAACACATTAATGTGAGGAGGTTTTTTAAGCATACTTTGATTCTCCTTAATATTCTTTATTGGATCAGTGCACAAATTGTTCAGTGTTATTGCTGAATTCATTTAGAATAGCAGAGGCTCTGTTATGCACTTTTCTTCAAAACACATTAAGATTTGCTCAGTAAAATGAGATGGAGGAGTATCACTCAGAATTAATCTGAAATTAAATTTAGTTTTCCAGTAGTTACATCAACAACTGGTGTGGCTTAACATCAACATCAGACTGTTTAAAGCTACAGTCAGAATCAGTTTTCCTTCAAGTTTTCCTTCAGTTCATAGGTCAATAAAATAAATATGTCACAAAAAAGTGTTTATTGTCTGTCTTACATTCTTAAATGTCTGTTAATTTTGTGTGTATGAGTGAGTGTGTGTGTGTGTGTGTGTGTGTGTGTGTGGGTGTAGGTGCACATTCATTAAACAAAACAAACACAATGGATATTAAGCAAAACAAAATCAGTGAACAATGAACTAGGCAATAAACAGAAGCACTGGAGAAATGCAAAACAGATTACCACAAGATAACCAACAAGGTAGGGACAGGTATTTGTCAGGGTGCACCAACAAATGCTAATGTTGGACCAGCCTGGATAATAATAAGACAGCTGGGACATGGTGGGTTTATAGACAGAAAGGTGGCAGCATGGGGGATGGCATCACATGCATACATACATACATGCAGACATATGTACATACAATTACACAGAGCAGAGGAAAAGCACAGTTGCAGATGGTGAAAGTTATGAGAAGTACAATCCACAAATCGGTGACACAAATGGGTGTCACAAATGGCTTCCGAAAAACTCAAGACGGTGACAGGAAAAGTTTGTAACCTGGAAACAGGCAACATTTATGCCATGAAAGACATGGCTTCCGAAAAACACAAGATGGTGACGGGAAAAGTTTGTAACCTGGAAACAGGCAACATTTATGCCATGAAAGCCATGAAGGTCTATACAAAGGGTAATCCAAAAAGTGAAGTCAAAAATAGAAGCAAAAAAACAAAAATAGAAGCAAAGTCTAAGAAACCGATAATCTACACAGAGTACTTACAAAGGTAATCCAAACACATGGGAGGTAAATTAATGACCAAAGAAATACATTGTGTAACATCTGGGTATAAATAGACAAGAGAAGGTTTCTGAGCATGTGCATGGGTGTGGGACCAAGGGGCGTGGCTAAAACTCTGGGGAACATGATTGATAGAACAATTGTGGAGGTGTAGTTATTGTCGTGATGTTCAGATTCGTTACAGTACCCCCACCCCCTGGGGACAGCACCATCCCACGTCTGGCTGGCAGTCGTAAAAGACTTGTATCAGGCCAGGGTGCAAAATATCCTGGGGGGGAACACAACACTGTTCCTCAGTCCCCTTTCCTTCCGGATCCACCAAATATTCAAGTTGATGCCTGTGCCAGCGAATGTTATAGAGGCATTGGATAGTGTAGGTTGGGGCCCCATTGTTAATCCACAGTTGAGGTGGGTCTGAGGCAGCATGAGACAGCAAGGGGTTTTGCAAAGCAAGGAAACATGAAAGATGGAACTGACCCCAAAAAATCTTAAGTAGATACCCGGGGTTGACCAGAAGGCCTTTAGTAGATACGCATACGAAATTACACTGATGATAAATCAAGGCTGTACGTTTTCACCTGTCTGATATTTGGTCAGTCATGGGCTCATGGGTCAATGCCCCATGAGCGCCACAAAGAAAGATATGCCTGTTGCTTAGGTGGTAAGTTGACTATGGGCTGTTTCTGCCCAGAGTAGATGATGGGTCCAGGAGGTACACTGGATGGCACAATAGCACCACAGATATTTCTGTAGTTCTGTAGATGTCTGGATATTGGAATGGGGATGGTAACCAGAGATCAGACAGACTGAAACCCGCAGAAACTCTCAGTAAATTGGCCCAGAAGCAAGCAAGGAACTGGGGTCCTCAGTTGGACAGAATGTCCAAGGGGGGTCTGTGATTCCTGACCACTTCTCATAATACTACTATTGCTGTTTGAGGAGCAGTGGCTAGATGTAGCAGGTAGGAATGAACCGTTTTAGTGAAATAGTCTACTAGGACCAGAACGACCAAGTTCCTAATGGAAGGGGGTAGTCCTGACATAAAGACCCTAGAAACCAGGGCCTCCATGAAATGGGTAATGGTACACAGGGGAGGGGGCTCAGCATGCTGGGTGGCCTAAATGTCATCCAGGAGGGTCTACCTTGCTGGTGCCATTATACAGAATATAATAAGGATAGTCTCTGGAGATGGGTCTGCCAGGTCATTGTGATGGGAGAGGTCATCTGTTTTAGTGTTCTTAGAACTGGGTGAAGAATAGCGCCCACAGTTCTTGCCTTGAATTGAGACAGTGGACTTCTTGGATGTATTCCAGGTTCTTGTGGTCCACCCACACCAGGAACGCATGTTGAGCCCCCACTAGCCAATACCTCTTCCAATGCCAATTCCACTGCCAGCAATCCTCTGTCACCCACATTGTAATTCCTTCCTGCCACCATGAGTCGCCTTGAGCATTGAGGGAGAAAAGTTGGTGCTGCTTGATAGTGGAGGGTGAATTGGCCAGTCCAGGACTGCATTGAGTTTCAAAGGGTCCATCATGATGTCTTGGTGGTTTTCCTTGAACCCTAGGAAGGAAGCCTAGGTAGTGTGAAATATCCAATTCTCGAGTTTCACATATAGTTGATATTACAAGTCTTTGAAGGACTTACCCAACTTGTTGAATGTGAATTTGAATATTTGGTGAGAAGATCAGGATGTTGTTGAGGTATACAAACACAAATCAATCTAAAATGTCCAGGAGAACACTGCAGGCCAGGACTTGCAACACAGCAGTTTAAATGTCTGAATTATAAGATAATCATAGTGGCTGTTAGGAGTGATGAAGTCTGTCTTCCACTAACCCCCTTCTCTCATTTGTACCAGGTGATATGCATTGTGGAGATCAAGTTTGGTGAAGATAATGGCCCCGGTCAGTCTTTTGAATGTGGAGCTGAGTAGAGGTAAGGGGTACTTGGCTGCCATGGGAGATTTTTCAATCCCTGCTGGATGTATGCTTCCATAGCTTTAGTCTCTAATTAGCCATAATGGGCATGTTTTGAACTCCAGCTTGACCGACATGAGAGGAAAACAGTCTAAACTTGGGGGTGAGATTTGGATGCAAATCCATGAGTTGGTTTGCAGGGTCAGTTGACGAGGACAGTATAACAAGGAGGTCGCACTGAGTAGCTGTGGGGATCAAAGGGGTCTTGCTCTCTCAGGAGTTCCCGTTCCCCTGGTGAGCTGGGTCATTTCCAGTCCATGCGGGATGAAAGTGTCACAGCAGTACAAGAAGCAAGATGGTGAAAGGACAGTAAATGCCAGATTGAGTGTTGCTTAAGAAAAGGGGAGACAAGGAGCAAGTTAAACCTGCTGGGATTGTGGGAGAAACACAACAGAAGAGTAATAATCAGGGTGCCCAGACTCTGTATTCTGGTGATTTTGACAGTCAGGAGAAGGGCTGCTGAAGGCTAGGCTGTGACACTAGGCTGTGATGCTGACTCACACACATCATCAGGAAATGATTTGAAAGGCTTGTCATGAGGCACATGAAATCATGGCTGCTCCCAGTACCAGAATGCAATGGTTTGCATATACAGTAATCCCCCACTTCTCATGGAAAAACATGATGCCTAAAAATGCCTATTTTTTTTTAGTGTACACTCTAAATAGACCAAAATACTTTAATTTCATTTTAAACTCAGTTTAATGCATTAACCTTAATGAAAATGTAAAGGTAAACCCGTATTCATACTGTGCAGTTTACATTGAACTCCTGCAGTGCTAGAATGTAAATATTGATATTACCCATTTATAGACTGTACTTTAATTTATGCATGGGCATTTTCTTTGGTATGCACTGTCCATTTCTTTGATATAAGCAGAAGGGGTGTATCACCAAATAATTTACTTTTCACCCAGCACATCTTATTCAGGCGCTTCAGGAGGAGTCATATTGTAGTAACCCGCTGGTTAAAGCAAACACTGGATAGTGACTGAGCTCAACAGCTGCTTTTAATTTAATTTACAATAATAAAGATACTGCTGCTTAAGAAAAACAAAACTAAGGTGCTTCAGGAGAAGTCGTATTGTAGTAACACGCCAGTTCTCCGTGGCTTCTTTATTGCCAGATGATGCCTCTCCATATAGAGAAACACACTTAATATTGAATTGTTTCTGAAAACGATCAAACCATCCCTTACTGGCATGAAAATCAGGCTTCAGTGCTGTTGATGTACCTGGTTGTGGTTTTTCCGTACCTTCTGCATTGTTTCCTGTAGCGAATTGCTGGTACAATTTCCACGCTTTCTCACAGATCGTTACTGTCCAGGGGGATGTTCTTCTTCCCACAGTAAGTGATCCACAATACCAAGGCAGATCCAGTTAGGTTCTCAGAAAAAATCTCTGTAAGACTGTCTCTGCAACTGTTGATCCGCATAAAATCTGGATCATTACTGTAATCACAACTGGTTAGGGACCAATACTATCACCACTATCCTTCACATGACCCTCACCCTTCTGGACAAAACAGACTCTTGTGTGAGCACAGAGTTGAAGTACCATCTTCAGCACCATCATTCCACAGCATTTGATCGGAAAGCTAAAACTGCAAAGCATGAACATCTCCCTCTGCAACTGGATCCTGGATTTCCTTATTGGGAAAATAATCATCTAATCAGCTCCTGTCCTGCACAATCCAGACCTCTGGGTGCCCTTCATTGTCCACACTCATACCTTAGAAATGAGGCTGGGGGGATGCTTCCTCAGGTCTTTGATGAGGAGGAGCATACAGTGGTTTATGTATGTAGGAAACTGATGCAAGTAGAAACCCAGGTATGCCGCTATTAAGTTCAAAGCCCTGGTCACCAGCTGGGCTGTAGACGGTCTAAAGTACTTCAAGCTCATCAGGGACCATGCAATCCTTCAGAGGATATCCAGAGAAACAAATAACAATTGCATAATTAATTGGTTTGTGTCTCTGCAGGACTACACATTTACAGTGCATCGAGCAGAATCCAGCCACAGCAATGCAGATGCTCTTTCACACTCACACACCTTGTTGGTCTATCTTTTCCAGGGGGAGAGGGTTTGACACTGTGATGGCAGGCAGTCAGCACTGCTACAGAGAAATGCCAGAGCTCTGCACTTGCTGCTGTCCATGACGCTGAGGGACCCAAGACCAAAAGACAGTAGGAGGAAAATGACAGAGTCACAGCCCAATGTTGTGCTTAGTCGCAGAACATGTGAGGAGGGACAGGGCACCTGCAGCATATTGCCAGCTACCCTCAATGAGAAGCAGGTGCCCTATATAATGTCTGTAATACCCCAGTATATGAGAATAAATTGAGAATTAAAAAATTGAAAATAAAATTAACACTTGGACACGGTAGATTCAAGCCCTGAGGACTGTTCCTGCTTGCAACCAAGATGTTGGACATCTTGATGCCCCCTAAACTCCCTTCACCCCTCATACTTATAAGCAACAACTACTGACTGGCCCATGCTTTCATCAGTCTTTTCCACTAAATAAAGAGCACCAACCAGTCACTTCAAAACACTGGCCTTTACACTGCACTGTCTCTGATGAGTCATTTTCTTGGTTAACAGGATAAGAGTTGAGTGTGGACTTGTGTGGGCATTTTTGACAGCCACCGCCCAAAAGAGTCTCTCTCAAAAGGGCGGAGAAAAAAGTAAAGCAGGCTCTTATCAGGCAATAAAGTGGAAAGAGATCAGAATGAAGAGGTCTGTTAAGAGATCTAGATTTGATAGGCAAAGCACCCATCTTAATCGACAACACACTGGTGGTGAAAGGGAGTTTGAGAGCTAGGAACTACAAGATTCTTCCATTTTTTATTTGCATTTTTTCTCAAGATTTGCGACCTTGTTGCTTTCTGCTCTTTATTGTTTAAAGAAAGTTATTGATATAAGTGGGGCATTTGAGAGAAAATAGCTTTATAGACAGTACATAAACATGATAGTGAATGCAAAAAAAATCATGAAACTGTTATCATTTAGTCAATAAAACAAACATGCACATTGAAAGAATAGTTTGAATTTTAAAGATGACTCTCTCATTTAAATGTTGCTCATTAGGATGCTTTGTCCACTATACTGGGTTTGTAATAATGAGCCTCAGTGAGGAGATTTCTCTTAAGACTGTCCTCCAGATAAACTTTAGACACACACTGCTCATACATTTCTTATGATTTAGTTATCGGCATTGTCCTGACCTTGCCTAATACAAGCAACAATTATTCTGGTAAAACACAACCATAAAATCATCCAGGAGCTATTGTTGAACTCAATGCATCTTACCCACCCATGGTAGTGTTTTAATAGGGCTGTGATTAATCTTAATTAATTTATGAACAGGAATGTTACTAGGCATAGGCAGCCTACTTACCCAGTTGACAGTTTTTCTTGATAAAAAAAGTTAACCACCACCACATTCTCCTTCTACAATTGTTGTAGTGTTTAGTTCTAAAGTTGTATGTTGCATATTGGAATTTGGCTCTCGCTCTCAATAGCTGACTTACCATTTGGAGCAGCAGGAGTACCCTAGGGGGCAAGCAGATTTAAAATAGTTGGTAGGTCAAAATCCAAACTGTGATTTCTTGCTCTGTACGGTTCTTGCTTTTTCCTCTGAGAAGCTGCTCAAGTAACAGCAGAAATTGACAAATTAATCAATCAATTAATCAATCAGCCAATAAATGAATCATTCATTATTCATATTCAATTAATCAGTCAAGCAATCATATTTGATTTTGTTCTTTGTATTGCCCCTAGTCCTCAGGTGTCCACGGTGTTAAACATATTTAATCCTATGGTCATCCATTAACATGGCTAAAACAACCCAATCTCACAACTTTTCATGATATATCATGATATACAATCAAAATATGTGCTGGCATCATGCTTTAGGGCTTTTTTTCATGCTAGGACAGTGCTTGTATTTTAATGTACAGTGTGTAACACTGCCAGTATCTGCGCTAACAGTTACTGTTAGGGTTAGAGTTAGGCTTAGGGACTCTCCTCGTCATTTCAACCTGTTTCAACTGCTTTGCAAACAACCAAATCAACCAAAAATTTCTCTCCTACTGTTCCTCAGTCACCAGTTACCAACAATACTGGCATTAAAATACATAGAGTAGGGAAGTGGTGTTCTAGTATGAAAAAGTGAAGTGTTGTCCTACAATGAAAAATAGCCCTAAAGCATGACCACAGCACGTATTTTGATAATATTGTATATCGTGATGGCTTCCCAAAAATTTGTGGGACTGTGCTCTAGAAACAGCATAACTATTTCATGGGTATGGAGGACACAACTGTGGGATAGACTTCAGAACAAGCAAGCTTTAATGGCGGGAGGCAGGCAGAGCTGGACTGGTGAGGCACAAGTTCCATTTGTCCCAAGCTGTAATAAACTCACACATCTAGGATAGGAGACTACTGATTGCACATCCTCTTTCTGGACAGGCTGGCTTTTAAGCTGCGTCACGCTGAAGGGCTTGACACAAACAACCAATCACAAGATCATGAAACTATTACTCTTAACATGAACACAAGACAGGTGTAATCAGGTGCCTAGCAACCCAGTTGACTCACATGCAGAGCCTCCAGCCTCTCCACCTGGGTTGCCCTGACACTGAGTCAAGACACACCAACATATGACATCACAAAAAGGGGACATGACATGTGTACACTTAATACTCAGGGGACAGGGGGCGCTAGGGGCATGACCGAGGCAACCTGAACATGACAAGCTATCAACTAAAATGAGATAGATGGTTGTGGATCTGCATATTAGGAATTAGTTATTTAAATAAAATAACAATCAGTTATAACAAAACAGCAACAACCTGAAAATACGCCATTTGCAACATATAACATCCCAGATTCATCTTTTCTGTCCCAGTCAAGGGAAATGAGCATATCATAAAGTATATAAATAGGTAACAGGTGAATCCACATCACTCAGACATTGAGTCTCCTTCTTGTCCCTCAGTCATTGTCTCAGGATATCATTCTGTGTGTGTTTGTGAACGCTGATTCCAGTGGGACTTTGTTCACAGAACAAAGTGCGTGAATCTACCAACCCTCTTGCTTTTGTCTGTGCTTAGTTTCATCCGTCATGCTATATGGGTGAACTCCTGGCACAAACTCCTTGTGACACCTTGCAATCGTAGCCATGAGATCAGATGCAGGTGGGTGCATGGCTAAAGGAAAAGAAAATAATAACAAATGAAAGACATATGTGGACTATTGTATCTCATTGTGTTTTTTAACTTGTGCTGCCCTTTTAAAGCCCTAATGCCCTAACACAGAAAAAAGGCAAGTATGGGCATATTTTGTTGCTGCACCCCCAACTGTTTGCATAATACAAACACGGCATGCCTAGAATGCAGCAAAAATACATCCAGTGGCAATCCAACAAATATGTAAAACAAAAAACAAAAAGTAAAAAACATAAACCCCTGGTACTGAAGACAAAAAATAAGTTAATGACATCAACACTATCACTAGCTAGCACTATGTGCTACAACAACAACCCACCATATCAACAGCTGAAAATTTTGGTTACAATATGACATGTCAAACATTGTATTCTGTCAGAAAGCACAGTGGCCCTGTTTATTCTAAATACAAGCGGATCTTCCGAGATGGTGTGGCCACGTCCAGATGCCTTCCTGATCACTCCACTTAGACTGTGCTCTTTTTTGGTTTTATTTTATATTGTTTTGCTCCATGTTCCAAATTCAGCCTGTTTAATAGTTAATGACAGTAGAACACCTCCCAAAGTCGGAAAGAACCACGCGTAAGTAATTTCGGATACTTTTAAACCAGATCTACCATGACTGAGATACTGCCAGGCATCTGAAAGAGGCTGAGACAGCAAGTGCATGGAGCAGCACTGCCTAGTATCCTGCTGGCTGTCACAGTTAAGCCTGTGAACTTGTGAACTCTGGGGCAGTTCCTGCCTGCGACCACTGGGGGTCACATTGATCCCATGGACTTCCCTCCTTATAATGGACTAATCAAGCCACCTATTCTTAATTACCCTGTCATCACTCCCTTCACCTGTTGCTGTTCCCCTATCACTCATTGTGTTTATAGTTGCCTTCTCCTGTTGTTTCTCAAGTTAGCATACCCTCACCTTGTGTATCCTTTTCTCCTGTTCTGTATGTTTCCGTTCTAATTAAACCATCTCAGTGTTGTATGGAAGTCTGCTCTGGTGCTCTTCAATTATACTACAGGACTGGATCATGACAGAATGCTAACGTCCTTAAACACCGTGGCTTATCCCCAGATGACCACCCGACCTACCTCGCGGAATTCCCTTCAGCTGGATTATGGCAGCACGGACAAGAACTACGGCGAGGAAGAGTGGGGTGAGAACACCGAGGCTCGAAGAGGAAATTTCGACTGGCACAGATACGTTGCCAGCCTTCCTCCCGGGTCTTATCTGGCGTTCCATGGACCTCCCGGAATTCCCACATACCTTAGCAACGAAGACAAGGAATTCACAGATGGCTGGATTGGACCACCGGAAGACCGGCCAGTGAGGATTGCGTACAGAGACTTTTTTTGGGGGGGATCCGTGTCATTGGAGAGACCACGCAACTGGAGAAGGAAAAGGAAAAGAGGGAAGGCGAATTGGTCGAGTCCCACTTCCTCGACACCGGACCCTACTCGGTCTGAACTATACTCTTCACCTCCAGTTTTTGATCTCTTCCCATCGACACCGGCTTCATCTCACCGCTGACTCTCAGCCAGTCCAACTGGCCTCTCAGTCACTCCAGCTAGTCAAGCTTGCCCCTCAGCCAGTCCAGCTGGCCTCTCATCCATTTCAGCCAATCAAGCCTGCCTCTCAGCCAGTCCAACTTGCATCTCCGTCACTCCAGCCAGACAAGCCTGCCTCTCAGCCAGTCCAACTGGCCTCTCATACATTCCAGCCAGTCAAGCCTACCTCTCAGCCAGTCCAACTGGCCTCTCAGTCACTCCAGCCAGTCAAGCCTGCCTCTCAGTCAGCCCAGGCGACTTTGCAGCCACTCCAGTCAGCTCAGATAACTTTACAGCCACTCCAGTTGGCACAGATGACTTTGCAGCTGCTCCAGTCAGCCTAGCCTACCAGCCGCCGGTCTTTGCACCGGGTGGACCTTCTCCTGTCCAACCGCCGGTTTCCGCACCTGGCAATCCTGCTCCTGTCCAGTCACCGGTTCCCGCACCAGGCGGCCCTGCTCCCGATCAACCGCCGGTTACCACACCGTGTGGTCCTGCTCCTGTCCAGCTGCCGGTTCCTGCTCAACAGCCGGTTTACACACCGTGCGGTCCCTCTCCTGACCTGCTGCCAGTTTTCATAATGGGCTGTCCTGCTGCTGACCTGCCACCGGTTTCTGCACCGGGCGGCCTTGCTCCTGATCGACCACCGGTTTCCGCACTGGGAGCTCCTGCTCCTGACCGACCGCCGGTCTCCGCACCAAGTGGCCTAGCTCTCCGGATTATACAGACTATTCTGACTCCTGATCCATTACCGGTCTCCACACCGGGTGGACCTATTATCCGGATTATATCAACTATTCTGTCTCTTGCCCCGTTACCGGTTCCTACACCAGTTGGAAAGTTTTATTTGCAGCAGATGTTTCAGATAACATCACTTGCTGCTGAGGAAAAATGAAAATAAACCACGCTTTCAAGGTCTTAACGAAAGCAGTACACTAGCAAGAATTGGCGTATGTGGTACGACAAATGCGTACCAGTTTTCAGTCTTCACTGCGCAAATGCGTACATAATTTGAGTAACTTCATTCTGGATCTCTAAGTACCACCACTCAAGAGAAAACCTTAACAAGAAAAATAATTATGACGTTTTATAATGCGGTTCCTGTCGTTCTGCAGAGCTTTGCTTCTGTACCAGTCAAAATTCAGTCAGATCAGGTCTGGAGTGATCTGCGCCTGAGGTCCATGATGAACTTTTGGAGCTCCTGTGCGATGTTGGGTTTCCGTAGAGATCCGGTTCTGTCTGTCATTCTGAGGAAAATCCCCAGCTGAGTGAGATATTTTTTCTCACTTGACAGCCATGACAATAAGTACAAAAACAGGCTGAACTTGGAAACTCATCTTGAGTAGCTCTGCCAGCGTGCCTTTTTCATTTCGACCAGTTAGTGGCGAGACGGCAGACACACCATACTAGAATGTTGCTTTAAAAATTTTTATGGAAAATAATCCCTGTGGGTGACATAATTTTGGTTAAAAATCAGTTTGCACATTCAGCACTATTTGACCCGTGGGTCTGTGTGTGGGGGGTTGTGGTTGTAATGGTTCCAGCACCCATAGTAAAGTGAAACCTTTTTAATTTGGGTGCATACCAATTCATTAATGTAGGTACTCATTGTCAACCACTGTTTATGTTGCTAATTATTTTAACTTAAACCCTTAACTGAAAGGCTGCTCAAGCCAGACATACACTACACAACTTATAACATCTAGGTTTACTGAGGTACAGACACAGAAATACAGATATTTGAATATACTCTAAGAAATTTGAGTACAGTATTTTAGTATAAAGTATTTTATATACATTTTATATACATATTACACTACTACTACACTACTGTTTACAATACTCTGGTCACTGTTACATTACTCTGTTTACATCACTCTGGTCACTTTGTTCACTCTT
>JBBJLR010000024.1:10051322-10063204 GCA_037577145.1 Brachypetersius gabonensis
AGTAATGTAATTTCAATTCTCTGTATGTTCAGTACATATGGCAGAATTGACAATAAAGTTGACTTTGACTTTGACTTGCCTTTGAATATTTCACTCTATGTATATACGACATGAATGGATAGCTACAGCAACCTTCAGTAGCTGTATCATTTCACAAAGTCTGAAGAGTAATTTAACTGAAATGTACCTAAAAGTCTAATTGCTACATTCCCAGGCTCATGACATTCTTATGATTCAGAGTATCAGACAAAAACCTGGCTTGTAAGGTGATTTTAATTTTGAAATGATGTAAGTAGCTTATACTATGTCTCAACAAACACTCAAACAGTACATTAGCTGCTCTACTGTAATCCTGTTGTATCAGAGTATGAATCAATACTAGAAGCATTTCTATTGTGTGTATTATTAACTTGTTATTACACAGTTATTAGACACACAAGGTAAAGTGTGACCTTTGGTTATTACTTTTATTACCTATCTCTTATTTTAATGAAGTTCTGAAAGGCACATGTTATTGTTTTCTTTCCTGATGCACTCCAAAGAGTGGATGTATATTTTAGTTTGCTAGATGCCTGGATGTGTTGCCCAATAACATTTTGAGATTGACTCTTCCACATAATGGTTACTAAAGGAATTTTCATTAAAATAAAAAGAAGTGCTTGAACACATAAGCTGGGATAAATGGTTGCTATAATTATCTTGGTGATGCATCTTTGAAAATATTGATATTGTTGCTCAGCTCACCTACACTCAAAACTCTTCCACTACAGGGTTATGCCTGAAGGGTATGAAGATAAGCCCTACACCTGCAAATCATATCAATGTTTAAGAGCATTGAAGCTAAGTGTAGAAAATCATTTTCACAAAAAAGAAAAGAAAAAGAGAAAGAAAAAGAAAAACGTTAATAGAGGTGAAAGAAAATTGGAAAGGACTGCAGTCAAGCATGGTGTGGCACTAAATTAATCCAGCCAAGGAAAAGGGCATTTGAGAGAGAGTCTGACTGAACCTCTCAGAGAAGCTCTACTTTGTTTGGCTATGATTTAAAAGCCAAGCGAAACATAGGAAAAAACAAGCAGTGAATAATAAAGAGCAAGCCCACAAAGTATAAAATGCACTGGTGTAAAAAATGTTTAAAATGGGCTTTTGACCTTGTGGAGATTCATTACTGACAACCCACAATATTTCAGTGTTGTATTATTTAACATTACACATAAAGTCCAAACTTTATGACTATTGCTGTGAATAGTGTAGGCCTATATAGTGCACTCAGCTGTGCTTCATTACTTGAAAAAGACTTTGTAATTTATTCAACGCCATGCCCACATAACCAGTTAATTACCCGAACTCCACTGATCAAGGTCAAGGGATGCTGTCCACCCACCTATGCACCAATACTAATAACAGAGAAGTTTGGTGTTAAATGCAGAAATTGTGACCTTATGACCTTGACACCTGCTTCTATTAAGTGTTGAGCTGCAATGAAAAGCCTTTTCCTCTAAAAAACAAAACCACAAGTTGAGCAGTGAGTAGGTTTCAAGCCATTACCTAGCTGACAGGTCTCAGCTGGGGTCGACTGTCACTGTGTACCACACACGCAAAGGCACCTATTTACCGAATGGTGAATGTCAATATGCAGTGAGAAATTATTGCGATAAAACTTCAGGAAGATTTTCCTGGGGAGAAGAGATAGCTTTGAATTTTGCTAACGTTTTAGATACTGGCATCATACGTTTACTTCAGAATGACCATCAGATAGTTGGGATGGAAATTTGTTAGCATGTGAAGAAACATTCATTTTTTGGAGCATGTAGTATATTAATGTGTTTATGTCCATTTGAATGTAGCACTAATGCGAAATCTTTTTTTTTTTTTGCTGTTCCTTCCTTCCAAAGCAGAGAACTTCAGCATGGCAAATGTGGTCACCCATCCAGCGCTTGTCACAGTTTGAGAGTTATATACTTTAATTGCTTTCTGGGCACATTTGTATGGAAAATTATGCAAAGCAGCTCAGCGAGCATAATGAGGGCTAGTCTGAAGATCCTGCAGAGAGTAGAAAGGAGTCTATTTAAAAAAATGAAACCCATAAGTGATCTTTTGATTGTTTTTTCCCACTGAGGTAATATGTTGACATGGGGGGGTAATTGAAAGCTGAAATGTGATCAGTCTTAGTCATGAAGAGACAAGGCATGGCAATCAATTGAATGCTGCTGGACCTTATCAATACAAGACACTATAGGCAAATAATTTTATTTTTGGATAAATTGTATCTATTACATGTTTTCTCTTAAAGCTCATTGTGTTCTTAAGACAGCTCTGACCCATCAAGGTATGGACTCCACAAGACCTCTGAAGGTATTTGTCACCAAGAGATTATCAGCAGATCTGGTTAAGAGATGGGACTTCCATTGATTAGATTCATCTGTCTGGAACAGCTCACAAATGCTTGATCAGACTGAGATCTGGGAAATTTGACAACCATATCAAGAAGGAGTGTACTTGGTCTGCAACAATGTGGCTCTTATGTGCCCCAAGGTTCCCAAGGTTTCTCAACAGTACATTGCCCAGAGCAGCACACTGCTGAAATTATTTATCAGAGCAGACCACCTTCTTCTATGGTATAGTTCTGATGCTCAGATGCCCATTAGAGGTTCTTTCAGTGATTGGCAGGTGTCAGCATGGACTTTCTGATTGGTTTGTGGCTATTCAGCCCCATACTCTCCCCATGTGAATTACAAAGGCTTCTGTGCCCATGACCCTGTTGGCATTGTCTTTTGTTTGGCCACTACTGCAAACTAGGAACTAGTTTCCTGTGGGATATATCTTGAACATGCATATATGCATTTTATGTCTGTTCTAATAAAAACATTCTCACAAATGGTTCATGTTTTCTGAGATCTCACTGGACCATACATATCTGATGAAATAATATTTCTCTACTTTCAGAAACACAAATTTCAGGGTTTAAAATACATGCATGCAAAATAAATGCTGCATATTACTTAATATTCTGAAGGATGTTATTGGACGACTTCCTAATGGAAAGCTCAAAGTTGAATTAAAGCTCAAATTTACAAATGTCCTGAAAACATTTTATAATAAAAGTGCATAGTGTTTTCTTGATTAAATAATAAAACAAAAATATTTCCCTTTTATCTAACTTTTTTTTTTTCAAATTGCTTAAAGATTAATTGGAATAAAAATTCTTTGTATTAACATACATTTAAAATAAAGAACATATTTGCCTTCTGCAGTAAAGTTTCCATTTTTAGGTCTCTGAAATGCAATCACTGATGTATGTACAGGATTTATACAAATTCAAACAAATTATTAGAGTATTTCAAACTAATTTTAGAGTAGTTTTAACTCTTCAGTGCATTAATGCTAAATGTTAAAAATCCAACTGTGTCAAAGAATGCAACTGTGTTTGGAACTGGTTTTACAAAAAAGACAAACTGATGTTGGAGGGCATAGATCAATAACACACAACTTCAGCTGCTGTCTTGGAAGCATCCTTGAATTACAATTTTGTTTCTTTGCCCTGGATATTACACCTGCATTGCAGTCCTAGCAGCAGATTTCTTTTGTTTCTTCTGGGCATTATAACATTATTTAAGGATTTAAGCTTCAACTTTTCATACAAAAGTCCGTTTACATTACAGCACTATTGCTATTATAAGTTCCTTATGCTGTTATTCTGCCTCAATAAAGTCCACTGTAAGAAGCAGATGTTAACCTGTGGTGAAGTAAATGCTTTCGCTAAGGGATGTGTCATGGTTGGTCTAGGAGGAAATGCGGAGGACGCCACAATAGGGTTAAGTGACAAGACTTTAATAACAGAACCAAAAGGAAATAAACAAAACCCTGACTCAGGGACAATGATAAACAATAATGTAAACTAGAACAGAAACAGGAGAACACAAATACACTCAGAATACAACAAGATAAACACAACACAATCAAACACAACAGGACGTAAACAGACAACTAGGCCCGTGCTCCTCAAAAGAACAAAGAAAAGAAAACCTAGGACCGAGGGCTTCCCCCTCTCTCGCAACACTGCGAGTATCAAACGTGGACGTGGGTGAATCAGTACAGACAGTGCTGCGCAGAAAACTCAAGGGGGAGAAACATGGGCCAGCAGACAGAGAACGAAAACAAAGGTTAAACATACAAGAACAAGGCAACAATCCAAAACACAAGTCAAACCAAACCAGCATAAGACAAATACAGACTCACAGGACACGGGTCAGACTGGGGTTTATATAGGGAACCAAAAACAAGGGACAGGTGAAACCACTGAGCAGAGCGGGAAAACTAGAAAGGGGTCAAGGGAGGAAGGGAGGAAGGGAGGAAAGGAGGTGGAATGGGATACGGGAAAACACGGAAGCAAATATGGGTAAGGGAGGAAGGGAGGACAAGAGGTGGAATGGGATACGGGGAAACACGGAAGTAAACACGGGGAATCACGGAAATCAGACACGGGGAAAAAGGGAGAAAAGAAGGACATGAACAGAAATGGAAATACAAGGAAACAAGGAACCTAATACTTGGACGGAGTTGACGCGGAGCAAGCGAGGTGACCGTCACAGGATGGCCCCATAGAGAATCCTTTCTAAATGCCTCAACCTCAAAGAAGTGCAGGATTACTCTGGTAGCTTGTTGTTTTCAAATGTTAATAAATTTCACAGCATACCATGAGTCATCTTCAGCTGAATAAAGTGACCTTATAATAAAAGGATGCAGATTGCTCATTGTTTCAAAGTAATGCAGTAGCATGATGCGGGCCAATAATGGTAAGGTTTATCATGAGATATGTCAAGGCTTAAAACTGATGTAAAAGCATGCAGTTTTGAAATGTAATGTGTAAATCACGAATCAATAGAAAAAGCAGACTCAAAAGGAATTGAAAAATAGCCATATAGCTTTTTTCTCTTAGCTTTTTGCCTTTTGAAAGAATTTATTGTAAAAATTACATCTGATAAAAAGAAGAACAAAAATAGTGCATTGAGAAACAACTTTAACAAAGATATTTTTTTTTTGCAGTATTAAGCAAAGTGTTGTGATGAAAGGAGATTTTAAAAGAACTGCAGTATGTTTGGGGTTTTCTGTCAGAAACACCTGTATTAGACAATCTATAGTCTTGGTATCAGGCTTCCCATGTTATTTCTATGGTTTTACACACTATATAATTTGTAAGTTTTGATAATTATAAATTGTTGCTTGTAAGGTAGTCCACAGCACATATACTGTATTATAAGTAAGACAATACTATGGTAAAGACATGACTCAGAGAGGAGGCCGGGTGTATAACAACCTGTCTCTGAATGTGGACAAAACAAAAGAGACGGTTGTTGACTTTACAAAAATATGCCTCAATCATTCTCCACTGAACATCAATGTAACCCCAGTGGAGATCGTCCAGAGCACAAAGTTCTTGTTCAAATCACAGAGAATCTCAAATGGGCCACAACATTGCTAAGAATGCCCAGCAGCATCTCTGCTTCCTGCAATGACTGAGGAGGGTGCATCCCGTACTGAATCCTCAAAATGTTCTATCAAGGGACCATTCTTGATAGAGGAATTGTTCAATCTCAGATTGCAGAGGATAATGGGGGCAGGTGAGAAAATCATTGGGGTCTCTCCCCTCTGTCACAGACACTTACACCACACACTGCATCTACAATGCCACCAACACATCCCTCATAGAGCCTTTTCTACCTCATTCACCCTTTTCTGCCTCCTCCCAGCAAAAGACTCTATAGCATGCAGGTCTCCATTGCCAGAACACCAAACAGTTTCTTCCCTCAGGCCATCAGGAATTCAGGCCTTCCCTCAGGACTGCTCAATCAGTCCTGAAACATAATTTGCACCACCCCAAACCCATTGCCTCCCCACACACAACCTTAAACTAAATTTACTCTCCTAATACTGTGGATTTACACTCATTGATCTGCCTTAAACAAACACTTACACACTCAACTACTACTGTAAATGCCCTTGATTTGTTATATACTACTGCTGCTATAATTTGCACAATTATTTATTGCTGTTTTCCTCTGTTGCTCTGCTCTCCCAGTGACTCCACTGCAAGAATACTGTATCTGTCATAATATCATATTCATTAAAACAGTGACTGCAGTAAATGCTGCCTTGTCCTTTTGCTTTATTTCACTTGTGTTTTTCTTGTACTCTCTATTGCTGTCTTTGAACTATGCAGTTTGTCCTGTCTGTACTTATGCAGGGCCACACGGTACCTGTGACCCTAGTAAGGATTAAGCAGTTACAGAAGTGAATGAATGCATTTATGTTGCTTTGTGGTATTTCTGTTTTGTTCTTGAGTTGCACCATGGTCCTGGAGGAATGTTGTTTCCTTTCACTGAGTACTGTGTAAATGGCTGAAATGAAGGTGTTGTGGTCTAGTAGGTCCTAGTAGGATACTTGCCTCTAGACCAAGAGGTGGGAAATTTGTTTGGCCTGGGCAGAAAGTGGACAGTACAAAATTAAGAGCAGCAAAATTAAGAAATAGAATAGAATACAATAAAATAGAATAAATACTATGTCACAGTACAGTATAAAATGTTCAAATGTCTGAAAATGTACAGCATACCCAGGAACCCAGGAATATAAATATGCACATCTGTATTGTAAAAATGTGCACATATCTATGTAAACTGTAAGTAACACTAAATTGCACATTTAAAAGCAAGACTAGATGTAGGCTTGGGCAAGTTGTATGCATGTATACAATGAGTATATTTATGCAGTAACCCCTCAGTTTTACGCGGATCAGCATTCGTGTCTAATGCGGATTTTTCAAAGAACCGAACTGTATTACTGCGACAAGTCCAGCGGTGGCGGTAAAACACTGAAAAGTTGTTGACCATCATAAAAAGAAGAAAAAGGAAGAAGTTTGCTGCAGCCTGCTCTGTGTCTTGTCCTTGTATTTTAGTGTTTTAAACTTTCCCCCAAAATTTTCATCAGTTATCTCAGTTTATTTAATATTAGTAAGCTGTGCCCTGACTAAACATGTGGGTAGAGAGAGTTATTTCGAAGTTTCTTTTGTGTATGAGTCTTTGCATTCTGCTTATGCTAACCAATAATGCTATAATTTTTTAAGTAATACAGTTTTCTGATTCCGATTATTTATTTACCTTTACATTTTCTTTTAGGGTAATGCATTAAACTGAGATTTAAATGAAATTAAAGTGTTATGTGAGCATATTTTGGTGCATATTTAGGATTTACACTATAAAAAATTAGGCATTTTTATACCAAAACACAACTATGCGTTTTTTCATTAGACGCTGGTTCTCTTGGAATGTAACCCCAATGAAAAGCGGGGGATTACTGTATAAGTATATACAGAGTGGATGTATAAGTAAAAATAAGAACAATGTAAATACACACACAAGTACACAATGGAGTGACAGGACATGACAATAGCATAGCTTTAAAAATGCATCAGAAAAATTGTGCATTTTAAATTGCACATTCTGCCCAGCAGTAATAGCTTCATCCAAACATCGCACATGTTGTACCAGAAAAAATATTGCACATAAGAAAATTTAGCGAGAGACTACCGTGGTGTATTGGATGTGTGTGTGTGTGTGTGTGTGTGTGTGTGTCTGTCTGTGTGTGTGTGTGGTCATCTGTAAGGTCTTTGTTGTGGAATCTGACAGCAGTTGGAAGGAAAGACCTGTGGAACACATTGTGGGTGCTGCAGCCTGCCACTGAAGGAGTTGCTCAGTGCTGACAGAGTCTTCTGCAAGGGGTGAGAGATATTCTTCGTCACCATTCTCCTCTCACTCACCACATGGGTCCAGAGGGCATCTTAGAACAGAGCTGGCCCTCTGGATCCCACCCTCCATTTTAAATTGTGGGTAGTGAAGCTTTAGTCGTACTGTATATGAAACTATATTTTAATATAATATATATAAGGTAAACAGATGAACAGTACAGAAGCTTTCAGCTCTCCAAACAGGATACAGATCCAACAACTGTAATTATTGAAATATTTCACTATCCCAGCAAGTATTTTCATTGCATATTTTAGTGTGTATGTTTCATATACTGAAGTACATGAACCAATTTGTTCATGAGCGAGAAGAATGAAAGAAAAAAAAAATTGTTGTTTATTTTGCCCTACCTTATCATTATCTTTTCAGGTGGAAATTTGTTGCAAGATAAAACAAGACACTATAAAATCCTTTTCAGTGTGCTTGAGCCCTAACAGATCTTCTCTAAATGAGTACAGCTAGTAAATATCATTATACGACATGTGAAAATGTACAAATGATTTCACACTCTGTGATAATGGATCACATTACAGTGAGTGATTGAGAGAAACTTTCTTTTAAAGTCTATTTTTAACCACACAAACACTAGTCTCAGTTCTTGGTGAGAATAACAATTGAGATCAATACAATATAGACTTGTATTGGTCCTAATTGTTGTTCTCACTAAATGTTCTAGTTGGTCTCATTTGAGTCTAGCTGTCATTAAAAAAAATGATTTCCATGAGTAATATTTCTGGCCAACCACTGCGCATTCTTGGAAAATTAAGACACCAAGGACTGGTGGTCTTGACTATCAAACTTGATATCAAACTATCAAACTATACCCAGTGCAATTTTCATGTACATTTTTGTAGATAACAGTGCCCCAAACCACATAAGTAAATTGAGTTTACAGAACAACTCGATAGACTGAGTTGATGTGATTTGGTTGGACAAATATAATCTTATTTGTCGCCTATTTTACCCATGTAGATACAATGCTAAACTAGAGAATCAAACAAGCATCAAAATGTCTTGACTGATTTAGGAGAATGAAAATTCAAAGAGTCTGATAAAATCATCGCAGACTACTGTAAACAAGAACTTATTAGCTGTAGAGACAAGTAAGAAATAAACAGAAAATCTTTGACACACGTTGTCAATAATAACTGCCAAATTATACATTATTGCAGTGAAAACCAAACACATAAAAGAACAGCAGATAAAAAGCAATGGACAAAAGAGCAAAAGCTAGATTAGATTAGATTCAACTTTATTGTCATTACACATGTACAAGTACAGGGCAACGAAATGTAGTTTAGGATAAACTGTGCATGCAGCCCCTGTGTATTGATCCCTGTCCTGTAAGCTCAAATATTCTTTAAGACTGTTCTACATTTTGATCACATGGAAATGGAAATAAACAAACCCTACAGTGATAGTGGTAGCTACGATCACATTTTGTATTGCCACAATGCATTTTAAAAAGAACAAGCACTGATTTACAGTGTTCTTCATATGAAACAAAACTTTATTTAGATTTTTGAGTAAGTAATTCTTGTAATTGAGGAAAGCCAGTTGAAGTGCCATGATCACATGACAAGGCATTTTTACAGTGTGTTGTAATCTTTTAAGTGGTAAAAGCATTTTCACTTCACTTCAGAATCAGTTTTACAGTTTTATATGTGCATACACGTTCTGTCATTGTTATTAACCACAATAAACTGAGTAGGAGATTTCACCATATATGTAAGACAGCCACACCACTGAGCAAATTCCATTTAATAGAAGTTTTCTGGTGAAAAGCCTTCTGGTGAAATTATTTGAGCATGAAACTAATTGTAGACCCTGATAAAAGGTTTCCGTTTAGAGGAGATAAATGGCCTTGATACATGTAGCAATGGTATCTATCCTGTTAAACATGAACTCCATTATTTTGTATTATTCCTCCATTTACCTGGCTGAGATACTATAATACCATATCCTCTCGATCGGAGGGCCATTTCTGATTAAAAACTGCTAGGCCTTTATTGATTCAAGAATGGATTGCCTAGCTGCCTCTGAAATCACTGATTGTAATAGCATATATATATGGTGTCAGGAAATCATTTCAGAACTGTTTTTGTTCATGGTGACAATGTACACCCTCCCCTGGGTGTACATTGTCAAATTATGCCTTGGTTCGTTACAAAATTGTCAATTTTCTGACGCCATTTTCTATTGCCTAGGGTATTTTGTAATCACCTCCTGGATTCACATTGAAATTCCTTTCACATCAATTTCAGGCAGGTAGTTCAGGTAATGGACCTCTGCATAATGAGTTCAATTTGTTTAACCAAAAAAAGCGATTATTGTTATCACACACTTTCAAGTTGAGTGTCAGAAACATGGCACAGGTAGACTCCAAAAAGCTTGCTGTCAACCTAAATTTAGTTCTTTCTTATTTTTTACATATTAATCATGTTGGTGCAAATTTGTGCACAGGTCACATTTCTATTACCCTTTTCATCATTTCCATTCCTAACCAATTAGAGACCCTACCCCTGCCATGACAGTTGTTTTGGTAATGGGATATCCTTGAAGGGAAGTAGTGAAATTATTAGGAAGCTCAGCTTTTAGCATATATATCAGAGAAGCCACGGGCCATGTGAAGTTTATTCCTATTCAATCATGGTGAAGCTTTGATCCATGACCAGGCCAATCAGTACTGCTTTCAAGCCTCAATCATGTGCTTTAGCCTCACCTGCACTTTCCATCTAAAAGCTCCAGCACTCCTACATGCCCCTGACCTCCCTCCACAGAAACACAACTGTGGCCAAAGAGTTTCTGATGGTGATATCAAAAACAGGCCACCTTAGACATTTTAAATGGGCTGTAGGTGAGTGGTGGGGACCACAGGCTCATAAAGAAAGTTATTACTAGCACCTTCAAAAGGTCACCCTTTCACTCTCATGTATAATTTGCCAAGCCTCTTTTCCTTTCTCTTCTTAAAGTTCATCTCTAATATGAGTGACCCTTTCTGTTAGCTTGTTCTGAGTCCCTGAATGTCGATGTCAATGTGTTGAAGCAGAGTCCTAGGGCCCAGTGTCAAAGTGGAAAAGAATCATTTTCAGACAATAATCATGAAACATGGAGAAAATTGTGTGTACCCTTCTGTTAATAGAAGAAAAACCCACATTGGTCACTGAAAAGTAAGAAAAAATAAATAAATAAATAGTAATAATTATATATATATATATATATATATATATCTCACAGGTGTCTTCTAACTTACAATCAATCAGTCTGCATATTTAAAGGGTGAAATGTAGTCTCTGTCTTGTTTGGTATCATGGTGTGTATCTCACTGAACATGGA
Source organism: Brachypetersius gabonensis (assembly GCA_037577145.1). Taxonomy (NCBI): domain Eukaryota; kingdom Metazoa; phylum Chordata; class Actinopteri; order Characiformes; family Alestidae; genus Brachypetersius; species Brachypetersius gabonensis. The sequence goes on from JBBJLR010000024.1 coordinate 10,062,455, forward strand.
CTAAAGAAAGCTGATGAGAAAGTTGTCTCAGGAGATGAGAAAGACAATTATTGACAAGCATGTTAAAGGTAAAAGCTATAAGACCATCTCTAAGCAGCTTGATGTTGCTGTGACTACAGTTGTACCTATTATTCATAAGTTTAAAGTCAATTGCACTTTAGCCAGCCTCCTTGGATGTGGCCGCAAGAAGAATATGGAAGACAAATTGAGGAGATGGATAATATGAATGGTAACTAAAAAGCCCAGAGGAGCTTAAAGGTGTAGGAACCATTAAGATTTGGAATAAAGTTGTATTTTGTTCCAATTTGTGAGGGAAAAGTTTGCTCAATTTGAAGATCTCCACCAGAATCAGAGAAGGCTGATTCACCTATGTTTTCATTAATATAGTAATTAATGATTAGTAATTGCTTAAGTCGTAACTTATCAATTTGGGTCTTATCCAAAACAGGGCATATTATAGGCTGATCCAATTTTGAATCTCTTCTCAGGCGAGTAAGATTCATACTAGGCCCTAAAACTGACCTTTATAAAGCTCTCCTTAAGTGCGCATCTTAAGAGGTATAACGGTGAGGTTCTGGGAGGGAAAAGGGGAGGACGCCACAGTATGGATATAGATATAGTTTTAATAAAGAAACAAACACTAAACACAATATCCCCGACTCAGTGTAAACACTGGAAACAAGAACGAAACAGGTAAACACACATAAAGGCCAAAAACAGCAGGGTAAACAACAAGATACAGAAACCAAC
>JBBJLR010000024.1:10099674-10131643 GCA_037577145.1 Brachypetersius gabonensis
TTTGTTTTTTTTGAGAAACACATTTTTAATTATATTAATACATATAAGATGATGTCTACTTTGCTCCTTACTATGCAGTTTTGCAGTTACTATACATTGGTTATTGTTTACAGCCTCTTTTAAAACTTGTTAAGTTTTCAAGATAATACCCATGATACACCCATAAAAGAATGTCATTTATCATTTTGCAATACTGGCCACCCCTCCCTGCAGGAGTCAACAGTAGCATGGGAACATGAGCGCTATGGCATGAGACACATCCCAGGATTTACCCTCTCTCACCTAGAAGACCCCAGATCAGAGCGCAGGGGCTCCATCCTTGACACCATGTGAGAGTTCAGTCTAGAGGCACTGAATGAACTTCACTCTGTGTAATGTTAATTTGCACTGATTTACTATACATCCATGCAGGTCACAAGTGGACATCAGAAAACTCAAGCGGAATGCAGTCATTATTGCTGAGTCCTTGGTGCGGTACATGTATAATCTGACAGACAAGGTGAGAGAGAAGTAAAAATTCTTGGCTCAGTTATTGGTTCAATATTGTCCACTTTTTTCAGCCATACAGTTGCTGCAAATTTTGAGCACCCCTGGCCAAATTATTTGCTTTGTTAATTTAAGCAGAAATAATTACCCATCCTCTATAACACATTATAGAGAAGTATAAGAAATAAAAAAAATTAAAAAAAGATTGATAATATATTAAATTGAGTTCCATATAGGACACATTAGTCTATTCCACACTCTTTAAGCTGCTTTCTCAGTTGGTACTCTTTCTGTTTGCTTTGTGGTGTAGGGTTATCCAAAGGAAATCCAAGTCTTCAGGGGCAGTTTGGTAAGCCAATAAAATAAATCTGTTACACTGTAGCATATCTGACAGATATGTTTCTCCATTTTACTGTGTGGTCTTACATTTCATTACATTTTGAAGGATATCCTGGATAGTCGTTTGTCTGCACTGATGTCCATGTTGACGTCTGTCCCGCGCGCCACTCAGCTAATGGACAAAGAACCACAACACATGCTCCTCATCAGTAGCTTGGAGCAGGAGTTCAGACGCTACCTTCAGCAAGTTGACAGACACACCTTCCGCCTGGACCGCAAGTACTGACACACACTTCTACACAAGCATGTGTAAAAGGACTCTGGTGGAAAAACACACAGATTTTGGAGTCTTTGCAGTACTTAGGAGGCATTTGCAATCCAAAAGCTGTGTGTGCATTTTTGGCCAAATGTTTATGCCAAAACTATTGCCAAGCTGCAAACTATCATACAGAAAATAGTAAATGAATCCTTTAGAAATTCAAAATCAAGTAATGACATATGCCTCCAGTTTTGGACAAAGTTTTTGTTTTCTTAATCATTTAATCTTGCAGGAATATAGAAAAGAAGTGGAATTTCCCTTTAATAGATTGGATTTTTTGTTTGTGTGTGTAGGGATCCTGACATTACATTCTTTGATCAAATGAAGCAACCAATGATGATGTACAGGTTAGAATTTTTTTTCCACTTTGTAGTCTATATGTACTCATAAAAATAGCCTTTTGTACTGGATTAAATTTAAGTTATTGCAAACAAGATGAATGACTGGTCATCTAAATGTTCCAACACAATTGTCTTCTGCATTTGAACTGAACCTAGAGCTCTCTCAGTAATAGTTGTCCAGTTCTTATCTACCTCATGGAATAATAAAAAAACTGGTCATTTTAAATGCTATTCAGTGTATTTCAACATATTACCTTGTTACATTTGTAATTCTGGTAATCCAATACAGCTCCTGGTAAACTAATACAGCTCAAAAAGGCTTATCTCATATTTACATATTTTGCTTAGGGTGAAGCCTGCTGCTTTTGATCTGTTCCTTGGAGGCTGTATTGCAGGCTACTTAGGAGTAGTGTACTATGCAATCCAGGTTTGTTATATAATTCTACTAAAGGTAATACTTCCTATCAGAAACTGAAGTGCATATTACTCTTTAATATGCCATTATTTTGAAGTTTTTCAAACCACCTGTCAAAGATGACTCTCCATTCTTTGCAGAACTTTGGGAGCCTCTATACAAGGCTCAAGGTTGCAGTGAAGGGCAAGCAACAGTGAGATCAGCCACCTAGTGCCTACCAAAGAAGAAAATCCAGCAATATTTGTGAATATTGAAGTGTTCAAGAAGTAGAATCTTGAATAGTTTTCATTTAACTTGTTTGACTTCATACATTTTTTCCAGGTTTAAATTTAAAATCCATTTTTTTTCAAGTGTTACACTTCTGTATATTCACACTGTACATTTTAAATAAACATCATAATGCTATTATTGACATCTCTGTAAAATTCTTCCAGTCAGGTTTACTGACGGCTTACACATTTAGAGGAATGACAAGGGAATCTGGCCTGAATGTCACCTCTTACTTATACTGCAGGAAAGCAAGATGCCAGATGGAATATAAATAAGAACATGGTTCAGTTAATTTTTTCTCATTATTTTGACAAGTTTGTTACACTAAATTCACAATTAAAAGTTATGTATATCACATATGTTCAATGTGAGACCATGTTAAAGACATTTTTTCATTACCTTTTCATGATTTTCTTAAATAGTTGTAATGCTTTAGTTTAAAGGCAACCATAATACCACAGTAAGAGTGAACATATGATCCCGTAATATGATATGATCCCCTTACACAGGTTCCCACAATCTTATATGAAGGTTTTTCAGAATCAGAAAACTTTATTGAAGCTGGAAGAAATTTCTTACATTACTTATTTGTCTTTTGTTTTACTGGAACTGGCTTTTCCATTGATTGGGGAGTAATGACAATTTGACCTAGGTTTTAAATACCTTATTTGTGTGGCATGACATTTCTGATCCTTTATGTCAGATTACTTGACTATTGGATCAGTGTACTTACCAAGCAAGCCTCTTTACAAAAGAGGCACACAGAAATATTATTAGTGAGTAATATACGAGTGTAAAGTCTAAATTTTCTATTTGCCTTGTTATTTAGGTTCAGCTTTAAAAATCAGTGTCTAGAACAAATTTCCAACATTTTGGAATTACTATTCCATGTTTGACTCTTCATTGCTTGTTCTTTTTTCATGTGTTTTTCAAGTCCTTCAAAGCATCTTACTGTCAGTTCACAGCGCTTTATCTGTCGGCTGGAGACAGACTCTCTCAGGCCTAGTGGGGACATTAGTGTGACAGGACTTACTGTGACAGCTTGAATTATTGATGGTCAGAAGCAAAGTGGCCCCCTAGGTACTCTGACCTCCAGGGGGCTGAACCAGTGGAGACAGGAGGGACTAGAAGCTGTTGAAGTATAAGTGCCCATACACCTGCCAAACACACTGATTCTCTGTTCTCTTTGCCTACTGGAGCTTATAATACATAACACAGCTGCAATGCCTGAATCACCTTCCGTTTCTTACACAGTGTTTCACTGTGTAATTTGATCTGTGACATGATTAGAGGAAAAAGAGGAGAGTGTTGCATTTAGGATGTCATAACATGGAAAACCTTTTTTCTACATTAAAATAAAAAAATACCCATCACAGTCAAAACGCCCAACCAAATCACTCCAACCCCAATTCGTATGAAAAATAATGTCCAGAAGTGGAACGTTCTGAATTCATTGTTTTTGTGATATCACAAAAGTTGTATTTTCCTATTTAGCCCCTCCCATTTACACTGACATTACTTTAGTCTAAATAATATTTTTGATTGAGAAACATTACAGCCAATCAAAAGGGAACCCATAAATTGAATTATAAGTTTTGGTATGGTGCATTTACATTTACATTTACAGCATGTAGCTATTCAGCAAATTACTTCCAGCTAAAAGTCAGAAGTTAAGGCAAATGTAAGGCATGGAGATACATTGGTAGTTTGGTCATTGGTACACAAACACATGCATCTTCATAAATGAAACTCATGGATAAAAATAAAATGAAAAAACATGTATGCCATGGCCCCTTTAAGAGTTATAGACATGGCATTTTCTCTTCTTGTGTTCTCATAAAACACTTTGGTGTGAGCATGACAATGGTGCGGACCCTGCAACAAACTGGACACCAACAGAAAAGCGAAGAATAACAGATAAAAAAGAAAGTGGAGCTGAGAAGAGCTGTTGCTAAATGAGAGATGGGGAGACAGATAAGTGCAGAGAGAGAAGAATAGAAGAACAATTCTCAGGTAAATGCTGTGAGCAGGGGAGCGTATGCAGGGAGGTGGTGTGTGGAACCGAGGGAGGCGGAGAGGTCCTAATGAGGCCACTCAGTTGTAGTATATGCTCAGTGCTGCAGAGCCAGGCTCAGTCAGCGTGGTAAGGGGAGATGGGGCCTCAGATGCAGCTCAGTACCTACTCCCAGGAGTTCAGCTATCCAGCCCAGGCCAAGCCCACAAGGCCTAGACCCTCCTCTGCCCACCGCAGGAACAACCCCCACCCCCGACCGGTAAGAACTGCCATTTGGCACTACATATGCTATTAGCAAAACGTTTGGAGACCTCCTGGCTTTTTTTTTTGTTTACAAAATGTGAATTTTCATTTTTCATTTCAATAAGGTGAGAATAAGGGCTATATGTTCACACTCCTGCTTTATTTTCTCCTCTGTGTCTACCTAGTAGGTTTTGCCAAAAATACAAAACAAAAAAACAGCTTTTGATGATTTTCTATTTTAATTTATTGATAAAAACAAATATTAATACTCTGATGTCCCAAAGACAGTTTAAACACTAGGAAAGTTTGGTAAATCTGTAATATGGTGAAGCTTGTGAGCATCAAAGCATTACCTTAAGTAGAAAATGGTGCCATTTGGTATATTTATATAAATGTACTTTCTCCCCATATTCCACCTGTAATCCTTTAATAGGGACAAAATAGGACTTGGGATACTTACATTCATTAGCAGATCATCAAGGGAGCTGTTAGGGAAGCTCTTAGTGATCAGTCTACTAATGCAAATCTGAGTCACAGCTTGGTGCGCAGTGGTATTAATAAAAGATTATGATTATTATACGACAGTCTCTCTTTCCATGTACAAACATCCTCTCATTTAAAGAAATTGATTGGTCTGAGTGAGCATGAATTATTCATCAGTTTTGTGAACACAGTACAAAAGCCACACGATGCATCCCATCAGGCTACATCCTGTGCGCCTCACCCAGAGCGAGCTCCAGTTACCCAAGCAGCTACTAATCACTGTTTTGAGATCAGGCCTCCTCTGTCCCATATAAACCTCTCACCATGTGGGCAAACAGCTCATGCCACACTGAGTCACTGTTTAGGCCAGTTAAGTGCCAACTTGGCTGAGGAAAGGTTTCTTGTTTCCTTTGCACCATTGTCACCCAGGACTTCCTGTTGCCACGGAAACTACAGACAGGATATGGACACAGGCTGGTGTTTCCAGCGATCGTACCTCCGAACAACTCTCCTCTGTTTCCTCCAGTCAGACACAAGTCTGTCCAGTGGCCAGGTACACACACAACCTGCAGCACTGCTGCCAAAGACAAAAGGTTGGAATCTCTGCCTTAAAGTTTGTAGTCAGTGTTTTAATCTAAAACAATTTCAGAAAATCGCATACGGCTGTGATTGTGGTAGACTACAAAAAACTAACAAAAAGACACAAACAAATAACAACAAAAATAGTAATACAAACAATGTTAGATCCCTACAATACAGTTAAAGCCTTGCTAATGACTTAATTTGAAGGCAAATAGCATGTCAGAAACAACTGTGAACAGATAATTACATGTAATAGCTTTGTTGTTGTTGTTTGTTAACTCATAACCTCATTACATTAATTTAAACTGAGAGTTGACGATGATTTACCCTTCTCCTGAAGTTTCCCATTTTGAACACAATAGGTATTCATCCTAATAGCAAATGTGGACATGGCTGTCATCCTAATGATTTTGGGCATTCTTGTAAAGATCTTCCTCTGTACCTTTGTCAGTCTTGTTCATATTTCTCCAACTACACTGTAACTTATATGTTGTACTGGCCTAATGTTGGTGCTTCGTTCTGCCTCTCTCTTTCTCACTCTAGACAGCAAAACTCCACTGAACCCATTACACGACTCAAAGTCGGCAGGATATACGGCACCCCCTACTGGCTGGCCACCCACAAAACAGACAATTACCAGGGCTCTCCAGTCGCAGGGCTCAGACAAGAACATGCAAAGGTGATATACTAACTTTGTTTCCAGGCACTGTACTCATTCCTAAATTATTAAATAGCTCATATGTCCATAATGCTTGCTGAAGCAGTATTCACACTGTTCCAAATAGGTAATTGGTACTTCTGAAACTAAAACCACAGTATCTAACATACATTTTGCTAAAATGTACATATTTTTAAATTAATTCTCACAGGAAAATCTCTGGCAGCATCCCCCCTATAAGGCCTTTCAAAGCTCAGCTTACACACTCCAGACCCCTGTCAAAATCATCTGATTCAAGGTATGTGCTTGCCAAAGGATCTTACATTTGGTAGGTCTTAGTGTTCGACATATTAAGTTGGTTTCCTGGATTTAAGACTAGTCTGGAATTGCACATACTTCTAAATGAAGATTTTCCATCAAACGGAATGAACTAGCATTAACAAACCCATAGACAAATGTAATGAACTTGAAGCAGCAGCATCTTATTCTGCAGCCTTTCTTGGGGCAATATGTTGTTAGTTTTCCCTAAATGTAGTGAATTTTGCCTAAGAAGGACATAAACAGTGTTCTAATGCTTCCAAATGGCAGAGATTAAGAGATTTAAAACCCATGTTTTGGCTCTTTCTTCGCAGTGGTGGATACAGCTGTTTCCACATAGTGAAACCCTACAAAGCTGGATACTACATCATCCACCCAGAGTTTATGTCAGAGTGGCAACACTAATCCCATTTCTGGATCTGGAGTCTTTGCACTACATCAGCACAAATGATCTTTCTGAGTGTAATTCTTTGTTTGTATTGTATTCAGTTAATAATCACCTCATTAAATATGTCATAACCTGTTAGTGACTACATCATATTATATGTCACCACATACAAACAACTGTACTTATCTAAAATAAATAAATATTTATATTTATATTAATATTTATATTAATATTAATATTAATAATAATAATAATAATAATAATAATAATAATAATAATAAATACTGTAATGAACTTAATATAAAGTTTTTTTGAGAAAGGTCTGTATGCGTGTTCAGTACGAGCAATCTCCCTTTTTCAAGCAATACTCAGGATGAAACAGTTATTCCGCAAACTGTGTCCACAAAGTTGGAAGCATGGTGTTGTCCAAAATCTCTTAGTATGCTACACCCCTGTAGCAATGGATATAACTGAAACACCTGAATTCCATAATTGAGAGTTATTTGTGTCCCAATACTTCCATTTACTGTATTTGGGAGGAGAAACAAAAATACTGAGATTGATTCGTTCAGTTCCAACAGTTCCAACAGGTATTTGGTGAAATCCCAGCCTATTATTATTTATAACTTAACCCCATAAAACCATAAAATAAAGCGAGACACTGTGATAGCTTCAATGACCTTTATGCATCTTTTTCTGAGCAGAGTTTATGAATCAATTGGCTAGTAAGAGTTGAATTAGACTCACTCACTGAATCCCTATAAAATCCCTATGTATATTCATTTTCAGGAGACTAGAATAAGCTGAACTGATTCAATCAGTGAATCATTGACGGGAACGTTCGATTCAGACTGATGCGCTTGATGGACAAAAAAATATTGGGACGCCTGTCCATTCCACTAGTGAGGATTTTAATTACATTACATTAAAACACTTATACTTTAATATGGAGTTGGTTCCCTATAGCAACAGCTTCCACTCTTATTGGAAGGCTTTCCACAAGATTTTGGATTTTCTGCGGGAATTTGTGTCCATTCATTCAGTAGAGCATTTATAAGGTCAGGTACTGATGTTGGACGAGAAGGCCTGGCTCACAATCTTCGTTCCAGTTCATCCCAAAGGTGCTGGATGGGGTTAAGGTCAGGGCACAACCCCATGTGCAAGCCAGTTAAGTTTTTCCACACCGAACTCATCCAGCCATGTCTTTTTGGCTTGCTTTGTGCACGGAGACACAGTCATGTTGGAATAAAAAAGGATCTTTCCCCAAACCGTGTCCACAAAGCATGGTGTTGTCCAAAATGTCTTGGTCCACTAAAACATTAAGATTGCCCTTCACTGGAAATAAGAGACTACTTGAACTCAGTGATGAAGGGCTGCGTCCCAATACTTTTGTCCATAGTGTGCAGGACAGGAATCGGTTGCGTAAGGTGACTCTCTCAAACAACTACATTTCCCAGCGTTACGCAGTGAGTCTTGCGCGTTAGTCACCTCCCACTCCCAAAAACATCCACATCGCCAGACGTCATTGAACTCAACTCACGAAGTTGGAAACGATCGTGAGGGTCGGTAAGTTAATGTGCGGTTTCACGTGTTTATGGACAATATTTTGGTTAAAAATTGAGCTACTTCTACGTATCATGCGTACAATCCGGGTTAGGACGTGTCAGCCTCAGTGTCCAGTGGTCACTGCATTATGTGTCTTCTTCTGAATAACAGTTCCTTAGACGAAGACAAAACAGGGTGTTTATGGCAGTGGATATAAGTTTACTGACTCTATTTATAACGTTAACGTGTTCCCTGCTTGAGACCAATCTGTAGGGCTTTTTGAACCGCCTGTGGGAGAAGCTGGGTTGTATATTAGTGGTTAAAGACTGAAGTTATGTGATCTTCATGAGTGCCTCTGCAGAGCAAGACTGCTTGACCAACAAGTCTGGCCCCTTTCTGTGTTAGTATAGTTTAGTAAATCAGTCAGTGCTTACACTATATGTAGTATTGGGACCTGAAATCAGGTGGCCACTTTCTTCCAGTGAAGGACATAATCTAAATTCTTCAGACCAAGACATTTTGGACAACGCCATGTAGAGGACTTTGTGGACACAGTGTGTGGAAGAACCTTTTCTTTTCCAGCATGACTGTGTCCCAGAGCACAAAGCAAGATCCAGAGAGACAAAGCTGGATGAATTTGGTGTGGGAAAACTTGACTGGCCTGCACAGAGCCCTGATCTCAACACCATCCAGCACCTTTGGTATGAATTGGAACTGAGATTGTGAGGAACATCAATTTCTGACCTCATAAATGCTCTACAGAATTAACACAAACTCCAAAATCTTGTGGAAAGCCGTCCCAGAAGAGTGGTAGCTGTTATAGCTGCAAAGGGTGAACAACTCCATATTAAAGTCTATATATTAAAATGCAATGTCATTAAAGTCCCTGTTGGTGTAAAGATCAGACATCGCAATAGATTTGTCCATATATTGTAGGCATTTCACTCCTATGTTATGTTACAAATTTATTAACCTCTTTTACACTTGACCCGCATAGAAATAACCGAACTTAAAATTGTCCAAGTTTACGTGTCAGGTACGTTTCTTTGTTGACTACATAATAGTGCTTTAAATAAAACATACATAATTATTACATAATGCCCACAAAGCACGGATAATATCCCAATTTTTGTGGAAAATATGTTCCCACTCCTCCATGTAATGTGAGCTATCAGTGGTTCTCACACTACTGCAGGTATGATTATGTTGAGGGTTATGGCCCTAAAGCACAGGGAGATTTTTTGAAGATTCTAAAAGTGCAAACAAATGTCTGTAAAATGTAGATATTTCTTATACGGTTTATAAAACAGCTAAAAGCGCCTGGGGTCAAACTGACGCCAACAAACACAGATGCATACAAAATGTGTCATTGAAAGCACATCATGTTCACTCTTTGTTAATCAATTTTTCCCTGTAAAAATTAGAAAACAACTTTTAATCTGAAGCCAAAATAATATCAGTTATTTGTTGAGACAAACGTTGAATGGGCTTAAACGGATCCCTGACATAAGGAGGGTGACCTGTCTGCATTTACACAGGTTTGTGCTGCGCTAGGTCTAATTCATGCCACACTGACAGTGATTTTTGCTCCTTCTCACACAGGCAAAATTAAACACATCAGCTAAAGGAGTACATTTCAACCTAGATGATTAAATGTCTGTATCAAATAACTCAGAGCCAAGTCCTAGGATGGAAATTCCCAATTAAGTTTCTTAATCTCTTAAATGTTAATCCAGCAGTTATTTTAACATTCTGCTTTATTGAAGTCAAGGTCAAGAGCTGTGGGGGACATTCCTGATTAGGCTTTAATCGCCTGAATATTAAACCCACAATCATTGGTTAAAAACAACACAGAGGACGGTACAGTGTTTGCAGTTGTAAACCGAGTCTCTCTGTGCCTTATTTCCCAAATTATACATATCATTCATTTGTTAGTCTGACTTTGTTATGTACTTCACCAAAATCTTTTATTTTGTCAGGAACCAGAATTTGCTGGGAAGGGCAGGTTTTGTTGAAGGATTTTCATAGTCTCCCTACAGAGTTTGTGCTTTTTTGCTTTGAACAGCTCTCATTTGCACACTTAAAGAAGGCTTCATGCCGTTAGTTATGTGCCTCTCCTTGTCCTCCACTCAGTGTGGTGATTAGAGCTGTTTTAAAAATGATTAGACCTGTTTTCTTAAAAAAATATAACTTGTTTTCAAAAATATGTTTTCAAAATGATCACATGCATCTTTTTTTCCAGTCAGCAGCCTCCTGATGTTAAGAGACATTTTAAAATCAGTCAGTGTTACTTTCCTTTGTGCTATTGAGTATATATTTATGTATTTTCCTTAATAGGGTGACATAACTCAAAACAAAATTCTTAAGAAAAAAAGTCAAACATCTCAGGTAAAACTTGCGTAACTTCTGTCTTTCTTCTTTTGAAGGTTTGTATCGGATGAGGCAAATAGGATATCCGAACAAAGACTCTGACAAACCTATTTGCCCATCTTGGGCAGTTCCTAGCCACTTTACCAACTGGATTTTTGCAAATAAAAAGTGCAACATTATCCATTATCCAAAGTGCACTATTTAGTTATTTACTTGTTAGACCTATGTATTAATCAGCAATAGAACGTTTTCACAAGTGAATGCAAGGGGCAGAAACACAATGTACCAAGTAGTACCTGGAGGAGCAGGTGGCACTATTACAGATGGAGTGCCTATTAAGAAAATAAACAAAGAGAGCCGTCCATTAGTAGGTGCTGGAGTTCTGGGTCTTGTACTGGTTATAGCTGCAGTGACAGCATGGTGTTATTATATTGCCTCACTCCGCAAAGCTGACCTGCTGGAGACAGAGTTACTGGATCTCAACAAGGATGGCTTTCTCATCCGCAACCAAGCTGGGGGAATTGTGTTCAAGATGGCTTTCAGGTTGGTGATGATACAAAATGTAAAAAAGATGACATTTTCTTTACTTTAAGGCAATATTTGTATATTTGCATATTACATGCACATGTAGTAAACAACTTTATAAACTAGAGTACAAAGTAAAAGCATGTTATTAAGATTGTGGCAGCATACTGTGGTGCAAAAATGTGTCTTGAGATGGCAAAACAACAAATTTCAATCTTGAAAGTATTGCTGTATATTGTTCTAATATTATAATACATTATAACAATTAGAAATATAGTCATTTTTGTGGGAAGGGGAGTGAAAAATAGGAGATTCAAGATTCTTTATTTGTCACATGCATAGTCATACAAGTACAACACACAGTGAAATGTATCCTGAACCGCTCCTTTTCTGACTGCAAACATAAACAATAAGTACATTTTAAAAATCTGGAAATTTTCTTAAACACAAATAAAATAAAGAAAAAAAAAAAGTGGTGTAGCAGTATGTGATGTAATAATAAATCAGATATGATATGAAATATGACAGTGAATGTTCTGAAAATATGACATTGAATATGAGGTCCTGTTTCAGTCAGTTATAGTAGTGTTATGAGGGGAATGGAGGCAAGGGTTGGTTGAACCAAATCAATATGAGGTTTAAAAAAAATAGAGCCTCGGCAAACACAGCTAACATTTACATTTATGGCATTATGCAAGTGAGTGATTAAGTAGAAGCATGTGATGATATTCATTATGAATTTCAGATCTGCAACACTTGATCTGGATTCATGTTCTAAGGACGGTGTTATCCTACGCTGTTTGCGCTCCAGCAACGGGAAGGTGAATTTCTTCATCATGACGGTCAAGCCCAAAGAGACGGTGATGTGTTATCGTGTGCGTTGGGAGGAGCTAGAGTCGGACCGACCTGTTGAACACGCCATGGCTTACAATGAGTCGCACTGGTACGGAGGAGCTGAAAGCGCTGTGCAGCACTGGCCTATTTCCATCTCAGGCCAGCAGGCGCCTAAGCCCTTTGTCACCAGTGATGTTTATTCCAACCGTCACGACTTTGGCGGCATCCTGGAGCGCTACTGGATCTCATCCAATGCAACTGCTATCAAGATCAATGACTCTGTGCCCTTCCACCTGGGCTGGAATGACACAGAGAAGACTCTGTACTTCCAGGCACGATATCAGAACAGCCCATACAAGCCCCTGCCAGGGATGCCACCATACGCTGAACTTAGCTACCGTGTCTGTGTAGGACCAGATGTGACCTCCATCCATAAGGTCATGGTTCGTAGATACTTTCCCAAACCCAACGAGGTTCCCTTAGAGGTCATGTTCCGCTATCCTATATGGTCCACCTGGGCTTTACATAAAACAGACATCAACCAGGAGAAGCTTTTAAGTTATGCAGCAAACATCCGTAAACATGGTTTTAACTGTAGTCACATAGAATTGGATGATCGCTATACCAGTCGGTATGGCGAGTTTGAATTTGATCCTGTTAAATTTCCCAATGCCTCTGGCATGTTCCAGAAGCTGAAGTCAGATGGCTTTCTGGTGTCTTTATGGATACATCCCTTTGTAAACTATGACTCTGCTAACTTTGGATTGTGTGTGCAAAAGGGCCTTTTTGTGATGGAGCCCACTGGCCAGCTTCCTGCCCTGGTCCGCTGGTGGAATGGCATTGGTGGTATTTTAGACTTTACTAACCCAGAAGCTCGGAACTGGTTCACTTCTCATCTTCGAGCTCTTCGCTCCAAATATGGCATATCCACTTTCAAGCTGGATGCTGGAGAGACCAACTACCTCCCGTGGCAGTTCAGAACGCGAGCTCACCTCCCAGACCCTAGCACCTTTACCCGCCGCTACACTGAAATGGCCATTCCCTTCAATGAGCGTGCAGAGCTTCGCTCAGGATATGGGTCCCAAAACATCTCCTGCTTTTTCCGTCTCATTGACCGCGACTCTGTTTGGGGTTATGAACTTGGCCTCAAGTCCATCATCCCAACCGTTCTCACCATCAGCATCCTGGGCTACCAGTTCATTTTGCCCGATATGATAGGAGGCAATGCGTATCCAAACCGGACATATGGGAATGGCAGACTCCCAGACCGTGAGCTTTATATCCGCTGGTTGGAGCTTTCTGCATTCATGCCGTCCATGCAGTTCTCCATCCCTCCATGGGAATATGATGCTGAGGTGGTGTCCATTGCTCAGCGTTTCACTGCTCTTCATGAGACACTGGTGGCCCCCAGAGTTTTGGAACTAGCAGGGGAGGTGCTAAATACTGGTGACCCCATCATTCGTCCTTTATGGTGGATAGCCACCAGTGATGAGACAGCCTATAGAGTAGACTCACAGTTTCTAATAGGAGATGATTTGATGGTGGCACCGGTACTGGAACCAGGCAAGCAGGAGAGGGATATTTATCTGCCAGCAGGTCATTGGAGGAGCTATAAGGGAGAGCGTTATGAAAATAAAGAGCCCATGCATCTCACTGATTATCCTGTGGATCTTGATGAGATTGCATATTTCCTTTGGATTCAGTGATGCTGGTTGAGGACAGATCTTTTATTTTTTTTAACATTTTATTTTTTCAGGGAAATAGGCATTTACATCATGTACTGGGCCGAGCTGTCTGTTATGAAGATATATGCATAAAGTCAAATTGCTTCCAGAATATAGGAGCAAAACCTTGTATTTCTTTTATGTGTTATTTAAACTGAGAACATCATAATGCAAACAAATGCTTATTATGTTCCTTTTTACCATATTTGTCTCCAGTTCTGGCTGGTACATGTGCAAATAACATATGCATATGCTTAACCATGTGCCTTACATTTTTGAATGTACACACCAGATGCCATATTAGTGAGCTTCCAACTTAAACAAAGATTTGCTAAAACACACATTGCAGGGCATCTTGGTCTGCATTATTCAAAAAAAAATTGGGTCGATGCCAATAGTTATATTACAATAATAAATAATGTTACCGTACGATCTATAACAACATCGATATGAATTCTAATCTATATTTATTAAATCTAAGACATAACATTAACATTTATCTTTTGTGAAATTGAACAATATGACCTCTTTAAATTTAGCCTTAAATGTTAGGGAGAATGACAATGTCAGTGTCACAAGCATAAGCTAATTTATGTGTTATTAAGGATAAGCTAATCATTGTATCTTCCCAAAATTTTGGTTACATCGTAATATACAACTAGTACCAATGCGCTGATATGCATGTCTCAAGGGCTATGTCAGTTTAATAGACATTTATAATGTTTAGTATGTCTGTTAGTGCACACTTTGCTTTTTGGAAAAGGGAAAAAAAGTATGTATTTAGATTTTGACTCAGTTATGCAAAAATGCACTCTGTGTTTGCCCAGAATGTATTTTAGATAGTACTGTTATAGTGGTTTGCTAAAATGAACAGCTCTAATTTTAAATGCAACACTGTTTGAACTTTGCTACATAACACTGACAAACATGGCACATTTCACATGCTGTCATGAAAGATCATAGCCATTAATATGAGTGTCATATTACAATTACCAAGTAAAACTCATGGCATACTATCATTTTTGATGTCATGGCCTTAAATTAACATGTGGCACAAACTATAGTATCTGTCATTACAGAATTGTTAATGGCAACATGACCATTACATTATAAGGGCATCATCTGCATATGGCATTTAACATCATGGCATGTATGTGGCATGTTTGTGTCAGCTATATGTAGCAGGATTTAAATAAAATGTTCCCATTTTAAAAATGTTTCTGCATAGGTCTCATACTGCACATTGATTGTGAGCAATAACTGTCTATTCTATTATAACTTCAATTTAAAAACTGCAGTCAAAGTTGTTCAGTGTTCATAAGCTGCCTTTTCAAGTCCACTATGCTCTTAGAGAGTCAGGAGGGAGTATTGGCTTGTGCAGGGAACTTAGCTACATGTTGCTACTTGAAAATGCTGTTAGACATTAGACTTCGTCTTACTCTGGTTGTTGCCATATAGGCATCATGGATGCCAAAAATTAAATTTAATCCGTCCTCATTTGTCATTATTCAGACATGTATGTAATTTCATATTCATGTTGTACATGAAAATTTGTATTTTATGCTTGTGTTTTAATGTTATTCTGTTTTTGCATGACATGATTCCATAGCTTTGTATGTTTTCCAATGATGACAGTGCTTATTGCTTAATCAGTTAATCTGCATCAGATTATGTTTCTGCTTTGCAGCATTATGTGTCATTTCTCATTGTTGTTTATTCTGTATGCTCTTTCAGTACACCAGCAGTCAGTCCACTGCCAGGCCTTTGCTACTCCACAACCTCAGAGCTTATTTTTAGCACTTTGCACACTACTTCAAAACCAGTCATGCTTTGGGCTCTTTAAAGATATTTGGTGATGTTTATTTCAGTGTACAATAGTAAATCAGTACTGATTCTTCAAGATGGAAAAATGTTTCCTTCAAGATGTTGTTTAATGTTGGTATTAGCCACTGGACTGCTGTTTTTAAAGCTCAGGCTTGCAAAGCCTCCTCATTACTTTATACAGTATGTGTCTGGGTTGTTATCCTAAAACCAATAAAAACCCTTTAAAGGGCCAGTATCTTTTTTTGTAGTTTCATTAGATCAAACTATGTGGTTTTATGTACCAAAACAGTCCTATTTGATTTTTCAATCATCTTTTTCTTTACCCCTATAAAATCAGACAGTTATTGTTACAGTTATTGTTAGACTGAGATATATATAAATATAGTGCAGCTTTGTTTGAAGGAAAAGTACACTTTATTTGCACAAAAAAAATCAGTCTTGAGCTCTGCATGACATTGATTTTCTATTTAATGTGTGCAAAAGACATGCAATCCTTTAGAAAGCATGTCTTTTCAGATGCACTCTGGCTGTCCTGGAATTCAGGGCTAGAAATAGATAGACATTTCTGCATTGCAAAACCAAACAGCCTGTGTTCACAGACTGTGTACCGTGCTTATCTTGTTAACAGTGATATGACACTGCCCCTATTTATCTGGTAGAACACTGGTAGATTGTAGAATGCTGATGTTTGGAAAAGTTAGTAGAGCAAAAACAGTTTGCTTCCCACAAACTGAATTTCCAAACTCCACCCTCACCATTTTCTTCCCTGCTGTGTAAATTGGTATCAACAGGAATTCATTTGAAACAAAAGAACACAGTTAAGACTGCTTCTAACATGTCTGTTTTTCAGTGAATTGCTAATTTTAGCCCTGTTGTCTTTTTTCTCTGCTAATTACTTGTTGAAATATTGTGAACTTGATTATGACCTCTGAAGCATGCAGAAATGGTTTTAACTGTGCAGTTGTATAACATTGAGAAGTGGTGTTCTAACTTCAATAAGGCACTAAATGTCTGTGCTTAACCTGATCTTTTATTCCGCCTTTGCACTTTACTGCTTTGAACTGTTGCAGCACAATATTTAGGGCTGCTGCAAAACAGAAAAGGCTTGGAATTTGTATCCGACAAATGTTCATCTGACGTTTTGTGGTGCAAGTTGCCTAATTTAGCACAAGCAAGACTACAGAAACTTACAGCTGAAAAGTGTTATCTAACAATGAAGCTGTCTGTCATTGAATGATGATGCTTTCTAAGAGACTGATTACATATATTCATGCAGAGGCTGTGGTTTTGGTTTGCCTATGCAATTGTGTTCATTTCCACTAGGGGACAGTGTGCTATTGCTTTTTTTTTCACTGTAATGTTAAGGCAAGGCATAAGCAAGTTCTGCCCTTATCTCGTTTACCTTTTCTGTTAATCCCTGGCTTCTCTTCTAACAATATGTAATTTTGCTGCACTGATAAGCTCTTTTCTATGCTATTAACAGTTTTAACCTCATCCACAAATGAGGTACTATAGAAATTTGAGCCATCATCAGGTTTTTTCCACTTCACTGAAGTCGTGTGTATCCTGATCGCTCAGCATTATTCGATGTGATGGACTGACTGCAGTCATGCAGCTCATCGGATTTGATGTGTTAATTGTTTTAACTGTTGTTTCCAGAAGGATCAAAGTTCTTTTGTTTGGTTGCTCAAGCCCTGACCTTCTGTTCTATTAAAAGTTCATTTAATCATGTTTCAGCTTGGTGGACAATAAAATAAACTATTACTGAGTGCAGAATGTTTGTCTGAATGCTCATATTATTAATGAATTAAAAATAAAGTAATGTCTGTATGAACCAGAAATGAAAATGTCACAGTTTTAATGCTTACCCCAAAGGTAGTCAATCAGATAAGGCACATTTAAAGGCTAATGGTAATGAGTCTAATAAGAAATGAAATCTTGAGCATCTAGCCTCAAGCAAACCACATGCTTAAATCATAACTTACCTCAGAGGAGTTCCAGAAATTTAGCAGAATGCATTGTTGTACATTGAGAATCATGTATGTATTTTTTATACTATTTTTCTCCAGCATTTGAACACAGCAGATACCATTTACATTGGGAAAAACTTACACCGTGTTCCAGAGATTCAAGACTCAAAATCAGAGAGACTTTAAAATCAAACAAAGTTTATTATATCTGCCATGCAAATATGACAGGCCTGTTGAGAGCGTTTTCTGGCAAGAGAGTAAGAGAGTGCTGCACGAGAGTAAGTTAAATGGGCAGGGATTGACATAATTGTTTTGCTGTAGTACTCTAATGAGTACCTGCATGAATTAACTGGTACGCATTTACGCAGGAGGGGTGGGAGGGTGGAAGGTGATGGCAGAGGTGTGTCTCTGTGTGGTTTCGGGGGAGTGGTAGTGCGCGCGCCAGGCTCCGGGGGGCGTGCCGGGCTCTGTGTCTCGGCCTGGTTATGTCCCTGTACATGGCTTTTTATTGTCACTCCAACATGATGTCATGGTATTGATTTCTGATCTGGGGTCAGCGAGTTTCTTTGCACATGTGCATAACGCTTGCTTGAAAACATCTGATATGACAAACAACATCACGTTCTGTACTGGGGCTGGTGGTGGCCTAGTGATAGGATACTTGTCTCTGGTGCAAGAGGTCATGGTCACGAATCCTACCTTCAGCACGCCACCACTGGGTCCCTGAGCAAGACCCTTAACCACAAGTTGCTCCAGGGAGACTGTCCCCTGTAGTTAAGGAATGGAAGTTGCTTTGGATAAAAGCGTCTGATAAATGCCGTAAATGTAAGTACTGAGCTGCAGAAACTAGGCTGTCGGTATGTTTGCTTACTTCCCCTAAGTTGCTCATGCTTTCGCTGCCCCGCAAGTTGAGGGTATCACACATTTTCTTTAGCTGATACTATTCTAGTCTTACTGCCCTTTCCTCAGGCAAGTCCTGCCCTTACAGTAAACGGCAACACAATTTCCTATCAAAATAGAGAGATAAATGTGATAGACTACAAGGAGACACTACGTACATATAAATGAGAAATAGAAAAGATAAAACATTGCACACCTGTTAACTAGTAAATCCCCCCCCCCCCCCACACACACTTTATTAATCCCCACCAGCCAAAAAGGCAATGCAATTGCACAAAGTAAATTAAAAAAAGTACAGATAAATTATTAACGAGTGCAAAGTGTGCAGTGAATGTGCATTATTAATGAACAAATAGCAATGCTACTAATGTAATAAAAATATTTTATATTGACTCCCATTAGAAGAATGTTTTTTTCTGTTACAAGCTGGGCTCAACCTCGTTGGGTTGACTTTTCTTTAGTGTGTTTAATGTCACATGTCACAAGCCCTTTTTCCACACTGCAAAATAAGTGCACTTTTTCAGAAGCAGGTGAAATTGAGATGGTGAACTTGTAAATAGTGTTTGAGCTAGCTGAGTGAGAATGGGATAACAGTATCTTAAGGGCTTGCTAACAACATGTGTGCTGTCTGTCACTAGTGCGATGAGAAAACATCTGAGGTAATTAATTTGGTAGAGAACATACACTCAATGTATTTTCTGTCTCATCACATTTCATAGGTTTACTTAATAAGCTAACTGAATTATTTCTTAGCTAGTTAGCTTACCAGCCAGCTACATCACCACACCAGGTAACAGAGCAAGCACACCAGGTTATTTTAATCAAACCAAACACATACCAGTGTACGCTGACAGGGGAAGGGGTAGTGCAGTTTGTATGTATGTACATTTGTCCGCTGATACAAGTAAAGGTATGTGAGTCTAACTTTGTACGCAAACCAATTTGAGATCATTTAAAGGGCTCATATCCTACCTTTTTTTACTTTTTTGTATATAAAATGTTTAAATGCTCAATGTATGGCCCCTTTAACAACTCATGTAAGTGTGTGCTGATTTAGGCATTAGGCCTACTGTTTGTACAAAGCCAAAAAAGCAACTCTTGGACACCAGCAATATCTCAACTGGGTGACTAAATTTGAAGTGAGCCAAAAGTTATGTCTTTTTTTCATTTAGTCCTAACAGTTACATGTGGAATTACACACATGCATTTGGTTCTTAGAGAATGGCCGTTCGTGTACTGTTTTTTCTGCCTCTTGGAACACCTCTTACTAAGTGTGTTTTTTGTGAGTGCAAAATAATTAATAGTATTGTGTACCTTGTGGTCTTAATACATTGAGCATTCAAACTCTAAACTAATCAAATACTTACAGATTTACCCCAAAATATGTTTTCATATGTTGTGCACGTTACAGTTTTAGAAGGATCAGAACTACAAGCCAAAACATTGCTTTTTGTGAGACATACAAGTGTGAGGGCTATTCGCTGGGCATAATTTTGTTCTCTTAATGATTAGCCTGCAACTCTCCACTAACTTCAGACAAGGCTTAGAGCTGGCGCTCGGTCATGGGTCTCTGGATTCATTGAACCTCCAACCTTCCCCAGCCCCTGACTGGAATAGTAATTATTGCAAAGCAGGTTAAGCTTGATCAAAGTTGGAATCAGCCTTTGGTCTAACATTGAATTAAGTCTCCTGTGAGCAGCATCTTCAGGCTTTTTTGGGGCTGCTCATCACTGCTGGATAATGCCATAGTGCTGAAGTAATTTACAGGTTATATGGAGGTTGCCCTGGATCAATAAATCATTTAGTTGAGTTTGGGTCAGAGGAGGGGCAGTGATGGGTGGGGAGGGGGGTGGGGGCCGGGCAAAGACCAAGGTTGGCTTGTGAGAAGAATGGCCAGGCAACTTGCTGAACAGCAATGATCAAACATGCTGCCTGCACAAAGAGGCAGCACACTTGTGAGCTTACTTTATTTGTATGCCAGTTTGCTGCAAGCTGTATGAATTTCACATTGTTGGTATAAGTCACAAAACACAATTAACCACTCATCAAAAGTTTGGTACAACTTCTTTTCAATAAAGTAAGGGAAGACACCCAAATTGCATTAAACAACTACTTGCTAATACTTTGGACATATTTTACCCAGCATCAGCGCTCAGCTTTATGTTCATCAAATTGTCTACCTGAATGAAGAATGGGTTTTGCCTAAAGCAATACCTGACAGTTTAGTTTTCCAAACTATTACTGATAGAATATATTTAAACTCTTTGACTGAATGCTGCTGTAACAGGAATTTTATTGAAGCTTCAAAACTTTTGTAAAATCAAACATTGATACGTAACCAAAGCCATTCATGGTGGCTTGATGTGAAATGGTTAATTTGAATTACTTGAATTACTTTTCATTGTGGTAATAGGAGTCAAGGTTTGTATTGTCTACAGACATATCCATTTCATGTACTGTTAATTATGACTAGTGGACCTATGTGAGTTCTGAGTTTTAAATGTAGATTAAAATATTGCCAATGGTACAATAATTTGAAAAAGATAAGGGTTATTTTGGTGACTATTAGCTTTTAATTACACTGCATGTAACTGAATTATTTGAATTGTATCATATGTTATGCCAAAAGTTAATCTCAGAAGTACTGTATTGTTTTATGGGCATCAGACAGCACATTTATAAATATTTAGGGGTAATAGCTTTTTGAAGGCTTTTTGGTATCTTTTAAAATGTCTTCAGGTAGCTGGTTCCTTTTAGCAATTCTGACTTGGTACAGTGTTTTAAAATGCAGCATTTCACATCAAACCACTCTGAATGATGTTTTGAATTATGTAGTTAAGAGGAAATGTTGAAAAAAGGGTGGAATTCTCTCGTCAACACCTGAAAGATTTGAGGTACTGATATCACAACAAAGGGATTAATGTGTGGATTCAGGCATTCAGGCAAGGTAGCACTGTCCTAATACAGTCACAGAAAATATGGTTTTGGTCGTAAGGAAAATCTCAAAAAAAAAAAAAGCATGTAACAAGATTTTATTCTGTAATTTTGGACTATTTCTATTGGTCTGTTTATACTTTGAAACTATGTAAACAGCAATGACAATGTGCTAGAATTATGAAAAAACAGTTTTTTTTCTGACAGTTAAGTTACAAACTTGCAAAGAAAACATACTCATTTTAATAAAAACATTTTATCTGTGAACTTTATAACTACAGAGCAAGCACAGCTTGTTTATTTTACATGCTTCATTGTAAGAAGGTCACAAAATGCAGCTGGGAGCAGGTTTACTTTGCCTGTCAATGACGCTTCTACTGCCATTGATCTGCAGTCACGGCCCGCACAGAAGACACACACTCTCATCGATTAGCTGTCTGTTTTCTGTTCACAAAGAATCAATGCTATTTGTAGCTTTTCTAGCCTGCAATGATATTGTTTATTACTGAAAAACTGAGGTAACAGGCAGCTTTCTAATCAAGTTTAAAACTACGTCTTACAGGTTGGGCTTCAATAACAGCAGTCTGTTTAACAGCAGGCAGCAGTACACTGTAGCTGAGCATCTACACCAGTAAGTCTATGGTGCAGGACATCTACACCAGTAAGTCTATGGTGAAGGACATCTACACCAGTAAGTCTATGGTGCAGGACATCTACACCAGTAAGTCTATGGCGAAGGACATCTACACCAGTAAGTCTATGGTGAAGGACATCTACACCAGTAAGTCTATGGTGCAGGACATCTACACCAGTAAGTCTATGGCGAAGGACATCTACACCAGTAAGTCTATGGTGCAGGACATCTACACCAGTAAGTCTATGGTGCAGGACATCTACACCAGTAAGTTGATAGTTTGTCATTGGAATTGCCTGATTGTTCTTCTAATTACTGTTTTTAATTAATAAGAAAAATATTTGTGAATAGCTTGTTAACATAAAGCTACTCATAATGCTAAGTACTTAATACAAAGAGCAATATTGGCAGAATATTGTGGATATCCCGTTATTAGTAAGACGGCTTCTTCTCAGAGGATTCACAAATATTTTAAATGCTCTCCATTTGGAGATAACTTTGGCTCACAGTAGTCCTAGAGCTTTAGACATGACTGTTTAATTCTTTCTAGACTATTTCAACAACTTTCTTTATAATCTCTTCTGGAGTACAGCACTCGGTATAGTGTGCTGCTTGTTGGACGTCTAACAGTTAGAAAATCAAAATGTTGGCCAATACATTACATTTAACATAATCAGTCATGTAAAAATAAAATCTATGATTTGACTCATTTCTACATTTCTACAGATCTGAGCTCAGAGAACAGAGAAAAAAGGAACCCCATAAACAACTGCAGTTTTTAACCCACACTCAACAATTAATTAAAGTAAGCCTTGGATACCTTGTGTATGGTGTGTTATTGTGGATTATATTGATACCTGTCAATACCATCAAATGGAAATTGGAGATGTCAAAATACCACAATGTATTTTCTAATATCAATGTTGAAACTGAAACAATGTTGAAATATCTGATATTATTTATTTATTCATTTAAAAATAAAGATTTTACCTTAAGCAATCCTTTAAGATTAGCATCTCAACCCTACAGAATGAAATACAGGAACATGACATCACACAAAGTGAGTTCTGCTATTTCAAGTTAGATTTACTACAGGCTTGGAACAGATTTGTTTGTATTTCTCCTTCCATCCAACATTTCCTACTGATATTGACCTTGTCAGATCTGTGACTCCTCTACACAAAACTAGTTTCAATACGTGTTCACAATATACACCCAATGCTATGTCCAATGATGCAGGGTTGACCACTCAGACGTCCAGAGTTTAGAACAGAGCTGACTAGTTAAACAAGCAATTATCTGAGCCTTTCAGGCAGTAAGACTATGATCCTTTAGAGGGCAGTGTAGCTTCACACTGTCATCACCAGCAGTATGGACCTCAGCCCAGATGTGATCAACAGAAAAAAAAGAATGCACACTCTAAGCAACAAGGAGGACACAAACCTGGCAGAGGCCCCCTGCTCTCCCTCCTGCACTGCCGGATGCCCACCTGTGTGCCCATCTGCATAAGAGCAACGCCAGTTGTTCTGTGTGTGTGCCAGGGTGAATCAAGCTTGTCTGCCCAAGTCCCCACCACCCCCCCAGGTGTGTATGTCTGGCTGTCTCTTTCCCTAGCTCTCTCGAGTACATGCTAGCTTTCCTATGAGGAGCCAATGGGCGGAGAGCTCAGAAAGTCCACTTGTCAGAACACAGCGTGTGAGAAGGAATGGAAGCAGATTGTGCTCTGGCTTGTCCAACTGCTATTTTGGCTTCAAAGCTGTTGTCTCCATCAGTGATAAAGCATCCTAGACCTGTAATAATCAAAAGAACTTCTATAATCTGAAATATGTCAGGTATTAGGCCTGATTGCTGATAGCAGGGCAAAATTCAACAAGGGTAACATTTATTGAGGTTATTTATGTAGTTAAACAAATTTTGGTCGCCTTCTCTTACTCCAAAAGTTATGGCAAGATTCACACTTGTACCAAGGAACTTTTTTGTCAGAAGGGTCTTTCAGTTATTGGGTTTAATATTGATCACTCTCTTTGCAGTTGTAATTTTGAAGTGTGTAGTTCTCAAAGTGATAACTATTCATGCAAAACACAGCCCCCACATGGTGGGGTCAGCCAACAAAAGTACACCACCTTTTTATGAAAGATACATACAAAAGAATCTAATTTGACATATTTGTATGCATCTAGGTTGGAAAATTCATGCGATCTACACAACACTGAACTGCAAAGAATTAATGGTGATTATGTTTTGACTGTTTATTTACACTAACAACCAGGCTCACAAATAGGTTATAACATTTGCATTGTTGTTACTTTTTGACTGCAGTTTTCATAACCGGTAGGTGCTGGAAACTGTTTTTGCATTTTCAGTTGTAGCAGAGGTGTGTTGGTTTGTTGTGTTTAATTATTTATAAAGTATTATAAAAGTAAATATGTTATTGCTCTTCATTCCACTAATAAAAAGTGAAAAATCACACACAATTTTCATGGTTAATTACCTCTGCGAACACAGAGTGTGCAGCTTGAAGCAAGTTTTACAAGATTAGTTTTGTATCATTACTGGTGATCAAATATTTAACTAAATTTTACTATATCTGTTGTTAAACCTGTTCACAAAGCATAATAACTGAAACATATCCACCCTCCTGTTCCAAGAACTCTTATCTGACCCCAGCCTGATATTTTTATTTAAAAGTGTGTTAAGAATTTCTGCAAATAGCAACAGTAGTGAGAGGAATTTAGTGAGGCTAAGAGTTGGATACTATCAACACTATTAAAAAATTATAAACACTTTGCATAAAATATAGGTTTATCTCTGTGTGACAGCTGTAGTCACTTAAGTTAAGCTCTGTAAAACTGTCTGAAATGTGCATGCAAACAAATTTGAGTTTGGGTTAAAATTCAGACCTGATCATGTTGTGTTTCAAAGATGTGGGCGCAAATTGGGTTTGTGTTTCAGAAACATACCCATGCATTTCTTCTTTTTCAAATTCATGAAGGAGAATTTGTGTTTTAGAACACTATGAGGTGTGGTCAGTATGGAGTACAAACTGTAATGAATCAATGGGAGGATGAGCTTTCGCCCACTGCGGTTGATCAATTGAGTGAGATCTGTAAGCACTCAGTAGGAACTCATCAATACCTATTAGCTCATATGCCAGATCAAACGGAGAGAAGACTAATGGAAAGAAAACTTACTTTAGTCTTAATTTCTCCAACTTGATGAATATTAACGATGACTACTTTAAAAGCCCATTTGAAGAAATTGTTCATTAAACGATTATCTTTGTATGGGGCCCATTCCTGTGAGTATGCATGGTCCTTTTAAATCAATTTCATGAAAGTGGGGCTGTCTTAAACCAACTGAAAGCTGGCATTAAAGTAATCCTTGCAATTCCGCTGAATAGCTCTTTATGAAGATTGGTATCATGTGTATGACACTATATTTAGTATCTGGAGCTATCCATGCGCAGAGTGAGCAATGAGGCTGGTGGGATCTTTTGTGAAGAACTGAACTTAAGTGTGGCAGCTACATTATTAGAGGAGCTGATGCTATAATGAGAGACTCATTGATCCGATCTCATTTTGCTTTGCATTATTAATCAATAGCCGTAGCCACAGGGAGATATTAAAAAGGTAGCTAATTAATGAGGTTGGTAATGGTCAGAACTGCTGCTGTGAACCACTCAAATATGAAGACCCAGCTTCTAATGGACTGCCTGACCCAGCACGGCTCACTCCCACTGATACTGAGACAGAGAAAGGCAACATTTCTACCAGAGATGGAACCATACCAGCTTTTTGAGCTATTCAACCTTCAGCTTATTTTATGTTTTATGTGAGGTGACACTCAGGGAAACTCTGCTGCTTCTCTCATGCAATATCCAAAAAGCCAGAAGGAGCTGAATTTTTTTTTTCTAATCCTTTCTATAGCCAGCAATTTGAAAATGTCAAGGGTATGATTGACTTTGGCACTGCTTATGACATCCTTTTTGGTAAAAGAGGTCTAGGCTTTACAAAGTACATTGATCTAAATAAAGGCTAAATTTATTACTGCTGCAAAAGTAGTTTTGCCACATAAATCCTCTATATTTTTTTGAGGACTGGGGACATGAAAGTTGCTAGAATTCTTTTTACTTCAAAACTTTACAGGAATGTTGTGAAACTCGGCATCATCTGAAACTCTGTGAAACTGAATTATCTGTGCTTTAGTAAATAGTCCAATGTAAAAGCAGTCAAATTTTATTTACATTGAAAAGCTATACCTTTTTAGCCCCCAGTCCATTTTTTTTGCTTCCTCTGGAGTGACCTCCCATCTGGCAGAGCTAGGCTGTGCACGTCTGAGTGGAATGTGTGTGTCCTCACTGGGTAACAAATGAACCTGACACACCAGAGACTGTGGGCCTGCACCTGCTTAGCTTTTTCACCTGCCTGTCTCCCACAGCACCAGACTGACAAAGCTCAGGCCTCCATGGGCTCCAGACGATGTCTTTCGGTCTGAGCACTGCTCCACCAGGCACAGGCTGCTTATTTGGGCTACAGCAGCATCTGTCAGCACTGGGGTTGGTACAGCCCTTGGGGGGATGATAGACTTGCTTATAAATAACCCCAAAATGAATTTTAAAAAAGAGAAAAGATAAAAAGAGATGGGTCTCCTGTTGTTGAGGAAATGTGGAGCTGGAGGGCAGGTTGGAGGATGTCATGGTGGGCTGATGAGGGCAGTGGCACAAGGCTATAATTGAAACATTGTGCTGTGGCTATGCGGCCTTTGGTGTGATTGATACCATTTTAGGATAGTCCTGTCCACATGGACACTAGAGATTTACCTGAAGAAAAGAGAGCAAAGGGTGAAAAAAAGGTGCTTAGGTGGCTCATCTGGGTTTGGTGGAAAATTGGTGCAATCCATCAAGTACCGGATTTAACGAACACTGAAGCCAGGCTGCCCAGCAAAGGATTCTTATTTAAGGCAGTGAACCAGGAAACGTGTGAGGGGCAGGGACTGGTGAGGGTCTATCAATCAGCCAGTCAGCTCCTTTATTTAACAAGCAGAGGACAGCCACTGGGGCCAATGTGCATGGTTCCAGCTTGTTGGGCATGCCATACTCTCCTGGAGGGAGGTATGGAGAAGAAGAGTAAAAAAAGGAGGGAAAAGGGATGGAATCTAAAGGGAAGAAGCATCAGGGCTTGGCCATGTCCCCTGATGAGCTAGCATGCTTCATCTTCTTGTGCGTGGACCTGGAACTGTGTCTTGATAGGATTTTCAGCCCCATGGCCTCAAAGCATCTCCAGAGTGCAGTCACAGACCTGGGGCTAGCCAGGTGCTCTACTGCAGACCCTATTCACTTTGGCACAGCAACCATATTGCTTTACTTGCAATAAGACCCAGAATTTATTGCCGCTATGAGTGCACTTTTAAAAATATAGGTACTAGAAAGCATTCTTTGCAGCAATTTGTTTAGAAAGTAGATGTAAGAGAACGCTTTGAAGGTAAATATTTTCATTACGTTTTGAACTAAATATCATATGTAAATTTAATTTCATTTTTTTGAAAGCACTAGCTGTGTGAAAGTATCATGATGAGTAGGCCAATGGAATTCAAAACATTGATTATAAAATTTAAAGTTGTCCATAATCTAGCCCATTCCCATCTTATAGATCTCTTTCTGATTTATAGCCCTTCTCGATCTTTTCTATCATCAGCTGCAGTTTTACTTTCTGTACCAGACATTAAGCTCTGAATTATGGGTGCTAGATCCTATTCTCACACTGCACCTACATCTTTCTTCCCCATTGCATCTGGCAGCTATTCATTAATACAATTTACAATTGATCTTAAAACTATATATATAGTCAGTCACACCTTCATGGGGAATTTAGGATTCATTGCTTTAAGGAGTTGCATTTTGTGCAATATTTTGTGTTATTTTTATTTTATTGCTTTTCAATTCACTCTCAGTATGATAAACTAAACAATTAGAGATTGTGCACTTTGCAGCAAAATGACATACTGCACTTAATTCTGTTCCTTGTAGTGGATGTGTCTCACATCAACAAAACATGACCGGGTGAGTGTTTAAACTTGCATATCATTAAATAGGAAATATTTAGCTTTATTAATTAGTGACAAGTTATCTCCAAAAGTCACCTGAATATCTTCAGTCACAGCAAAGAATGGAGCTCTTTTTTCCTGCCTCTTGTGCATGCCTTACATTTTTCTTCAATTTATCTATCTTATAGATTTTTTCACCACTCTCTGTTCAGATAAAACGCCACCCACAAAGACATTGAGGAGTAAACACTGTTTCGTTAGCACTGCCTGAGAGGGAGGGCTACTGAGGGGAGACAGAGAGCCCAGCGTACACACAGACACACAAAATCAATGCTGATCAATATTTTTATATCAGCGAGGCGCTCCTCTTCCTGACCTGCATCACCTAAAGGAAAAAAAGAAGAAGAAGAAACACTCCCCAATCACCTCTCTTACAAGAAGGTCTGAGCTCCCTCTGGTATCCCAGCCAGACTTCAATAAGACACTTTATTCTCAATCAGAGGAAGAAAAGATGATAATGATTGGGGCAGGACATGCAGAGACCGCCGGCCTTGGCTGGCAGTAACCAAAGTAAAATGTTTCCGAATTGCACCATCGATATAATGAAAAATAAAATCCATTCTGGAGACATATTATTTGTGTGGAATATGCATCCTACTTATTTTCTACTTGGAACACATACATGATCTAATCTACTGTGTGATTAGCTGTAGATTCACACACATATAACTTACAGAAATACTGTATATTGCGCAGCATGAAGATCAAATATTTCCTGACACCAGGCCCATGTGTACATAATAACAGAATTATATTAAAAAACACAGATCCAAGATAAAACCTAAAATTTTCTAAGGTGTGTGCACTACTGTGACGAAAAGGTCACATGGAGTATTGAGGAATGAACTGCTACATAGGCAAGACACTAAATTCAATAGCACACAGTAAACAGGATTTCTTGGAGCATGACCAGCAAACTCGGAGACAAGCAAATTTAATCCAGAATTTTTAACAGATCTGAGCAGATCAATATCTCAATCCCTCGGATGTGGGGGAGTGCTATTAAAGAGACAACAACATCAGGAAATAATGATACCCGTAGGAAAAAAGAAAAGGTAAAAGAAAAAGAAGAAGAAAAGAGCGACTGTCAGAAGACAGTCTGTCACATCGGTGGTGGTGTGTGCTCACTCTAATTAATTTTCATAGAAATGGAGACAAAGTGTGCCAGAGTTTTATTTCCTAGCCCAGCACAAGAAGCTAATGAGTTTCCCACTGAGCAAAGCTGAAGATAACAACCAAGTAAGAGAACGAATGCATGCAATACCACTCCAACTTAATCTGCTCTTCAAATGAATTCCCTATCAGCTCAAGTTGTGCCATAATGGTGATTTTATGGCTTTTCGGGATGCTGCAATGGTAAATGTACAGCAGATGGTTCTCTAGAGATAAAACCTTAGGCTGTCTTTGAAAAAAATGCGGAGTTTGTGAAAGGAGGTGAGACATTCTTTTAACGTTTCACTGCAAGGGATGCTAAATCAGACTGCATTTGGGTATAAACCTAGTAGTACTAGTTGCAAAATCTCTTTAATAACGCATATTGGCTATCACTGACAAGAAGAAGAGAAGAACCATTCCATTGCCCATTTCTGCCAAGAAGCCAAAAATGC
The DNA here is from genome assembly GCA_037577145.1 of Brachypetersius gabonensis. Lineage (NCBI taxonomy): Eukaryota > Metazoa > Chordata > Actinopteri > Characiformes > Alestidae > Brachypetersius > Brachypetersius gabonensis. The sequence continues at coordinate 10,129,500 of JBBJLR010000024.1, forward strand.
CATAAATGATCAAAAGTTGTAGAGATAAAGGCTTTCATGGTATGAACACATGCAATTACAGCTCATGTCATTGAAAATTTTGGGCTTTTTATGTAGTGTGTCATTCCAGGGGCGGACTGGGACGAAAAAATGACCATGGCATTTTGGGGTAGAGCGGCCCATCACATACAATTACACACAATACCCATCTGAATGTGTATGCCAACATAGTGGTATTCAACAAATTATTCAATAAATTGTGAACTTAGTCAAAAATGATGTAGCTGAAACTTTTAATGAATATTTGGGAAACAAGAAAATAAAAGAACAAACTTAAAGGTCTACAGGTGTACACAATGTGTTATAAATAGGCGTTCTCCTAGTGGTAACACTGATAATATTATTAGCTAATTTCATTCATAAATGGGAGAAGGCAAACTAGTGCGACCGTAAAACAATTGTTTTATTGGTATGTTGTCACCATAACTTTGTGAACAGCCAGTAATTTTGGAACATTTGGCAGCCTCTGCCTGAAGTGGCAATTTGTTTCATCCACTGGCACACAGCCAAAGGGGAGGAGTTTAAAGATATGATTGGGCCATTCCGGGGCAGGAAAGAAAAGAACCAATGGGCTGCAGTGGAGTGTTTTTTGGTTGAGGAACCCATTACACTGGCACAGGGACCAAAGTGAAAGGTGGTGGTGTTTAATAAGGTCATTAAACCTAATGTCACTTGGGCCGCAGATCTAAGAGTTTTATGGAGTGGTCAGACTAATAAATAAACAGTGACAGGCTACAGCACTGCAGAGTGTCCTGCCTCATGAAACACACATGGTTCATCAGCTAATCAGCAAATCCTTTTTGAATTCAGTGTTGTACAAGAGAAAATTCTAATCTCTATAGAATCTCTATGACCCAGAAAGAACCCAGTTTAACAGACCTGATGTAGTATGGAAATACATAATAGCTGACTAGTCAAGTAATTATCATGACCAGAATACATAAATAAATATAGGTTCCTGCGTCAATTAAAACTCATTTTGTAGCAGCTTGCTGCAAAGGTCAAATTTTTGCTGTTTTAGTTAGGCTTCAGTTAAGCTCAAACATTCTGATCACAATTTGATACGCTGATCATCTGATGTAAACTGCATTCAAAATTTACAACAGTTTTCCTTTCACTGCTATTTGTGATTCTGACCAACGTTTTTAAAATACCAACGTTGGGAAAATAAATGATTGTGCTTCTGCCTAAAAACTAGTTGTACGAATTTTATTTCTGCACAGTAAGCAGCCATTTATATCCAGAGATAGTTGGTTGACTGATAATCTTCACTAACTTATTTTGAAAAGTTAATTATTAGTTTAGCTGAAAGCCGACCATTACAACATGTGACTTTGTTTTGGTCTTGTTAAATTCTCTATGATAGATTTGTTGACAGTTTGCAAGCAGGGAGTTCTTAAGAGCAATGTGCTACAGTCTGATTCTTCTACTTCATCATGACTTTATATAGCTTGCAGTGAGATTAAATTCATTTTGTGTCATATTACCTCAACAACAGAGGACTTCTGAAATCTGCTTTCTTCACTTTTCTTCAATGTATACACAACTATACTCAACTAGTCGACTTACCACAGTCCATATGTGGAGATGAAGCTGGAAAAAAATAACTGCCTTTGTGATATCAAATAAAATGAATACATTTACATTTCTGATTGAGGTTTGACTCAGCTTGATTCAGTGGTGCAATACAGGGCAGCTAATCAGAACATAGGTCATTACATATATTAGTATTAAATACACAGTAACAAAATCACTAATGAAAAACCCAAACCTCAATAATAAACCACAACCAGTGTTGGGAGTAATGAGTTACAAAAGTATCAAAGACCACAATGATGATCTGCTCCTCCATGTTTGTGCGGAGGAGCAGGCGAGGAAAAGGCAAGGAAGCTAATTCGTTGAATCTTGTCACATGACCCGGGGTGCGCTTGTGGCATTCTGAAAAGTTGAGATGTATTCAACTCTACGTGGCGCACGCGCCTGAAAAAAACGGGCGCGTCGGACTGCGCGCACATCGTGACTGCGTGTCGCTTCCGTTATGAGCGGGGCTGCCGCGCGTCTACATTTGAAATAATGGACTTGGGCGCGCAAAAGATGCGATATGT
>JBBJLR010000024.1:10131743-10168848 GCA_037577145.1 Brachypetersius gabonensis
TCGGCAGAATTCAAATGAGCCATTTTAATCTAGATTAATTCCAAGATTACAGTGAGATTAATCTAGATTAAAAAAATAATCTACGGCCATAAAATTCACGTTTAAAATGAAAGAAAACTTCATGATTTGGGATACTTGTATTTGACGTCGCTAGGCCTGTAGCAGAAGTATGGGAGTGTGGTCTTACCTTTGCCGTGGCTGACCTCCACAGTCCAGGTGCAGTTGAGGGAGCTGGGGTAAACCTCAGGGTAACCCGGAGACAGGATAGTGCCCCCTGGTCCTCGCACATCACCCCCACACAGCGCTGCAAAGGCAGACCAGGGAGAGAATCAGCAATTCACATTTGCACTTAGGAGCACAGAGCTGCAACGTGTATTAGAGATTACGGACCAATTGACCCATCTGGCAAATGATCCTTTTTGGATAATGGAAGTACTAGCAAAGAAAATAAATGATGCATTACCTTCGTAAAAGACTTTTTGCTGTAGCTCTCTCAACTCCACTGGAGGGACTGAACCCCCTCCTAAACACTTACACTCATCTGTCCCAGATAGTACAGCAAATCAGTAACTGAGGGACATTTGGACTGGATTTATATCACTGCTGCTTCACCCTCTTCTTGCTGAACACTTTCTAGCTCTTTTCCTTCACTCTCAATACCACTATGATTCTCAAATTCACCTCCTGCTTTTCCTTATTCTCCTTTCCTTACCTTACTCTTTTCTGTTAGATCTGTCCTTCAGTAAGACATTCATAGCCTTTCATTAGATGCATTATGCATTAACCCCGCCCTCAGCTTCCACATTTCCATGTTTTGCACGCTTTGAAAAGCCAGGTTTATATGATTCCTGTGCACTCAAGGTTAGAGCTGTTTTTGCTTATGCAGTCACACCAAACTCAAAATTATACATAGTTCTTTTCTATCTTATACAGATTTCTTGAAATTAATAAAATACTTTGAAAGATTCCATAAACATTTGCAGTGAATTTACAATATAAGTAGGAACGAAAATTTCAGAATTAAATCTCCTGTAACTCCTACAACAAAAAAATTAAATCTATGTAGCTGCCTTTTAATGACAAAAGGACATTCAGACACCCTTTTAATGAATGAAATAAGCTTTTTAAGTTTGACCAAATGCTGATACAGGCATTCAGTTTTGCTCACACAGCTTTTATAATCCACACAGAAAAGTGCTGCCAGAATGGAATGCCCTGAAGCAGCTACACCTGAACCCAGAGCCACATGCCTTATGCCAAGGTAAAGGTTTATAAAGCTCTGGAATCGAATATAAAACCTTCATAGAAGAGTAGAGGCTGACACTGCAGTAAACACGAGACAAACTAAATTTTCTTAAAATTTTTATAAAAATGCTGTATCGTGTATTTACAAAAGAAAAGAAAAAAAATACCCTCAAAAAATTTTGTTAACCACTTTTGTTGAATTAATAGAAGCTTAGTGAGCATTTTACAGCAGATTCCTACATTTTTTAATTCAAAGTTTTTCTTGTTTTATTTTGATCTGGATATCTTGGTACAAATAGCTGCTTTTTGCAGTTTTATGCCGTCTATTTTTATACTCTGATCCAAAAAACAGCAAACAGAATTACAAATCATTAACTGCTTTTTGCAAATCCTCTAAACAAGTCATCTTGTTTATGTGTGTCATGCTCACTGCTGGCTCCTCTGGACTATCACCAACCCACACAGATTCCCAAACAGGGTTTCTCTAAAGAGGATGCGCAGGTAAAGAATGCTCCTGAATGACTAATCTAGGGAGCAGATCAGATCCTATCAGCTGTAGCAGCCATCATGGTAAATAGCCTTTCAGAATTCTCCTCAGTGACGGCCTAATGGCCTTCCATTGTTTTAACTTCATCCCCTCAGAAAAGAGAAAGTGTCAACGTAATCTGAAAGGAAAAGGACAGGCGACCTAAGACACTTTGACATGAGTAACCTATTTCATCAGGCCACAATTTACCTGGGGTGTCACTATGTGTGCAAAGCTACTGCAGTGTGACAACTTGCAGCCTGCTGCCTCCCAGGCAACTTCTTACCCAGCCTTGCTCTGTCACTGACCTCACAACGAAATCATGACTTCCTGTCATTCAACTTTTGATTTCTACTGATTTCTGAAGCCAGTAGCTGTGCGCTCAATGTTTTATATCTCTTCTAATACCAAGCTCATATACTGAAGCTAATGTGAGCACAGACGTTTTTGTTGCATTTTGTATCTGCGCTTGATTGACTTCAGTGTTGCACTGGCATTTGTCTGACACTGTTTAACTTAGCCTGCAGTCCAAAGTGTAGCTTTGTGTATTCACCTGTGGGGGCAGTAATTATTCTCTCCAGATTGTTTACATGTTGGATATCTTGATTTGAAAACATTGTAGTTCTACATTAAAGTTTTCTTATTTGTTAAAATCGACAATACAATCAACATTATTGTTTTAAATATCCTCCTGGATTTTAGCAGAAATTGACGCCTAGAAAATGTGCAACATTTTTTGATGTCACCCGAATGCGCAGTCGACCGGGGGCCGGTGCTGAACGCCCGTGTGGACGTTTCGATTTGCTCCAATGAGCAGGAAAACGGTCGGCGCTCAGTCCTCGCTCACCTGGTGCCACAAACGCCCGAAAAATGCCTGATTCAGACGTCTGTGTGGACAAGGCCTAACTCTTAAAATTGATTCTATAGGTGAAGCGTCTACGGTATTCATTCTGGAACTGATTCTAATCATATTGAATGAAGTATAAACTTGCTTTTTTGCCAAAACTAATTCTCAGGTAATATTTAAATAAAAAAAAAAACTTAGATAGAACATTTGTTTATTCTAACTATTCCATTGGAAAACAACTCTGTACTTGAATTTTTCTGTAACAAACCTTTTGGTGAAAACAGAAATGTCAAAATATACTTTTTTCTGGTTAATCATAATTAAACCCAATTATTATGTGGTCTGATATTTAATTTAGAGCCTACTTCGTGTAATGGTGGGTGCCTACCATCACATGTGGGCAAAGGGTGGCTCCACCAGTGATTCTTTTCGCACACCAGGGGTTCCTCATGACTGAGCCGGTAGCCCGAGTCACAGCCAAAAGAGACAGTGGAGCCGATGGAGAAGTCCTGCCCATAGCGGACCCCATTGACCGGAATACCCGGGTCCAGGCAGGAGTAAGCATCTACTGTCACACCTATGAACAAATAAATACATATGATGAGTTCCATTGTTCATTCAATGTTGGGCTTATAAAACGCCCTTAACAATTTCAACACTCCTTCACACATGCTCAGTGCATGGATGCGATCCTTGCTTGATACAATATTCATGGAACTGTCTGTAGCCAGAGTGCACGATGCCAAACAACAAACTATAAATGCACGAGTGTGTGTGGCTCATGAGGTGAGAATATACATTGCTACTTGCATACTTTACAGTGATTATTTTACATTGTTTCCCCAATTTTTGCAATGAAAATCTTAGGTCATGAGTTCAGAATGTCTAAAGCTAGAAGCACAGTATATGAACTATATCTAAACCATGATAAGAAAAACAATAAGAAATATGTATGCAATTGTATAAATAAGAATCTATGGCATGCCTCAGTATAGTAAACTGTCTTATCGATAACCACGTTTGCCTCAGAGGTTCAAATGCCAGCAGGATGATTCATGCCTTTCCATTGCACTCTTGACTAAAGAAGCAATCTTCTTTTAATAGATGAGAATTTTTCACATTTGGATAAGCATTTAGAGAATGTTTCAGTGCCTAATATAGGTGTGTCAAAGAGTGAAACCCAGCAAAAAAACAGACACGCCAGAGAACCCCAACAAGTCTGTGTAATGTTTGGTAAATGCATATATGATTATGTAAATTAACACTTAATGCTGAGCAATTTTCTTCATTTACCACCAGTGAAACTTAAGAAAACAGGAGATCAAGGGGGACTCCTTCAAGAAACATTTGCACACAGTTTAAGACCACTGCAAGTGGAGCTCTTACTCTCATAGAGGATCTTGAAACCGCTGTTGGAGCGGCTGTTGTCAGTGGTGAAGAGCATGTAGAGGTGATTACTGCTGCTGAACAGGAACTGAGGCACCTGTGTGCCATTAAACGAGCCAATCAGTGGAGATAGTAGGTTAGGCCCATCGTGGATTTCCAGGAAGTCACAGTTCAGCTCTGTCTGAAACCTGAGAAACAAAATTGCATGGCAGTTATGCAATCATAATCATTATCACCATATTGGTCTATACAATTGTTGCCAAAACATATGTAGTACAAATACACCCCCAAATTCATGAGATGTGTCAAAGAATAATATATTTACAGGTTGCTGTGGCTGCAGCAACCCCAGTCCTACTCCAGGTCAAAGCAAACCAGAGCGCATAATTGCATGCATGTAGTACGCTTGATGAATAGCACATCTGGCTACAGAAAACTTGCTGTTGGTATAACACAGTGATTAACGTCATTGCTGCAGCAGACATGGGTTTTAAACACCCACCACACCAATAGGAGTCCTTAGATGAGACTCCTAACTAGGGCTGGGACAAAAAACGACATTTTAAAATGTATTAATCCAAACCAAATAATTGAAAAATATCGAAATATACAATCGATCTCAGTATATCTAGTTAATCAAGAAAGTTCTTGGTTTTTCACAACAAAGAATGCAACAAAGCAAAAGGTAAGTTCTGAAAATGTGCACATCAACACATAAGCTGTTTATAATAACCACGCTCATGGTTGCTTGAGGTTTGTCCACTACTTTTAATGCTCGGAGGTGTAAGCTGAAGCAAAGTACGCACAAACATATACAGAGCTTCAGCTGTGAGTCAGGGAGGAACATTATTAAGTAGTCGTGTGCATCCCTGAGTCTACAGTTTTAAGAAAGGATATCCTGATCATCAGTATTACTTGATGGATCCTTTTTACTTTCTCTTCATCTTATTTTTGTGAATGTTGAAAAAAAACCCAACAAAGCACATGCCAGAGTAAACATCCATTTGGTGTTAAAAGATCAGATTATTAAACATTAATTTAGCATTAATAGTGAAAAATACTTTTTCTGGTGTTCTCCCTGTGTAGCTGTGCAAACACTCGCTTCCAGGATGACTCATTGCTTTCGTGTCTGAGAAATAAATAAATCCAGGATTGGAATTTTAGATCAAGGACACAAGCTCGGAGCGATTATGCTCACAAAATAGAAACAAAAGCCAACACATTCTACTAAACGATTTCAAAGATCTTATTGCTTATTCCCAGCCCTGGCCCTAATTCTAAATCTGTCTACATCGGTTGCATAATTAAACTGTTGCTCAGAATAGGTAAGCCTGCATAAATGTAAATGTTTTTTTTTTTATAGTATGGTTATGGTCAGTATGGTTTTCAGTCTATACCAAGGTATTCTGCTAATGATTTAATAGTGTTGATGCTGGAAAGCCTGTTCAGTGATTTGTGCAGCATGTATACTTTAAAATTTAGCATGAGAAGAAGTGCATACTTCTCAAAGGTGATCTTGATGGAACGTCCTGGTTCCGCTTCTATGACCCATTCACAGCTGAGCGAGTCTTTGTAATATCCTGGCCAACCAGGAGAAAGAATGATCCCACTCGGAGCTGAGAAGTGACCTCCACAAGGAGCTGGAGAAAGAGATTTAGAGGGGGAAGAGATCAATGTTGATTTGTGCGGTTCCTTATAACATTAATGAAAGTGACCATTCTGTAGGCCACTAATGATTATGTATCCATCAAATAATGCCACATTTTCACATATGTAGTTATTATGAAGGTATAGGAAGTCAATCTAACTGTATGTACTGTAGATCGGGTTTCCTCTGCATAACCTCAGTCATTATGTGTTATATAGCAGCATATTGCGGTTCATATGATTGTTTTTCAGGTTAATGATTACACAGTCCATAAATGGTGAAGAAACATTGTGCTACCTTAGTAACTACTATTGCACAGTTTCTCATGGAATAGTGTTTTCCCTTCCTGTTTTTCATTCACAGCAGCCATGAAATAGACCAGACTATGGTGGCCTTTTTGTCTATAAATAAAGATCAAAACAATGAAGCAGTGGTGCAGGAACATTACCGTGGCAATTTCTTCCTTTACAATGTAATAACTGACTCTCAGTCAGTGTCGAGCAGCAGATATGAGGCCCCTTTAGGTGGCCATTGTCTGCGCTCCTGACCATATGAGAGGCGCTGCAAAATAATCAGACCCACACTGAATGTGGAATGAGAGATTGACAAGTTTAATGTCAGGATGTAGGTGGTCTGGCTCTCGTCTCCACTCTATGCTCCCTACAGTCTTCCTCTCAGTGGCTGACACACACTCACTTCTTCTGCATAGGGGCAAAGGGATATGGTAGTAATTGTACCCCCAATTGCATGTCTCTCTGTGCTGGAGCCAGGATAATTACCTTCACACTTTGGAATGGGACCGCTCCACATCACCTTGCCACTGTCCAGTTCACAGGTGACAGTCTCTGCACCCTGGGTCTTGATGAAGCCATCCTCGCAGATGACCGAGATTGAGCTGCCCAGCTGGAAGTTGTCACCAAATCGCCGGGCGTTAAGAGGGATCCCAGGATCAGGACACTCATTATGGCCAAATGCTGTTTGACAGAGAAAGAAAAAATAGCAAGGGCTAATAAGTTCCAAACATACTTTTCATAGTACAAGAAGTGTCTGCAGATCTATTAGACAGTGGCAGTGCTGTTCAAATAATGGAAAAAAATGTCTTAAAAAACAAAGTTATAGCCCTAAATGACATGAACCTGAACATGCTTGTATTAGCGAGGTGCTCATGTAACAAGATTTCACCATTGCGTGTTCCAAGTACACAGTGCAATTCCTGGTTCCACCCAGAAACAAACCTATAATGTATAATCTGACAAAGGGGTACAACTGTTTGAAATCTTGCATCAGCAAAGAACTTTTTGAGTACAATCAAGTGAAACACATTATGTTTCTTCTGCAAGTGGTACAAGTAGGTAAAGATGAAAAGTGAACGTCACTGCATACACAAACTGTGTCTCTTTTTTTAAGTTGCTTCTCCAACACAAAGTACTGGAACAAGGCTTCAGTTGCCTTCAACATTCCAAACTCTTTCCCACTAAGGACACTGTGTATTAATCTACTTAGAGCTATTGACCTCCGAGCTTTGTTTCATTTCTCCCTCCCCCAGAACTTTATGAAGCGTACAATGGGCCCTGAGGCAGATGGCTTGGAAGGATGCTGCCCTCAGAGAACTCAAACAGCCTGTCTGACTGCCTGATGGATGTCTTATGACAGGAAAGGCCTGCAAGAAGGACACAACGTTTGTCAGAACGAATACAGATTTAACTGTGCTCCATCACATTCCTGACAGCTTTTTACAGGCAACACGGAGCAGCGTGTTAGCCCATTGAAGAGGCCAGATCTTACAGTCTTTCTTAATGAGAGTCGAATATGCTCAATGCAAAATACATAAATAAATAAATACAAATAAATAATGCAACAAAAAACAGTCTCAGTTCTGTCAGAGGCCTGATGGATTGTCATGACATTTCATGTCTCCTTTAACAAAGAACATTATGGCAACACTGCGTACGCTGAATTCATGCATGGACCAAAAACCAAAGGAATATATCTATAATAACTCTTCGTTCCAACCATGCAAGTGCTGAATTCATGAATGAAATACCTAATAAAAAATATTTTATTTACCCACACTACAGCACTAAATCTTTATGGGCTCACAACCAATTATATGACTTGGAGAAGGATCTATGACATTACTGTAGGTCCGTTTTTGCTTCATTTGAAAAGGCTAGCTGCTTCTCAGAGTCTGCATTTCCTGTCAAATTGACAAAAATTTTGAAAACAAACTTTTCAACAAAGTTTTTTTTCAAGGTACATTAATGGATTAACATATTTCTGTGTTATAAAGACTTTTTTTCCTGTTTCCTATTGTTGCTCTTTTCTGGAACACTAGAAACAATATGTTTTCATTTCGACGGCCTAATCCGATCGATTCAGAAGGATTCTACCCATGCTGTTATATGAGTTAAGAGTGTTTTTTAACTATATGATTCTGTTTAACACCGGCTGCTAAATAATGACTAATTTTACACTGCAGCTAACAGTTTTGTACATTAGCACAAGCAAAACAGAAAGCAGCTGCTTTAGGTCACTTCCTAAATACATGGTTCTGCCTTTAGGAAAGCTTTTCAGTGGGCAGCTGCTATGCAGAACAAGTAACTTGACAACAAACAAACCTGAGGAGAGTACAAACAATAGCAGTGCAATATAAATGGCATTCAGGTAATCTGGTAAATTCTGAAACTACTGAAAGTTGAACTGACACAATTTTGTGACTATTCGTAATGCAAAATATTCATGTTTTGGAAGAAATTCCTCAATATTGGAGCACATTTGACACTGCCACTGAAATGTGGGGCTTCATTGCTCTTTCCAAGTAAAACAGTTGCATAAAAGTAATCGGCTCAAGCCTGTGGCCTCTTGTGTTCTATTGTTTAATTTAAAAATGCTCAGTAACTACTTCATGCATATTTTCTGCCCTATAAAATGGTTCTATAAAAGGTGCAGACAATCTGTACAGACAGCATGCACGAGACACGCACTGCTGTAGGTGATGTTGAAGCCTCGGCCAGACATGGAGTGGTCAGCTTGGAACTCCAGGCGGAGGATGTTGCTGTTGCTCGTGAGGTGAGATGGCACTTCTGTCCCAGTGAAGCGGCCCATCACTGCAGAGTCAAGCAGCTCCCCGTCCTTCACTGTCAGGATGTCATAGGGAGCCTCCAAGTCAAAGTCGTTGAAGGCCAGGTGAATACGGCTTCCAGGCTCTGACAGAATCAGCCACACGCAGTTCAGGTTGTTCCCATAGCCTTCTGGGTAATCCGGTGAGAGGACTGTACCCATAGGTGCGGTGAAGTTCGACAGACAGGGAACTGGAATAATAGAAGTGATTAGTTAAAGTAGTTAAAGAAATGTCTTCATTAACTTCTTCATGCAGGATTGACTGAATTTTACTTTCTAGTTTTACAACCAAGAACTGACATCATCAAAACTTTCAGTGAAGGACAGTTTTCATTTATATGTGTCCAAAAGTATTCAACATCTCTTTTAGATAATATCGTTACTTCAATGTCGAGTGTCGGCCATAGGAGTATAATGCCCCCCACAGTACTTCGCTCTGGTGATGGTATATCTTTGGAATGAGCTGCAGAACTAAATTGCACATAACATCACTAATGCTAATGCTCACTAAAATTGCTGAACATTGTCAGATCCTCTATGTAGAAATCATACACTATGTATTAAAAGTCTCCATCTGACATCAAGAGTAGATGCTGTAACTCCCTATTAATACATTTTTCAAAAGAAACACTGGATATACAGCTGTCTATATACTTTTAGACATATACTGTTAGCTCTGTAATTACTGGTGTCTATGATAAGGAACAATGAAAAAGTTAAAACATCTTAATGTTGATTTACTCAGTCAAAAACTGAAAATATCAGGAAAAACGTAACTCACATTTTCAGTATTCATTTAGCAGATGTGACAAACAGTTTTGTTAAAACTGTGGTTTGTTTTCTTGTGAGTAGTCGTCACGAACCCTCCTCCTAGAAATATAATTTTCTGCTGTGTTTAACTCCAGTTTACATCTAACATACTTCCCGCTTTCTTTTTCCACAATGCTCCTGCTAACCAAGGACTAAAAACGTTCATTAGCCAGATCAGGAGTGGCTGGAACTGCACTTCTCCAGAACAAGGGTCTTAGACCAAAAATACTTCAATTAAAGGATAGATTTCTTTTCATATTTTCAGAATATGGTGACCATGTTTACCCATCTTTACCATGGGTGTTAGTAATTATGGAGCTGAAAGTCATGTCTGTGCATCGTGGCCACTGCAGTCTTGCGGCCGTATCAGTTTCCTCAAAATAAACCATGTCATGACATTTAGGTGTCCGGGAAATAAAAACATGCCACTAATGCTAAAAATTCATACTTAGGAAACACCAGAAAGATGACTTTATTGGAACATACAGATGCTCACAAACTGTAGGCAATTAGGTCCCACACTCTATCTGAAATATTAATGGTGCATATGCCATGGATAGTCTACAGGCTATAAATAGGCCTTTAACACTCACTACTCCAATTAGGCAGGCGAGGAAATCTGGCCCCGCAGTTTGCAGTGAGAGAGTATCCATATATAGTGGATGTCATTATAAGTAAATATTTTTAGCATGTATTACATAATTCAGTCAGCTCTCCTTAGTTCAGGAGTTTCTTGTCTTTTCTGAGGGCCATGTAAATCACTCACAAGAAAGCTTAGACCTCTTATTTAGCTTTTCTGTTTTCTACCAGTTTACTCTAAAGGAACAAGTCTCTGGTGTTCTAGTTCAAAGTCAGTGTCACATTAAAGAAAATATTTACTCTAATGGGTTACTATGTCAATGTATTAGATACAGCATTTACTCACAGATGCAGATTGGAACATTGGCAGACCACTGGTTGTTGTTTTGGCAGGATATAGTCTTCTCTCCGATCAGCTCAAAGCCGAACTGGCACTCAAAGCGCAGAACATCTCCATTAGAGAAGCCATCTCCTTCCCTCATGCCATAGAGAGGTGTGCCCGGGTCCCCACAGCTCTCCTTGTCGATTTCTAGACAGAACCATAAATAAACCAACTCCTGAATCACACTGATTCATAATGGCAACAGATTTTGTGAATGTAAATTCACACAGAGCAGTTTATGCACAGGTGGATTTCATTTCCTACACTATAAGGAGCTCCATTTCCATTCCTCACTCTTATGATTACATACTTGCCCAATAAACAGTTATTAGATACTACAAAAAGGATAGTTCCAAAACTTATGCCATGTTAGAAGCCATGGTAACATATCCATGCTGATACATACTGCACAGACATATTAAGGCAACACTTTTGTTTTTGCTGAACTCAAAGATCTGAAACACACAAATCTGTCTAAATCTGTGTTAGTGAGCACTTCTCCTTTGCCGAGAAAATCCATCCCACCTCACAGATTAAAACACTAATAAAAAGCTGTTTATTGTTAAGGGGAACAAAAAAACCACAACAAACTACAATGTTCAATAAACAATTTCAGAAACAAATCATTATTAATTAAGTAATAATTAAGTAATATCCCATAGAATAATATTGTTTCTTATGGTTTCCAAGCAACCAACAGTTAAATATTATTCAACGAAAACAGTGGATTGTAATGATGTCCTGTAACTAATGAACAGTTGACATTTACAGACATTTGTATATACACTGAACAAAAATACAAATGCAATACTTTTGATTTTGCTCCCATTTTTCATGAACTGAAACATTTTCTACATACACAAAAGACTCATTACTCTCAAATATTGTTCACAAATCTGTCTAAATCTGTGTTAGTGAGCGCCTCTCCTTTGCCTCAGACTGCTCACAATAAAAGGTCACTCTGAAATGTTCCATCCAGTTATTCGATGGAATATTTCTTTGTTACGATAATTATTCATTTGTGAAATTGTTTATTGAACATTGTAGTTTATTGTGCCTTTTTTGTTCCCATTCACAATAAACCACTGAAGGTTTTACTAGTCATTAGGACTCTTGAAGTGGTGCTTGAAACACACCCTGTTGTTTAAAATAGCTGCCTGCAAGGTGCAGGTGGACAGTATAAATCATAAATCACACTGTCATGCACAAGCTATCTTAATGAAAAGCTGCATGTGGTTTGAGTGGGATGAGGTTTGGGGATCTATATTTGCAGAAACAATTTAGATGACGCTTTTAAGCGCTAAGTTAAAGAGAGAGTGTTTGGACTTATGTATTGTCTGATGAGCTCCATCTGGGCTAAATGGAAAATGGAGTAAACTTGATTTCTCACCAAACTATTCCTTTAAGAGAGTTTTACACTGTGCCAAAAACACCCCATGAAGATAAACACAGAGCTTGAGTGATTAATTGCTGTGATAAGCCTTTAGATTAATCACAGAATAACACACCTAGAATTTAAGTGGCTAATTCAGTTTTGAGAACTATGTTCTCCATCCACAGTGGCCTGCGAAGAAGGCCAAAAGCATTTGCTGCACCAGCCAGATAAGGCTGATTCTGGGATGTGGGAGAGCGAGTGTGGCCCCTTCACAACAAGGAGCCAGCCAAGCAAGACACACGTCATGCCCCTCCTGCAGGAGCCTGACCCCAGCTTACCCCACCTTGATAGCACCCTGCATGGAGCCTTACATGGAGCAGCAGGCTACCAGAAAGGGCAATACATCTTAGAAGACACTTCACACAGCCCCTCTGAGTTGAACTGTGAACCCCAATGCGCTGCTCATATGTATCCTCATACAAAACGCAGGGAGGAGGGGGAAAGAATAACTCCAGTAAATTATATTTAAGGCCAAATTAATGTTAGCACTCATTGGAGGGGATTTTTCCTTAGGTGTAATGGAAGTCTTTGGCCAGTGCTTGATGTATGGCATTAATTTCCTGTGTGACACGCTCTTTATGAGTGCCACAATGCCCCCGCTCTCTGGTTCAATCTGGAGGGAGGGCCAGGGAAGGTTAGGCCATATTTACGGCTTTGTGCTGTACAACAGTGGGAAAATGGAGAGCAAATTGCCTGAAGAAATCCACAGCATCTGAATAATCTCAGACGAAGCTATGCTTAACTGAAAGGTCAGCATGTCTGCTGGGAATCCATGAGTCGCTATAGCGCTGCTCAACATGATGGGCATTTTGTGTTTGTGTGCCTCAGGACCCTGCTAGCCTTAGAAAAGGCAATACCATTAAGCCCACTAACTGCTTATACACAGTAATGTGCAAAGTGTGAATACACAAACCAGCACAGGTTACACACTTGGAACCCTGTTTTCCCTACAGTAATTACAATCTATCACCATCTGTGAACTGTAACTGAACTGTTGTAGGGCTCATTAAATCACCTTTTATATAAAAGTCAGTAAACATGCTTAATTTTCCAATTTCCATTCTTTATACAGACAGATGATTCATCTAGTTCTTCTCTTGGTCCCATGGACAAAGGCCTGTTTTAGCAGCTATGTCTTTATGCATCTCTCACAAGGCCTCATTATCCCACACCCAGTTATCAGTGACAGTTTGTGCCCAACCATTCAACGTTCCTGAGTCTTCCTTGAGTCCAGAGTCAAAAAAGAGGAACTTCATTCCAAATATGTTTTTTAGCATTAGATTTTCTGCAAATATTTTTGCAGTATATAATAATCAAAGGGTTATGTAGGTGGAGAATATTAAAAGAGAGTATCCCTCTGAATCAAATTCTAAGAGATCTGAACAACTGCTTTCATTATAGGAACGAAATATCCTGCTGCTTAGGAGAATACTGACAATGAGCATAGCATACACTATGGACAAAACTCCAGGACCAATTCTAAGACCATTCTGGGAAAATAAATAATTAAATACCGAAACTAATGCAAGAGAATAGTACATATTTTGACACCAAATTACTTGTTTATCAGAACAAGTTGTACACATGTCTATCAACATTTGGTCCTGCTTCAGTTTAGATATCTTCAAGTAGTGTTGTCACGGTACCAAAATTTCAGTATTCGGTACCAATACCAGTGAAAATTCACTGAAAAGTTCTCTGTACCAATTTCGGTACCAAAGCAAAACACAAAAACATGAATTGAACAACAAGCTATTTTTATTAATAACAAACAATAAATAAACAAACATGACTGAATAACTCGCTCTACTTATTTAGAAACTTAAACATTTGTATAGTGTTGTCAAAAGACCCGGTTCTTAATGTTCACTCACTGTAACTTGATGTTAGATAACATACTGTAACGGAGTTGGACTGTGGGGGGCTTTGGCTCCCATCATGTACTGCTCCCACCGGGAGGGGAGAGACTCTGGGTTTTTGTTGTTGTTATTGTTGTTGTTGTTGGGTTGTTCGGTGGGGGGAATGTTTATAAGTGTGAAATGTGTTGTTCTATGTGTTTGTGTAGTTGGGGGTAGCGTTTTGGGATAATGTACACAGACTACCGTAGTGTAGTTCCTCAGTAGTCCTGTGTACCTGGTTAGTGTTTCTGTGTGTCTGTATGAGTGGACTGTTGGGAAAGTTAATGCTTTAAATGTCCTGCTTAAGTCCTGCTCTCTGTTGAAAACTAAGAAAATAAAGCTTGAAGGCTTCTCTCCTGTTTGAGCAGAGTTCTTTGCGTTGTCTCCATTTCTCCCTTGTGACGAAAAACCAGAAAACGCCACATTGGTGTCAGATGTGGGATCATGGAGATTTCAATGCTTGAGGAAATCGAAATGCTCATTCGGCGTCTGGAAGGAGCCAAGCCGAAGGAGAAGATCCCGAGGGCTGCCACACCCAGCACCCTAGAACAGGCCGTGGACATGGCCGAGTGGGCTGAGCACATCATGGCGGACAAGCACGCGGCACCCACCATGACAGGACGGGTGCGGCAGGCGTCTCACGAGGCCAGCGGCAACGACGCAAGGGTCTGCAGAGCGACGGAGTCGCCCGAGCAGGCTGGGGTTCCGAACATCGCTCAGGGAATAGGACATCGATGTTTTCGCTGCAGAGAGCTGGGGCACATCGTTCGCTATTGCCCCGCTCCTACGCCTTTGGACCACGTATGCCAGCAGCAGTTAAAACTGAGTCGGGGTGGCGTCGAGGGGATGCCGCCACCCGCCTCAGCTCCATTTTCCCCGCTTTGTGGATTTAGTGCGCGTACGGGCCAGGACAGATTGTATGTGAACTGTAAACTGAACAGCATGCCAGGTCGTGCATTGGTTGACACCGGTTACACCGTGTCGCTGATCCGCACCGGACTTTTAACGGGTACCGACTGTGTTGCGGACTATGGGACAAATGGATAGGGAATCACCACGGTCACGGGACAGAGTGTGACCACGCCGGCCAAAAGGACAGTGCAGGTCATGGTGGGCCGTTTTACTCTCGGACACTCGTTCCTTGTCGGGGGAATTAAGGACCAGTGCATTTTGGGGTTGGACTTGGGGTTGGACTTGGGGTTGGGCTGCGACGGTTAAACACGGTGGTGGACACAGTTTGGGGGGTTGTGCGGCTCGGGAAACGGACTGGGGGAATACCTCTACACGTGTCGGATCCTTCCGAGGCTCCCCTGCAGCTGCGCGCTTGAGAGGCGGTTGAGAGTGCGATGCGTGCGGGACCATCGCCGGATCGACAAGCGGTGGACCAGCTGTTTGAACGCAGCTGTGAGGGACTGAACCCGGCCCAGCAGCTCAAGCTGCACCGTTTGTTGGATGATTTCGTGGACATTTTTGCGGTGGACGAAAAGGACCGTACCCACACTAACCTCGTCCATCACCACATTGACACTGGTGATGCCCAGCCGATCCGTCTGCGGCCTCGCCGACTACCGCTGGCTAAACGTATGCTGGAGGCGGGGGTGATCAAGCCGTCCTCCAGCCCCTGGTCAGCACCGGTGGTGATGGTAAAAAAGAAAGACGGGTCATGGCGTTTCTGTGTGGATTACCGGAGACTGAACGTGGTGACACGCAAGGACTCTTATCCGCTTCCCTGCATTGACGAGGCCCTGGACTGTGTGGCTGGTTCTGCCTGGTTCAGTTCCTTGGACCTACGGAACGGATACTGGCAGGTGGAGCTAGCCCCAGAGGCGCGAGCTAAAACGGCATTCACCACCGGAAACGGCCTCATGCAATTTCGGGTAATGCCATTCGGATTATGCAACGCCCCGGCCACGTTTGAGCGTCTCATGGACTGGGTTCTGAGGGGCATCCCGCGCTCACGCTGTGTCGTTTACCTGGACGACTTGTTAGTGCACACACGGGACTTCGAAACAACCTGCGCCTACACCCACGCAAGTGTCACTTACTCCACCGGGAAACCCCTTTATCTTGGGCCATTTGATCAGCGAGAAAGGAGTGGCTACGGACCCGGCCAAAATTACCGCTGTCAAGGACTGGCCCGTTCCAGCAAACATCCACCAGCTGCGCAGCTTTCTGGGCCTGGCGTCCTACTATAAAAGGTACGTGCAGGACTTTGCCACAATTGCGAGCCCCTTACACCGTCTCCCGCAAAAGGGGCAAGCGTTCGTGTGGGACGGCAACTGTGAGCGGGCTTTTGTGACTTTGAGAGCCGCACTGATTTCCGCCCCCGTACTGGATTGTCCGGACCCCAAAAGGACATTTGTGTTGGACACCGACGCCAGCGATGTGGGGCTGGGGGCCGTTTTGTCCCAGGAGGAGGGGCATGTTGTCGGGTACTTCAGCCGCGCACTTTCTTGGTCGGAGCGGAACTATTGCGACACACGACGAGAACTGTTGGCGGTCGTGGCTGCCCTCCGGCATTTCCGCCCATACTTGTATGTCCAGAGGTTCCACCTGCGGATGGACCATGCCTCTCTCACCTGGCTGCTGAGCTTCAAGGAGCCCGAGGGCCAACTGGCCCGTTGGTTGGAGGTCCTACAGACCTTCAACTTTGACATCCAGCATCGGGCAGGGCGCCTGCACAGCAATGCGGATGCCTTGTACCGGCGCCCGTGCTCCGAGGGGGACTGCTGTTACTGCCAACGGACCGAGGCGAAGGACGGCGCGGTGGGGCAGTTGGCCACACACTTTCAGCTCTTTGAGGGAGTGGACGAGCAGCGGTTGCGGTCGGAACAGAGCCTCGACAGCAACTTGGCCCGAGTCGCTGAGTGGTTGCGGTCTGGTCATCGTCCTCAATGGTCCGAGGTTTCGGACGGGGACCCGGAACTTAAGGCGCTCGTGTCGCAGTGGGGCAGCTTGGTCGAGAAGGACGGCTTGGTCTACCGCCGCTGGACGCAGGCGAATGGAGCTAGGGCAGTTCTCCAGCTTGTCGTTCCGGGTCCTCTGCGTGCGGTGGTCCTTCCCCTGGTCCATGGAGCAGTGGGGGTAGGCCATTACGGGACGGCCAAAACGCTGAACCGACTGTGTGCCCGGTTTTATTGGCCGGGTTGTCACACGGACGTGGGCCTGTATGTCCACCAGTGTGACACCTGTACCGCCCAGAAAGGTCCGTCGCAGCGTTCCCGGGCCCCCTTGCAGGATTATCGGGTGGGGGCTCCCATGGAACGGGTCGCTGTGGATGTGTTGGGTCCGTTTCCTGTGACGGACCGGGGGAACCGTTACATGCTCGTGGCCATGGATTACTTCACGAAGTGGCCCGAGGCATACGCGGTCCCCGACCAGAGCACGGTGACAACAGCAGCCGTCCTGGTGGACGAAACGTTCGCTCGGTTCGGGGTTCCTGAGGAACTCCACAGCGACCAGGGACGCAACTTTGAGGCCGAGGTGTTTGGCGAGGTTTGCAAGCGGTTGGGGGTGAGGAAGACGCGCACCACTCCCCTCCACCCGCAGAGTGACGGTCTGGTTGAGCGGTTCAACCGGACTCTAGCCACACAGCTCGCCGTCCTGACGAGCCAGCAACAAAGGGACTGGGACACACACTTACCGTTGGTACTGTGGTCATACCGCACCGCGGTACAGGAGTCGACTCAGTCCACCCCCGCGGCACTCATGCTTGGTAGGGAGCTTAGGACGCCGGTGGACTTGGTGTTCGGCCCCCCTCCCGAACCCGAGATTTCAGGTAGGCCAGGGCTGGATTATTTTTATGAGTTAAGGGAACGATTGAGGGTGGTACATGGGTTGACCCGGCAGGCCTTGTCGGACGCTGGCTCCAAACAACGGCAGGCATACGATGTGCGTGGCTGCGATTTCGTGGCCAGGGAAAAAGTTTGGGTTTATAGCCCAGTGAGAAGTAGGGGGCTGTCACCCAAGCTTATGTCCCATTGGGAGGGCCCGTGCGTTGTGTTGGAGTGGCTGTCCAACGTGACCTTCCGGGTCCGGCTGAAAAGAAGGGTGCGGGTAGTTGTCCTCCACCGGGACCGTCTCGCTCCCTACCAACCATCAGTGCTGCCGATGGGGACCCCAGAAGCAGGGCAGGTCGAGGACGGGCCCCTGCCCCCCGTTCCCTCAACTCCAGTTGTGCGTGATGCTGGGGGCCGGCCGCGGAGGCGTCACCGCCGGCCCCGGAGCCTTTCGGACTTTGTCCACTACGACTGTAGTGTAGTTTCACAGAAGTCCTGTGTACCTGGCTAGAGTTTCTGTGTGTCTGGGTATGAGTGAACTGATGGGGAAGTTAACCCTTTCATTTCCTGCTGAAGTTCTGCTCTCTGTTAAACTGAGAAAATAAAGCTTGGGGGCTTCTCTCTTGTTTGAACACTATTCTTCGCGTTTGGCTCCATTTCACCCTTGGTGGTGAAAAGAACCCAGAAAAACGCCACAGTATCTTTACTTCGGTGCGCCAGTGTTCTAGAGAGCAGCGGAACAAAGCTAAAAGACCGCAACTGCAATCTTAAGGGATTCTGTCTTGGTTTCCCATCTGTTTTTTGAAGTTACGGCAAAACCAACATCTTATTTCTACCATAAAATAACAAAATTGACTCAAGATATTTGTCTACATGATAAAATTAATGTCCATTGTTCCAAAAATGGTAATAACTAATTTTCGCCTGAAATTGATGTTGCGGTCTTTTGCCTTTGCACGGCGCACAGCAATACAACTATGTCAAGAAAGAAAATGAAAATGAATGAATATTTTGATTGTCAAAATAAAAAACATATAAAGAATAAAAACAATGTTTTTGTCTTGAAAATGTATTTGAGTAAACGTACAAGTAAAGTAAAGATCTCAGTACCTCAGTTAAAACAGTATGCAGAGAGAAAGCAAGAATGCAGTATTAGTAGATGAATGTGGATGGTCAAATACAGTGATTACAAATGGAAAGTAAACATGAATGCAGCATTTTTGCATGGTTAGCACATCTTCAGAGAGTGACAGCTAGCAGGGCTGTGCAATGGCCAAGGAGCCATATTGAAGCAATTGGACTTGTGTGCTGGTGGCTGTCATTTAGCTCTGTTTGACAAGCTGGATTCTTTGTCTGTCTGCCAGGCCTCTATTCATCCTCCTTTCTCCCCTCTCCCACCCCCACTCTCCTCCTGCTTTCCCCTGCTCTCCCTCCATCTGCTTTGGGACCCTCCGAGATGGCACCTTTTTCCCCACCAAAGTTCCTCTGGCTGTGTTAGCCCACACTGTGTTACATATCAAACACAATAATGTTTTTTAGAAAGGCATTCATATTTTATTTCAGAGAAAGAATAGTCTGATTAAATATTTAAAACTCTTTGTAAATATGAGACATTCTATCTGTTAATTCTATTTTAACTTCATTTGTGAGGCTTTTGCGTTTTTTTAGCTGGGAAGTTTCTCTGGATTTAACTTTGGAAACTTTTGAACAGTTATCTCACACTTCTGAACAGTAACATACCTGTGTTTTGACACATCACCCTCACTTTCATAGACCACTATTACAAATATAGTATGCTGCAGGACAAGCCTACAAGAATGTGAAACCATGCGGGGTTCACTTTTGATTAGCTAATGTCAGCCGTGCCAGTCATGATAATAACCTGATGAATTAGATATTTCATTTGTTCGTACAACAAAGGTAATTGAAAAAGAGGCTGTGTACGCACAATTATATATCCACACATCTAATTTGTGTCAGAGTAATGCCTATCATCTGGCGGGCCTGGGAGACTGACTCAGAGACAGTGAGTATCACCACAGCTCAAAACTAGCTCGCTGTTTTTGAGTAGTTATTTTCCAGGCTGTCTGCTTTCTGCCTTTGCCAGTCAAGGATGGGGGGTCTGTGCTACGCAAGCCATTTAATGAGACTTCTGTGCTGATTTGAGCACAAATGAGGCAGGGGAGTTTTGATGTGCCACTCAATGCTGGTGTTTCATCATTATTTAAATCTAGCATAACACCCTTCATAACTCAGAGGCTCAAATTAGTTTGGGAAAAATTCTTCTCACTCATGTCAGATCAATAGATTGGAATTATTCATAAGATAAATGAGGTTTTAAAAAAAGCCAATTCATAATGATGTAAAACAGTGAGACTTTTGGCTTCAGATATCTCTTATCATGAGTATGTTTGCCAACAGACTTTTCAAATCTGCATTAAATAGACTTTTAAGCATTAAACAAACTTCTTTTTTTGGGGAGTGGGTATAAACATATTATATATATATCTTATAAATGTATTCAGAATATGAGGAGTTAGAAACAGCAAATGTGTGTAAAGAAATCACTTCTGGATGATCTATCTGAGAGTACCACATTTTTAAATAGTAATCACGGTAGAAGCATTGTAACTTTGGAGGACAACTTGAAGAACTTCCATGCTTTCAATTAAAATCTGCAGGAAAATCTTTCTCTCGTTCTCCTCCCTGGCATGACACAAATGGAGAAGATGATGAGGCTGATACATAAACACACACACACACACGTGCATACAGTTTTTGGTTTAATTTATATTTCCAAACAAAACATTATTAAAGACCATGATTTGTCCTCTTTTTCCTGAATCAGGGTGAATTGTTGCCAGCTCTGGGACATGTCTTGAGAAGCAAGCTATGGCAGGGTTTCTGAATAAGTTTCAGTTTCAACAAACTCTATTTCAGCAAACTCTGTTAACTAATTATTGTTACATTTTATACAGGCATTTAACATCCTTCACTCTTTACTCAAGAAGTGTTTATATGAAAATGAGACATTTACAGCAGTAAACATCAACACTGTTGCTACTTTTTGGAGCAATAATGTATGCTTTGCTTCCCCTGCCTTTGAGTAATATGCGTTATGTGACTTCTGTCACTGGTGGTGTAAAAAGTTCACACTAATTGGCCCGTTAGATGTTTTTGATCCATGATTCTGAACTTAGCCTGCCCTGGAGCAAGTTAGGTATGCAGAGCGATTTTCCACAGTGACATAGGTTGGCCTAAAGTGATCCACTCTAATAAGATCAGGGTTATATCAAATTAAATTACCCGGCTGAGCAAGAAATCCAACTTTTTGAGACATGCCTCTGTGAGATATGAGCAAAATTTCATATCTCATAGCAATCACGATATTAAACATTTTCTGTTAATTTTATGAATGAATATTTTATATTTAATGACCACATGGAAAGGACTATTTTTTTACATTTTAAAAATGAATTCTCAAAATGAATGATACTCATTTCTACATTAGAACATCTTAAAGACAAATGTTTAAATAAGAAAACAAAACACACCTTCAAGTTTGAATTATAGTTGAAAACAACTAAAAGGTAAAAGGTAAATAAATAATAATAAATAGGTTATCCAAAATAACAAAATATTGTTATGAAAAATACCAAACGTAAACCTCATATATATTTATATCTCCACTCTGTACATACATACATATACTTATCTAAGTTTACATATACATATTCACATGTATATTTTTCAATAAACATGTCCATATTTATATTTATAGATAGTATAGTTTACTTTAATGCTGTAATGCGGGTATAGTTTTTATTTTATTGCTTTTAATTTTTGCTGCTCTTAACTGTACTGCCCACTTTTAGGTTTTTTTTAAGTATTTGCTGAAACTTTGTCAATTAGTACAATCCTCTGTAGCAGCTGCTGTTGGAAATAGGGATGCTTCTGCTGTACTGCTGACCAGCCAAGGCATCTGTAAATTCCACGAGAGGCCTTATTCTCGGACTCAACATCCATGTCTTGACATGTCAGGACTACATATCTCATTTTGCTTGTTTGCACGAAGGACCTCTGCTCCTGGTCTGTAACCTCTCAATCATGTCTTGTAGAAAACCCCACCAAAAGGATTGTCTGATTGTCTGATTTAAATAAGTACTTTTACTGGATAACCATTAATCGCTGAAATATAACCATTAATTGCTAAAATATAATTTTACATTTAGATACTCATTGGTGGCTTTATGCATAGTGACACATACTATATGATCCTCATGCAGACCCAACAACTCAGGTGCTTCCCTAAGACTTCTGGCGATCATTTCTTTTCAAATCTGATTGGTAAAAAAGCGTGTCTGCAAACATCAACTGCAGAGTCCAGTCGTGGATGAAGTGTACTGTCAAGCTCATTTAGGGATTTATATTTCAGCTTGGCCACATATCTGTTGTAGTGAAGTATTCTACCTTGTAGATTTTGTTCTCTAGTTAACACTCCCAATATAAGGAACTCAACCTGTATGAAGTGTTTTCTGCTTGGTATTGTGTATCTGAAGATGAGTGTTTTCACTAATGCACAAAACCTTGATTGCGTAAATTGGGACCACTTCTTTGCAGATATAAGTTGCAATGGCTGCTGTTATTTCCTTCCATCTTTACAGGTCTTTGTTATATGCTGGGCCACAGGCAAAAGTCTGTTGTGATATATGACTCAGAGTACCTGATGGTTAATTTTTGCCTCTCATTCACTAAGTCTCTCCATTAAGTCTCTTTAACAAGGTTCTTGCATAGGTAGTAGAAGAGGTCAGTGGTGTTTGAGTCTGCTGTGGGGACGGATGTGAAGCATAATTTGCAAAATGCAGTTTCCTGGTCTGTGTTAGACCTTTCATAACCAAACCACATCTATGCTACAGAGGTAGCCTCTTATTTAAGAACGACTTCCTTACTTTACATTGGCTTCTTCTATCCAGTTCTGTCTCACTTTCACTCGTCCTTCTTGTATTCATGTTTCTGTAGGGATAAGACTCAAAACTCAATACTGTATTGAGGTTCTGAAGCACAGACAAAACACTTGTTTGAAACATAGTTCTAACAAAGTGCCATATTCCATGTAACATTGCAAAGTGTCATCGAAATGGTGCAGTAATATTGCTAAATTTGTATATCTAATATTCCTTAGTGGTATTTGCAATAGATGTCTTGTAAATTCAATTTGGACTAATTTACTCCATGTGGCTTGATGTGGAGTTCAATGCACATTGTTTCCTTTTGTCAGGGCCTGGTCTTGAACATCAGAAGGACCAAATCAAGCTTGGCTCTTTCAGTTTCTCTAGAAACCAGTTTCATAAGTCAGCGTTTTTCACCCTTACTGGGTTGATGTTTACTCCAGCTTAGGATAATTTATTGTTGTGGGTCTTTTACTCAAAATTAAAAAATGCAAATGGTGCGGTTAGCAAAGCATCCAGATGAAAGACATGTTATCATTCTTGTACACCACTGTCAGTGAAGAAGAAAAAAGGTTTTGTCACATTTTCATCTGTCACATTTCTCCTTTCTAACAAATCAGTGGCAGTGCCTGTTGTAGTTCATGAACAATTGTGACTGCTTTCATTCGGGTGTGTAAAAATGTGTGAAAAGAAAATCAGAGAGAAAGATATCACAGATAAATGGCTCATTCTGAGAGTGACCTATGATCAGAACTAATTAGAAGAAAGCAGCAATGTTTATTGAAAGTTTTTTCCATTTGTTTTCACAATGACATGACAGCAAGTAAAGAATGACACAGGACTACAAAGGTGTCACTTTGTATTCTCCATGACTTCAGTTCCTTCAGATGTAGATGAAAACTGTTGTAGACCTACTGCATATTGTACAATATGACACTAAATAGTAAAACGTACAATTTTAATAATTTTGTACACATTAATTTTTCTTAAACTCTCAAAAAAATCCAATCCAAGAACCACTAGTGAGAACACATTTAGAGTACATAATACACGAAATGTGAAGATTTAAAGCAGAGGACAAAAGGTTCTTCTTTTTTACTCTGAAAACCCAGTTGATGTACACACCTGAATGAAAGCAAAGAAAAACTTCCAGAGTACGGAATTACTTAGACACATTATGGCATGCACCATATTATAATCTTCATTTAAAATCTTGACACAGAGAGTGGAACGTATTTGTATTTTAAATCAAGTAAGATGGACTCCTCGGCTTAGGCAGGGGGTTTTAAAAAGGGAGATGCACGTAACCTTTGTAGAGTGTAAAGAGAACACTGTAAGTGTTTCCGAGTTTGTGCTGGTGCTAAATGATAGACAGTGTCTCCCCTCCTGCTGCTCCCTGCCTGTTAAGGGCTCACTGGTCCATGCCTGGCTTTATTATGCCAATGTGTACGCGATTCCCTCCCACCACACTTCATTAGCGTCCCTCTGATACTTAAACACAAACACATGGGCTTAACAGCAGCACCAGAACAAAACAAATTCAGCAGGGGTGAGCCCCGGCGGCCTCAGATCACTCAGCCCATGCCAGGATCTCACACATCTTTTTTCCTTTTCATTCTCCTTTTGTATGAGAGATGATTAAAGGTATAGTGGGGTGTTTTTAGAACTTCAAAAATCATTTAAATGCTTCACAAAAAATATCAAGAAACACAACTACCATGGCAGAATTAGGCAAAAAGTCAAAATCAGCTCAGAGGGCTCCCAAGTGGCACAGCTGTCAAATGGCTTTGACCTTATCATTTGGAGACTGGGAGTTTGTGCTCCAGTAGGCTCCATGCATGGTTGTCTTCCGGGTTCTCGTACACCGCCAGATCAACGTCTGGTCAATAAACAGTAGCAGATGGCTCTCTTTAACTGTTCAATACTTTCCTCATCTGAGAGCTACTAATGTAGACTGGCTTGTGAAAATGTTGTGTACTACTCTTTCTAGTTAGCACTAGAAAGGAGCACTAGAAAGGTTTCAAAATGTTTCAAAAGAATTTCAAAAATCTCCCACTACATCAACAATGAGGGTAAGTGACTGAGCAACCAATCAGCTAATGTAAGAAACATTTACAGTGTAACTATCAGTGTTACTGAAATGTCTCATCTAGCCGTTCTCTCTCTCTTTCCTGCCATGTGCGCTGTGTGTGTAAAGGATGGGTTAAATGGCTGGGTCCAGTTCAACTCTGTACAGCTAAATTTGGAGGTAAGCCTGTGCGGGGCTTGCCTAGAAGGTTAAATTTTGATGAGTCCTGAACCTTTTTTGATAAAATCAGATTTACCAGACTTTACAATGAAATTATTTGCTCTTTGGGCAAAGAAAGATTCTCTAAACATGTTATAATCTTTTGTTGCTTTGCTAGTCTCAGAGAGAACACTACTCACCCCCCACGTCTTTTCTTTCCCCTTCACCTCATCCCCATTATTTTTGCCACATTGTTGATGTAAAGAGTGGCCATCAACAAATATTAATTATTTAGAAAAATACTAATATTTAGGCATCTAATGGGTTAGATCTACATTCAGTTGAACTAACCAAATAAACAAGGTGATTGGGATAAAAATTCGTTATACGTTTTGTGTAGATAAAATGGTTACAAAAGAAGACCCTGCACTCGTGTTTTTATAAGACTTTGTAGCACAAATCCTTATTCTTTGTTGAAGTGTTTGCTTGAAAAAAGTGAGCAGCAGCAATGGTATAGCAGTGGTGTGGTGGCGATGGACAAAGGTCAGGGCCTGGTCCATGGGGAAGAGAAATAAATCCAAATGGTTCAAGGTTAATGGCAGTGTGCAACAAAATGGATTCCATGTCAAAGACAGGCTGACAGGTGATTTGACTCGGCCAAACCTGTGTAATCAATCTCCAGCCAGCCACTTTCACACTATTTCCTCCTGCTGGGACCACAGGCAGGTGGCGCCAAAAACAAGAATCTTCAGACTGAAGTCCTTTCCACATACGAAACCTGGAACACGTTTACCGTAAATGTTCAGGCTTTGTGCTGTTCACACGTGCAGGACTTAAACTGTATTTTTCAGTATAATATATATTTATACTTGCCATTAAACTCCTGAACATGATGTCCTCAGCATAAAAGGCCAACAGTTTAATTTCTAAACAGTTCATTTCTAAAAAAAAAGCAACAAAAAAATGACCCCAGAGATTCGCCTGCACATGCATAGAAGGTAAAGTTTCGCCGCTTGTCTCCAGAACCTATTGACAAGAATAGAAAATTATTCAAAGAATGACCTGGCATTTTCAGTTGAGAAACACACTTTCATAACAATTATAAGAACAGCAAAATTCATGCTCATCCTCAATAAAGAAATTTACAAACAGCTTTACAAACTCTCTCCTACGATTCTGTGAATCTCGACTGTGTAATGCTTTTGGGAAATCAGGCCTAAGTGTTGAGAGAGAAAAAGCAAATTCATGACTCTCTCACTTGTGTAGTTTGCACAAAACCATACATAAAAAATTCAGGGGTGATTATCACTCATTAGGTCCAGCTCATCTCAATCTACTTAAAAGGTCTTTAGCGGCCACATTTATTCATGATCTTTCAGTTAATCTCTTATCCCCTTGGCAACTATATGTGCCCCTACGCTTTAAATTGTGAACTTGAGAAAAAGCCCGATGTTTAAGGGGTTATGTTTTCTGTCTCTGTGGTAGATTTTTCAAAGAAATGATATCTTTAGAAAAACAACTGTGTATCATTGATTAGGTATTGATCATGGCCACTGGAACCAGAGGGCAAGTGAGCATTTGACCTTTTTCATTGAATCTGGGATGCTTACCTTGAAAACAAAATCTCTTCTCTCCTTAAACTGCACAGACTGCTGTCCTGCAGACACAAACAGACTCAGCAGCAGAACCAATCAAAACCTCCATTTCAGTATTGTGCGGGGGTGGATGAGCCTGAATTCAACAGATCATAGCTTCAACCCGACAATCTAAGAGTGTTTTAACATTTTACCTCGCTGTAAGAATTATGTGTTACTTTCTTCTGATGTGTTCACTAGCAAAGTTTGTTAATTGTGTTGAACTCTACATTGTCTTGTCTTTTTTTTAAACAAAGAATAAGCTTCACCACTTTTAGTGGTGTGGAATATTGATTAGCTTCATTTTTTGCTTTATTATGTTTTTTATTCGTAGCGAAAAGTAACATTTAAATTTTTATATTTTTGATTGGGCCCCCAGCCAGGTCTTATCACTTCCTTAGTAGCATTAATTTCAAAATAAAGTTGCTACAATGGTACCCTTATTCGTAAAATAACCACATTTGATTTTCTAAATCTTACAGCGGTTTTTGCAATAAGATGTATATTAATATTCTGAAACAGTTAAAGTATTTATACAGAATTGTTTGCCCTAACTAAGACTTAAGACCCATTGTTTTTAGAAGTGAGGCCTTGACGTATGGCAGGGTTGTGATGTGCTGGGTACAGATGAGTCTGCTGAAGTCTTCTGTCCACACTGGTTGTGAGTAAATTCTGCTCTGTGGCAATGCCAAGAGAAGCTGGCACTTCAAGCATTCCTCCTTCTCTGCTCTGTCTAAAGCCCCAGACAGCAGCTCCCAAGAGCCTTCAGCTGCTTGTTTAAACCTGACACAAATTCCCTGTCACAATGCCCAGGGCGGCTGTGCTTGTAGGCACAAAAGCAAATATTTCCTTTTCTGATCGCAGCCAATCCCCTTAAACACCCCCACCAACACCTGACACCCCCCTCCCATTCCCTTTCCCTTTACCTTTCCCTTTCCTTGTCTCAAGCAGCTCCAGCACTGCGAAACAGCCATTTGTCACAAAGTAATTATAGAATTATCGATTGGCAAGCAATTAACACCCCCACCTTCTTTTACTCCCCCTCCCCATCTTTTAATTTGCAGTCAGAGTGGCGAGAAGAGGAAAAAAGCTTTTGGAGTAATACATTTAATCCCCTTGGCATTTCTCTACAGTCTTCAGATTAATGGAGGGACAGGGACAAAAGGCCTTTTTTCCTCTCGATTTCATCCTACTGTTTCCCTTCTGCCTGCAAATCTCCCTCAGGCAGCAGCAGCCGGCTCAGGGCCTCCCTGGCTACTGCTCTTACACTGCTCACACACACATAGAACAGAGCACTTCAGATTAGCATTGGGAAGAGCAATTGGTGCAGGATCTCTGAAGGCTTTGATAAGCTCTGAGCCTGCTGCTGTAAAACCAGAAACAGCTACAGCTATTGCTTCCTAAGGGCACATAATTCCATTGACCATTTGAACAAATCCAAAATGGAATGACCCAGAAAAAAACTGGGATTCACCAAGAGATGGCCGCTAATAGCAAAAAGTTTTCTCAAAAGTGAGCATTGAATAATGTTGGAGAAAACTTTCAGGAATATTCCTACACAAATTATCTCAATGTGGGCAAAGAAACCTTTTGCACTTTAAAAAAAATAATACTGGACAGTCTATCAGTGCATTCAGTAGGGGCATTTAGGACAGGGGAATAAAAAGCCAAAACCGGAGCCTTAATTCTTGATCTGTGTTCACTGTGGCCTGCAGATTTCATTCTCTTCCACAGTACTTCCTCGCTGCTGCCCAGATGGACATGCAAAGGATCAGACCTCAGAAATTCAAGAGCTGGCAAATATCAAGAGTGTGATCGATTTCATGGAACATCACCTTGGTAACATATGGCCACAGCTGAGAAAGTTGATTTCCCTTCTGTCATCTTTTATAACTCACAGCCTTTCCATGTTTCAGTTGTTTCAGATTTTTTCTTTCTGCTCTCCCCTGTCGCTGCACACTGCAGGGCAGAACTACTTCGTATTTTAGACTATGCATATCTTTCTGACACTGTTTTAAAACACTTTTGACATATTGTCAATAGTGGAATAAAAGCTTGGCTAAGGTCAGTTGCTGCAACTGGTCAATATTGTGTTTATATTTTTTTCCCATAAGATCCCTCCATGTCTTTATGAAGCATTTAAATTTTTTCCCAGTTTCTCTCCCAGTTTAGCTCAGTAGACTAGGTTGATTTCTCTTATTCAAGCAATGCTCTTAAGCTAGGAAGGTGAAGACTATATTAGTCCTATATACAATATACTATCTTGCCCATAGTGGCTGTGTCATTAAAAGGGATTGAACTTGACATCTTGTTGGTTTTGCCACTCAGTAACCCCTTGCAATAATTCAAATGTTTTACACTGTACCTGTGTAATCTTATTTCTAAATTTTTTGATTTTTTGATTCTTGATTCTTGCAGTATTTTAGCTTAATGAATTTTTACTAGATATTTGTTCTAAAGAGACAAAGAGATTTTACTAGATATTTGTTCTCTAAGTGGATGACAAAGCACTTTTGTGCTTTTGTATGTTGCTAAACAAGACTGCTAAATGTTGCAAATATAAATGCACCCTGACAACTGCAGTTGTTGTCAATACAACACTTGTTAAGCAACATTATCTCCAGTGAAAAGGCATTCAAATGCTTGAGATACCCAATGCGCAAAATTAAATCCACTATTAGCACCTATGTTAAGAGAAAATACTCAGTACCTAGAGATCCCATAATCAATGCCATACTCACCATTTCTGCACCAGGGTCTGTACTCCTATTAGAGTAAATGTAATGCAACATGAGAGGTTTTTTTTGCTTCCACAGCTGTAGTCTCTCAAAGCCAAAATACAGGAAATAGTTTATGCAGTTTCTAACATCTCTTATTTATATGTGGTGTCCAAGTCTGTACAGAAAGTATTTAGGATACAAAAACTTTCAAAAACTTCAGCATCAGCTGATCCCCTGCTTCATAAGTTCACAGCACAGAGCGTAGAATATAGGTGGTGTATTTCATCTCTTTGTACATGAAG
Organism: Brachypetersius gabonensis; assembly: GCA_037577145.1. Taxonomy (NCBI): domain Eukaryota; kingdom Metazoa; phylum Chordata; class Actinopteri; order Characiformes; family Alestidae; genus Brachypetersius; species Brachypetersius gabonensis. Next base: position 10,161,231 of record JBBJLR010000024.1, read on the forward strand.
AACAATACATACTGACTCCATCTGATTACTACTGTCAGTTGATAGAGCTCACAGCCTGTTAAGTCTTACGTACAGCAATATCGCCTTATAAAATTCACCGGAATATTGATCTGTTTATCCTGTGCTGTGCAATTCTCATTTTCTTGAAGAATCATTATGTGAGACGCCATCACGGTGCTGCACTCTCAAACCCTGTGATGTCATTGAGATAGAAAACAGATTAGCACACTTTCTAGTTTAAAGCTAATAAATCAAAACATTCTTATGAAGGCTTCTATTATCTTTATTAAACCATGAATTCAGAGATACGTCTTACTATTGGAAAGTCTTAGAAGTGAGGTTATGGTGGATGCGTTCTAACTGAATAAAATTTGCTTAGAATTTTTTAATTTGAAAAACCACTGTCAGTATGAACAATAAACCCCTACTTATCACAGGAGTTATGTTCCAAGAGGACTCGAGTATTGTCAAAAAACACAATATTATGATGTGGTAAAAAAAGGCCTACAAAATGCCTATTTTTATAGTGTAAAACCTAAATATGCCAGAACAACAATGCTCCCAGTACACTTTAATTTCATTTAAATTTTCAGCTTAATACTTTACCCTTAAAGAAAATGTAAAGACTGTACTGTCATACATGCACATGCACTTTCTTTGGTTTGCAATGTCATTTTATTTAGTATAAGCAGGTATATACAGTAACAAATGAAGTTAATTTGCAGTAATAAAAATACAAAAAGAAGAAGAACAAAACAAAAAACATGAGAACTCGAAACGCTCCATGGAGGAAATTCTGGACGGTGTCTGCCAGAGATGTGTCACAGGGCAGCAACCAATCAGCAGCAATGAGAAATAAATAACATTCTTGGATTGGCTACTTTCAAACCTCCCGCATCTGAGTACAGGTGACTGAGACATCCAGGCCTCGCCCACCATGCCCCCTCGTCCTCATGTCGGGTTGTTTATGTCTGGGCTCATTCCATTCAGGTGTCTGATTGCCTTGCTAACCGGCGTATCCGGTTACAAAAGCAAAATTACAAAAACAGACATTACAAAAAGCAAAATGTGGAGGATTTGTTCAGTTATCTGAAAAAATCCTTGATAGACTGACGCGACTGCTGAACCATGATTAAGTGGGGTTACTGTATTTCTATTCCCATTCTGATAAAATTGAGGAAACAAGTAACAATAAAGAACTAGAATATGAACAAATTTATACCTTTGCATTGCCCCCTCCATTGCCCACAAATGTGTCCTATAGCACATGTTTGTAAGTTGTACAAGTTAAATAGAACACAGACATAAGTTCCATTCACCCAAAATAGAAATCGTACTTTGTGTATTGCATACTCTTTGCCTATCCAAGAACTGTACTCAGGACTTTCTTGCTGTGAAGTGGCAGTGCCACCATGTTGCCCTATAGGCCTACTACATTTATAACATTCAAACTTGTAGATGTTGTAGGGAATCAGTATCTGGGAATTTTTAAATATTTTACAAGAACGCAAGGAAAATGAGTGTTTCAAGAATTCTGTCTGATTTAATTTTGTGAGAGTCAGATTTTATCAGTAGCCCAGTAATATCTTCTAAATTATTGTTTCTCACCCGCTGGGCTGTGATTCTGAGGGTCTGTGGTCCCATTCTTGATGTGGAAAGGTATGAGGACCCATAGGCTGGGTTGAGAAAAACTAGCATTTTTTTTTTCAATATTCTTTTGCCAGATTTGCTGGAACAGTTGTTGAAAAATAACACAATTGCGTAGCATTGACAGGTCAGTTAATGTTTTATTTGATTTGCATGTTAGTCCATTTTAGCTTTATTGTAGTCGAACAGGAAAAAATTTGGTCATTAAAAAGTTTGAGTGTTTAGCTCTACACTGAGTTGAGCCAATCTGTGCCAGCTGGCCTGGCTGCTAATGATGTGCGGTGTGGATGAGGACTTCATTGCTCAGGTGTGAGGGCTGTTGGAGGTGACTGGGAGCGAGCTGAGGGACAGGCAAGCGAACGAGAGGCCACAGCGCTGGTCAGCTTCCAGCAGGGTCAGGTCTTGGCCGTGTCCACGGACGCCTCTCATCACACGTTCCATCCTCTTCTCCTGCACCTCCTCCTCTTCCTCTGCTCTCCACTCCTCCGAAGGCCTCATTTTCTGCATGATTAGGCCCCCACCTGTCCTGCGCCTGGCCCCTAGCCCTCGCACAGTCTGCGACACACTGTCAATTAGCGCGAGCACATTTCTAGCTGAGTCACATTGCAATGAGAGGGAAAAGGGAAGTAGGTATGAAACCAAATCATTACAACAATCTCGTATAATCAAGTGGCACTTTTTTTTTGAAATGTACATACCTGTTTAAGCACAACACTTTGGTGGCATTCATTTCATTTGCACACTAAAATCTCATTAAGGTCTGTTCCATTTAGTTTGGTGAAATTAAACTACATTTATACTAAATTCAACTAGTTTGAAACTCTGCGCTCTAAATGTGTAAATCTAAATTGTTTTAATTGGTACATTCATAATAAAAAAATCATGGTAAGGACAAGTGGATTCAAATAATTCCAAAAAAGTATAAGAAAAAAAGAACACATAAAGAACCTCTTATTTTAGGCCACAGTAATCACCTTTCAGTCTAATACTTTGAAAACATCATTCTGCACACCAGCCTGAAAGGTTTAGCACACCTAAAGTGTGAAATTCACCAACATGGATGTTTTTGTGTGCTAGCTCTGATTAATTTAATGTTGAACCAGATCCATGTATTGTATAATGACCTGAGCGCTGCCAAACTATCATTTAGGCTTTACTTGGCGCACTCCCAGTTTAATATAGAATGAAAGGCTTGATTCCAGTCTCTTGATTTTACCTTGTAAAATAAACCAGTGAGCCACAAAATCAGCTCGGCACTCGTGACTGCCAATGTGACACCTGTTATATTTAGTGTTTTTTCAGTACTGTAGTATTCTGTGAGTCAACAAACAAACAGCACATACCAGAGGCAGATACCCTTAATTATACAGCTGCAGTCTGTATAAAAATGTTGAAAGCCATATGAATTGAACATCTGCTAAATGCCGTAAACATAAACATAATTGCTTATAGAGATTAGCAGGAGTGTTATGGGTTTGACTCATAGTCAGAGAAAGTTAGTAAACGGGTTCATTTTGATTTCTACCTTAAAAATTTCTACGTTCTGCAGCACCTTCTTGGGGTGGGAACAACATAATTTTTACTACTCCTATATTGTTAAGAATAGAGAGCCCAATACATTGAGTAAAATATACAGATATTTGTATAGTTAAACAGATTCAAGTAAAATGTGCCTTTGGTTGTCATTTTTATTGTCATAGCGATGTCACATGCTAATTATTCTTAATATTTTCTCTAAATATAACTAGTCATACTGGGAAAAAAAAGTTTTTTGTATAAGTCACAACTGCTGACATCTCAGCACATGTATATGCTTGTACCCACTGCTGTTATTCTGAAGTCATATTTACTGAATATTGGGTTCTTTCTTCTTAATCATGATTGTGCAAACAACTGTCACTAAGCTGTTGCTGTACTTAATAAGTTATTGTTCCAGACCTGGTTAAAAGATGAAGGAGGTGGCTTTAGCCCAGTTTATTAAGAGGCTATAATAATGGCATGAGAGGACACTGAATGTTAACTATTTACAAGTGAACAGACAGCTTCACTGAGTAAATTGACTTTTTTCATAGTTGACTCTTAAATGCAAACTGTAGTGTGACTTCGTCCTGAATGGGCTCAGCAGCAAAGCGTGTTCTGAATGTACCTCCAAACTGCAGACTGCAGGTCGAAGAGCAAACACAGAGAGGTCCCACTCTGAACAGGAAAGATAATTAGAAACTTCAGATTTGAACTCATGATGTGTTTTCATTTGGCGTGGCATTTCGCACTGTTGCTTAATGCAGCCTGGTTCCAAGCCCCTGGTAAATTGGCTTGACCTGCTGTTGCTCTCCAGCCATGAAACAGTGCCTCCCACTACCAAATGAGGGCGGTAGATCCCAGGAAATGTAAGACTAGGTACATCCTTACTCATTCAAGGAGCTGTTGGATTTCTTTATGTGATCCGCTGTTTACACTACTTTACAAGAATTGTCTGATGGGCAGAGATGGAGAACATGAAAGTTGGGATTAAGGTTTTAATGTTCTAAAATGTTTGAAATTGACATAAGCATACTAAAGCATATTGTAAATGTATTTAGAAAAGTATGTGATAAAGTTAGAGTCAGTACAAGGACAATAAGCAGTAGTGACTTAACATGTAGATTTATCGTTGACACTTCATGCATTGTATTTAATTTACCACCAACAAATTCAAAACAGCTGCAAATGAATCCCATCTTAACTTATTCCTAAAGTCTGTTTTCACCTGATAATACAAGAACAAATAAAAATTACTCAAGCAAGATAACACAGATGGTGGATTTATTCACCACATTTTAATTAAATGTTAAATGTGTTATTAAATATGTTCCATTATTGGTGGACAATCATATTATGATTGAGATGCCTGTCCAAGGGATTATTATTATTTCACAAAGGGAAAGGGAGGAATTGTAATTCAGGGCTCCAAAAGCGTTGTCTTAAACTCGTCAAGAAGCACTTGGAAAAGCAAAACTTTCTAATGAACTTAAACATCAAACAAGAACAGCCAGCCATTCCAATTAGCAATTATCCCACTCGAATGAATAGTCTAATTTTCTCTCTTCTAAGAAATAATTGTTCTACTTTTTCTTCAGTATGACACTACAGTAGGCTGCAACTAGGATCTTGTTCACCACTTCATAATGGTGTTATATTTCCACTTGATTCTACTGTTACCTATGTGTGTGGTGTGATAAGGGACCAAGAGTTTTACACGACATTTCTAGTGGTGTGAGTGTAAAATCAACCTCACTTTATTCTTGGTAAATGGAAATGGCAGTGTTCCTGTGACAGTACAATATTTTATTGCATGCCAATTACAGGAGAAATATTTGCGCTGCACTGCATTCTACCTTTCTGGCCAATCAATAGCACACATATATGTCATGTGAGATATACCGTCTTGTGGTCAATAGATCTGTAGTTTTGCCCTTTATCTACCAGGAGATCCTAAGTGTGTTGAGGCAAAGACAAGCCCTGTGCATCTGAAACTAAGTGTGGGCAATATGGCTGAAATATATAGTATTACTCAGCATTGTGATATTTTAATTTCAACTTATCCTTGTGTAGTTTGCAAACATATTGTAATGGACAAAAAGTGCCTACAAACAGCAGTGAGATTATGAAAAACTATATACCATATAGAACGGCTGTATGAACCAGAACTGACCCAAATGCAGAAAACAACAAAAATGGCAAAAATGTTTATTCCAACAAACAGAAAGCAATAAAACTGGACCTGCATCATATAGTCCAAGTGAGTGAAGTCTAGTTCAATAAGGCAATCCAAAAAGCAGACCGCTAATTCATGGCTTCAGTCATTTGCAGATTTTTTCTTAGAACTGAACTACTAATTGTTCATGGAAACCCCCACAAATTCGTGGAAACCCCAGATATCCACATTTTCTTGCTTTTTTCATAGCAATACATAATTCTTCATGCATTTTAGTGCTAAATTATTCAGAAAAATATAATTTTCTAATTTTGTAACATACACATTAATGTAAATTCAGCTACTTTTCCATATAAAATATAACTGTATGAATGTTTTGGTACTGTCCAGAGAAACACAAAGAAAGCATGTCTTGGGATGGTGAAATAACCAATCCAATTTTATTTCTCTTTGATGCTGATTAGCTGCTGCCCTGTGACGCATATCTGGCAGCTGCAGTCCAACATTCAGCATCAGAACAGTTTTCTAAAGTGTTTCACTGAGTGTTCTTGTTCTTTTTCACAATTTGCAGATGCACATGGAACTCGAATGTTGTGGGTTTACTGTATATACATTTTTCATTGTGATGTTATAAACAATATAAGATCACAATGAAATTGTTATGCACTCTCTTATGCACTCTCCTCTTCATCTCACCCCACAGCTTTTCTATGTAATTTAAGTCTGGAGACTTTAAATAAGCATGCCATTACAGAAGGTTAAATTTGTGTCTGATTAGCTGTTTCTGTGTTGATCTGACCTGATGTTTTGGATCATTATCCTGCTGAAAAACCCAGTGATGACCAATATTTAGTTTTCTGGCAGTGGCCACCAGATTTGTGTTTAAAAAGTGTTAATTATGTCATGCACTCTAACAACACTCTCCACAAAATTTCACTTGACCCACCTGGAGTGTGTGTTGCCTAAAATATCATTTTCAGTCCTGTGAATGAAAGAAAATGATTTTTCATGGCATGCTTACCAAGCAACCTGTTGGCATGTAGGAATTGTTAGGGCTGCCAATAATTGTTGCACCAGTGATTTTGTTAAAAATGTTTATTTCTTAATGATGGATTTAAAAATAAATAAGTAAAAAAATGAACTTGACCTAAAGTCATTTTTTTTCAGTCAGAGAATATGCTAGTGCAAAAAACAATCAATTAATTTTAAGGTTTTTCACACATCTTTATCAGGGGTGTGGAGGGTTGTGTAAATATATATCAAGCATTTAGCTTGGTAAAGTCACAACTGGCTAATAAATGGCATGCAGAAGTGTGTATTCCATATAGCATGCACCAGATGATCTGTGTACCTCCCTGGGTGCAGTGTCTGAGACGAAAACTCATGCACTTGTTGTCTCCATGCTCTCTTCTATAAATAGTGTAAAACTGCATTTTGTGATGTATTCTGTTATTCTTTGTTGTAGAACTACTGACGATACACATGATATACTCATTTCATGATTGAATTTACCTCAATAATCCTACCCCAGTGTGCAGCACACACTGGCTCTCAAAATGATGGTCAGTTTATCTCTCTCTATATATAGATACATGTATGTGTGTGTGTCTGTGTGTGAGTTAGATTTATTTTTTGTTATTATGGAGCAATATGTTGACAGACTATACACATTAGTTCATGGCAATCCATGAATGTTTCTGTCCGTTTCCAGTTCAGACAATTCCTCAGAATTAAATGTTCATTGAAATGTAGTCTGATGTAAGCAGTGGAAATGACTTCAGTCAGATACATCCCCGTTGATCAAGGTAGAGGAGGAATGATTGGCTGTTATCAACTCACATCTAGAGCTGTACAGTCCAACAAATCTATAACAACAAGTTTATTGCTTGTCTCTGCACATACTTTTTCTACTTGCTTCTATGAAGAGTAGAGTGAGATGCCAGGGCCAGTGATTGTTATATAGGTCTGTAATGTGTTGATGATACCGGCTGCTGCAGCTCTGATGGCAGGTAGTAGTGTTGGTGGTGATGGGGAAGCCTGCAGTAAAAAGTTTTCTGAGCCGTCATCCCCCTTCAATTTGCATGCTTAATGATGCTGAGCGTGAGTTAATAGGGGGTGTAATGACTTCTGACGGGTTGGACTTGGGAGCGGACCATGGGGTGGGCCACAGGAGCAGGGGTGGAGAGGGGTTAACACACACCATACGAAGTCCTTCTCTCTCTCTCTCTCTCTCTCTCTCTCTCTCTCTCTCTCTCTCTCTCTCTCTCTCTCTCTCAC
>JBBJLR010000024.1:10243397-10270129 GCA_037577145.1 Brachypetersius gabonensis
AGAGAGAGAGAGAGAGAGAGAAAGAGAGAGAGAGAGAGAGAGAGAGAGAGAGAGAGAGAGAGAGAGAGAGAGATAGATAGAGAGAGTATGGATACCTCCCCAGTATGGAGTGTTCATTCCAGCTGTAAAGATAATAAATGTTGTTATTCTTAGGATACTTGCTGAATTATTCAGGTATATATTTTTTTCCCTGATATCAGTTTCCATATCCACAGAGTCCATGTTCACTTTGACACAGAGAGAGAAGGGAAGGGAGGTCAGCAAGAGACAGCACAAACTGTGTTTGCTACAAAAAAAAAAACCTAAGATTAAATAATATGAATCAGATATATAAGAATTGTGGGTGAAATTAAATACTGTATAATAAAGCTACAAAAGAATAAAATGATATAATAATACTGTGATAATAATAGAATAGCACAGCAATAGGCTGTTAGAAAGGTTAGTTTTAAGAATAGTAAGCTTGTTTAGTGTAGGCATTGGCCTGCTGTCTGATGGGATGTGTGTGTGGGTGTGTGTGTAAGTGTGTGATGTGGAGCCTGAGGGATGTGAGTCCACACAGCTCTCAGAGTAATTGAAAATCTGACCTGGAAAATGTTTGCCCAGTAGAGCATGAAAGTTACCTCCGGAGGAGCAGCTGGAGCCGGGGCAGGAGCTCACCTGCATGTGGTGCAGGCCGGGTAGACCAGGAGGGGTTGGGTGGCCCAGCAGAGTGGCCTGAGAGCCACTTTATCCCTGTGGAGCCATGCACACCACAGACTTATGCATTATTCAAATGCTAAATAAGCACAGATCAGCCCTGGTAAAAACCCAACCTCCTTGCTCCATGCCAGGAAGGCCACTGACCTCGGCAAGGGCATCTCAAGTCCAAGTGTTTGTGGGTAAGAGCGAGAGAGAAGTAATATGATGTAATGGCATCACTATACATAACAGATAAGTGAGTTTGTTTTTCAGCTTTAACCACTTAAACCTTAAAGGAATGCTTCTGGCCACACTTCAGTTCCTTTCTCATTGAAACGGGAATTACATCAGTTTTTCAAAGTCTTTCAGAGTGGTTTGATGTAAAAAAAAAAGGACATTTTAGAAAATCTCTCTCTTTATAGGAAATGGCTTCCAATGGCCACAACCATTTCTATTTACTACCCAAAATGATCAGTGAATATATGTGTCTTGTGATGTTTTATTTTTCTGATGTCTAGTGCTATGAATAATTTTGAAATGAATAGAGCAGTTTCTCTAGGATGCATCATTTCACAGCAAACCTCACTGAATGGCTTTGTTTATATGTGCAACAATCTATGCAAAAACTCTAAAAATGGGTGCAAAACCTCTTTAAATAATGCTGATATTGCTGACAATGAATGGAAGTATATAGAAATCAATTAATAATCTTTACAAACACCTACAAAACTGCATTACAATGGAACAAAAGCAGATGTTAGGGAAGAAAAAACATTTACTCTTCTTGGTTAAGTGAAATACAACACAATTCTAAATGACAGGAGCAAAAATATAGATACAAAAAGATACAAAGTGGTGGCTAGTAGTTCTCATTGACCACTAACACCACAAGACAGTAATTTAAGATTTGTGGCTAATAATCCTGAATACCAAGGTTTTGAGATTGCTTTAATGTGAAATTCTTGGAAAATATGTAATATTTGTGTACTGTTTCGGTAGGGGGAGGTTGAATCATGCCTTCTTCCAAACACTTCTACAAAAATAAAAGCTCTAGCCACATGTTGCATCACATGACTTTAGGGGAATTTGTCTCGGGTAACTTATTTTTTACAGGATGATGATGTCCAGAAGCTTTGTTCTGGCAAAAGAAAAGGCTAAAAATCCCAAAAGGTATTTCTTTTGGCTGTAGAAAAAGCTGAATGTTCAGGTTTCAAATCTTTTGGCTCAGGGTAAGCAGAGGTCCAGCAGAACAGTTTCTGGCAAGGGACAAGGTCCAGTCCATGTCCACTAGCCCCTGCTTTTGGCACAAAACCTGTAATACAGTCCAGCAGTATAGATTTTGGCCTGATATGAGCAGTAGTCCTGGCACGTCTGGCCGCATTTTAAGCCCACGACTGCTCCCTTTTGCGCCTATTGATTCAGCTAAATAAGCACACATGGGATTCATTCGAGAGTGCTGCATCCTACCCAGCATGCAAACGAGTACACAATAGGGGAGTGCCCTGCCAATCGCTCTGCTGATCATTCACTCATATGGCAGGGCTCAGGTGGAAAAATGGAAAAGTGAGCTGTTGGAGTGAGTGAGGAAATCTCTGCCGCTTTGGAAGCATCAGCAAATCTGTCTGCAATTAATGCCCTGACTGAATGCAATCAAAAATTCGCCTCCATCCCGTAAGCTCAAGGTCCTCTGGGTCATTTTCAATAACCAGTATAATTATTTCACGAAATCTAATTACTAAAACGGCCTTTTTACACATTTTATTGAAAAAGACAAAGCAATGTCAAAGCGCTGATGTTTTGGGGCAGACTGGAAGGAAAAAGCAAAAGGCAAACAGCTTCAGTGAAGTCCCCTGTTTGTATTTTTTTTGCATTTTATTTCCCCCTTTGCCTGTTGAATCACTACTTGCAGTGAGCATTTGTTATATTTTGTGTATTTGTGGGAATGGAGGTGTGTGTGAAAAAAGGAATTGTGTGTTTATGTGTGTGTGTATGTGTGTCTGTGTACACGTAAGTGTGTGTATGAATGTTTTCAAAGCTTTGCCATCTGTGCTGGATGCAGACTGGCGAGTGTCTTTATTCCAATCTCACGGCCCGGCAGGCATGTTGAGGGCTCAGTGATGAATTACATGGATGCTCTGTCCCTCTCTCTCCCTCTCTCTTTTTTTCTCCATTTCTCACCCTCTCTCTCCATTTCTCTTCCTCTCTTGCTCTTGATCATTGAAGTGGAGGCCCTCTCCAGGCTACAAAGCTCCTGCACTCCCCTGCCCTCTCGCTCCCTTTCTCCCTGTTTCACTCTCTCTCTTGCTCCCGTCATGAATATGTAAGGAAGTCCTCCAAGCGCAGCCTGGCCCGAGAAGAAGATGGAAACACTTTTTTGCTCAGTGCTCTTTCCACAGGCTCTCATGTGGGGCATGCTCGAGGGGGGAAACAAAGCCTTTTCCACTGTGCAAAAACACAACCTCTTCTTGCATAGATTTTTTTTGAGGCTCTGTTTGCACCGGTTTAGAGATGAGGTTACTAGAATCTTATTCCTCCAAGACTTTAGCAGATTAACTGAAGTAACCCTTTCACAAGCAAATACAAAGTGGGTGTGTTATTTAACATAACTGCCTCAATGCTTTAATATATAAGCATTTACCATTTCCACAGCACAGCCGACTGTGTTATTACTGCTTTGGGTTTAAAGCAAAAAAAAAGTTAGACTTCGAACATGTCTTGGTATGATTGACCACAGGTGGAATGGAACTGTAGCTTTACATTCATACAAATTTTAAGAATATCATTTTGGCTTTTTACAGTCAGGTGTGCAACAATCATAACCCTAAGTGCAAAGCACCAGGTAGAACATACCTTTACATTACACCATTCCTCAGAATAAAAGGCAATAATAGGTAAACACAAGATGCATCACTTTAGATATGTTTTTTTGTAAGAAGTTAAATTAGTTGACAGATTTCCTAAAAAGGTAGACAATTCTCTGTGATTGTGGCCATTTTCTTCATTCTTCTCTGAACGTGTGTAAGCTTTGCATTTTTTGTGCTCTGTTTTCCCTATCTTCGTTTTCCACTGCAATGTGGAATGGTGTTGTAAACCCTTCCTCAAGATGATTCCTCTGATTTAGTCTGGCTGCAGCCTTGACTTTAAAACAGTAGTGTATGTCTAAAAGTGTACTGATTTGTGAGCTGTGAACCACCATTCACTGCACTTTTGATCTTCAGTTGGGCACAGCTGTTGAGTTGAAAAAAGATCATCTGAAGACCTATGCCAGAATTACATGTCTTTCAACCCTCTACCCTTTTAATTGTGATGAGACCACTTCTTAGAAAGGTCAGAAGATTCCTACAGCATCTGCAATTTTAACATCAGTTGAGAAGCACTCAGACTTCAAGAATCAGTCTTTGGAGTGTTGGCTAATATAAACTGACCTCAATATATCAGAGCGTCAATAAAAAATAAAACAATAGCTCTATAGAATGCTACAGCATGTAGCTATTTCAATTCACTCCTTGGAGGATGCTCAAGCTGTTACTGTGTTTTTCAATCACACACTTGGCCCTTCATTAAGAACTCTCGTCCCAAAACTCTATTACATCTCTTCTAAATACTTTCAGAAAGCCCATTTGCATAGGTCAAGATTCAGCGCTTTGTGATGCATGCACATGTGAGGACAGGCGACGGATTAATGCGACTGCGGCCTGCGCCTGCTCTGATAGTCATCAGACCTGCTGTCCGATTAATCTATGAGCTCGATCTTAATCACATGAGCAGCATCATTGACCTTCTACTGAGAGGCCTGGATGAGAGAGCAATAACATTCAGTAGAGGCTGTACCCTTCACCAACTCTGATTGAGCTCCGCGAAGATCAGAACAGGGTTCTCTCTCGCAGCCCAGCATCAGGGCATGGCTGAATGTGATGAGCAGATATCAGTCTTTGGGACAGTAATCAAACCACAGGAGAAGAAGTGAGTGCTAGAAAGAAGTCTATCATATTTGAGTTTTCAGTGATGGGCCAGAAAGGTCTTATAAGTCCTTTGGTTTTATGGAATCAGATTTGTGCCAAAATGTTGAAACAAAACTTTCCTAATATCAAACAAAATTCATTCAATATTCACTTTTCACTGCTGGCTTTTCAGTTTCGCTGCTGCTAGTTTTTCAGTTTCGCTCCTAGTTTTTCAGTTTCGCTGCTAGTTTTTCAGTTTCGCTGCTGGCTTTTCAGTTTCGCTGCTGGCTTTTCAGTTTCACTGCTGGCTTTTCAGTCACCCTGCCCCGTTTTACATTTTCGCTGCTTAAGGATTCTTTTGCAGTTCTGGCACAGATCTCTTGTGTGGGCGGGGCTTTGACTCATTTGCCAGCAGGTATTTGAGTGACAGCTTCATGCCCCGAAACTCTGCGAGATACGTGGCCTTAAGTAGGCGTGGTTTTCTAAACTCCCCTCTCCCTGCTAACAGAGTTAGCACTGGCGCTAGCTCTGTTAGTGTCAAGAGAGAATATGCTGTGGGCTTTGTAGATTCTGGACACTCAGAGACTTTTAAGATTAGCTTTTTGCTCATACCCGCTTTGTGTGTGTGCGCGTGTGTTTGTATTTAGACGGGTCAGACCGAACACTAGCCCGCTTCGATGCTTTGATTCTATTTGAGCTGTCGCTCAAATACCTGCTGGCAAATGAGTCAAAGGTCCGCCCACACGAGAGATCTGGGCCAAAACTGCAAACGAATCCTTAAGCAACGAAAGTGTAAAACGGGGCGGAGTGACTGAAAAGCCAGCAGCGAAACTGAAATACTAGCAGCAGCAAAACTGAAAAGCCAGCAGTGAAACTGAAAAGCCAGCAGCAAAACTGAAAAACTAGTGGCGAAAGTGAATATTGAATGAATTTTGTTTGATATTAGGGAAGTTTTGTTTCAACATTTTGACACAAATCTGATTCCATATGGTTTTTGCAGTGACACAGAAGTGTTGTGTTTCATAAATTGAAATGGTATGTCTTGTTGTTAATCAGTGTATGAACACGGTGGGTTTCTACAATTGCATCAAAAATATATATAAACATAAATAAATAATAATAATAATAATAATAATAATAATAATAATAATAATAATAGTAATAATACAAATTTAACAAGCAAAATATATATTCATTGCCTGAATATATATAACCAGTTTTCTTGGTAGGCCTTAGACTTTTATACAGTACGACTGGTTCACTGGGGGGAATACTCAAACCAAGTCCTGGGACACCTCTCTTGTTCCTTAAATGATGGTAAGACTAAACTTTTCTTTGACTCTCAATACGTCTGTAGCTTAGTGAAATTAAGGGAGGTATTGGGGTGTGGAGTTAGGCTGAGTCATGTAGTGAAGATCCTCATAGTGCCTCGGCCCTCACTATGCTCTTTAATTAGACCATTATCATCTCATTTTCATTATGTTGATGTATGCAATCACATATGACTACTGAGAGGCGGGAGTGGGGCTGTTGTGCCTGTGCATTTTGAGTGGTGTTTAGCTCCCCTACTTGTCACTTGAGCTATCAATCACCAGGGCAGGGGGCAGTTCTACGCGCAATGCTACATCTTCATCCTGGCAAGTCAGTGCAAGGAAATCTACACCATTACTGTATATTTTTAACTGTGTATTCACTCTTTCTCATTACTGTACAACTCTGTTCAGACAGGAAATATGCACCTTGTGTTGGTGTAAAATAATTGGTGCATTTGCTTTTGGCTGGAGTTGAGCCTACAGCTAATGGGTTTTAAAGAATAATCTATTAAACTCCTATCTTAAACATTATTTCTCAATTACCAGGTATAGAGGAAGAGATTACTTCTTTTGCTGCTTCCTTTTTATCTGATCATATAAATGAACACTATTTTAGTTTGAAAATGAGCTTTACTCTTGCCAGCTTTTCTACGGAATGAGTCTGTCAAAGACACTTTCCAGATGATCCACTATAATGTACTCCCTGCAAAATGATGTGAATCTAATTAAAAGATAATGTTGGCTATTTTGTCATAGATACTCTACTACCCACATTTTTCTCCACTAGAACCTCTTGGTGTAATTATAATGTATGGGGGAAGATAAAATGTGTCGTAGCTAAATGTTGGTTGAATAGAGAGCTGTTGTAGATATGACATTATTTGCATACTGGCATACTGGACTGTGCAAACGTCTTGAGCAGCCTCTCAGTTCTTCATATTCTGCTTCAAAGGAGATAAACTTTTTTAATGTAGTCTTGTGTAATAGTATTCCAGCTTTTCTGCCTAAATAACTTTTTGGGATACCTGCTACCTGTTTTTGTTGTCATTGTTGTTGCTAATCCAAACACAGTGACTGTATCATTTAAGCATAACAAAACCATCTAACTGAAATCCTGAACCAGTGAAGAAACAGAAGCAGAGTGAAGAATTCCAGAAGATCAGTCGGTGATCAGTGTACTGGTGGTGCTGAATTTTGAGTGGTTAGGCACTTTGCAGCCTGTCATTTCATTCATTTAATCTACTCAATGTGAAATAAAATCACACTGTTTTACTTCCAATCCTTTTAATTTTACTGATCTGGTGTCTTTTTCTCAGTAAGTAAGATGAAATTCTCTACTTTCAGCTGATGTATGTGTATGTTGTGTGTTTGTGTGTGTGTGTGTCTTGTTACTTTTGTGAATGCTTTTGTGTGAGGATGGTACAGCTGGTTGGATTAAAGAATGAAAGAATGTACACATTAAATACTGATTGAATTTATATTAAACTTAGTTTTGGTTTTTGCTGCATTTTTTCTCTGATGCTGAAAAATAATTAACTTGCACTTCATGGCCACTTCGAATAGAAATGCAATAAAACATAGACTCTTGCATTTGGTTTCCACAATACTGTATGTACAGTGCCTTGCAACTGTATTCAACACCCTTAAAAGTAATCAGATTTGTATATATATTGTTGTAAGTGTTTAGAGGGGCCTGAGTTGTGAGAAAACTAAAGCTGTAGTAAAACAGCTTACTCCTGAAAGGGTAAGGCTGTTATTACATGTTATTACACATTTGCAAACCATTTATAAACACTGTGCAATTACATCCTCCTTCAAACATTGAATGTTGTTTATTGTAAACATTATCTTTTTTGTTAAATATTGTAGATTCCTAGAACTGCCACACCATAAATAGCATGGCCACTGAGATACAGTGCAGTTTAATAGCATGTTACGAAAAGCTGCTGGTTATCTGCTGCACAGCAGCTGCTCCCACAACTGGACATATGATGACAACTTGAAAGAGAAGCTGGCCTCTGAAGTAGGTTCAGTTCCGACCACTGACAGTCGACTTCAAAGCACCATTACCAATATGACGGGCCATGAACGCACAGCCCTTTGAATCCAATTCCCATTTTACTGAGTTTATTCTCTATTTAGATGTTATTTTTTTTTTACATCACATGACGTTTTCTTTTACCATACCTTTCCGCTATATGGGCCCTCTGGAAGACTGCTGTATTTGCAGCCTGCATTGGTGTGTGGGTTGATTTTATGTTATTTGGCAGCTGTGGATATCTACCGCTTTAATTCGGAAGCAGTTCTAAAGGAATACCGCCCAGAAGCCCTGAAGGTAGAAGTTGTTTGTTTGCTCAGATATTTATTAAATTAATCAGCTTGCCTTTGCACAGCCAGTGGGAAGAAATTTAGCTTTGGAGAGTGACTCTTTTCTTTATGTTCAGCCAAAATAAAGTGTCACAGACTCCAGAGCTTTCTATTGGGTAAGTTAAATACAGTAACGCCATGAATGTGAGCACTACTGATTTTTTTCCCCCTAAATTTGTTCAGAAACTCATGTTTACATACTGAGTCCTCTCAAGGACACAGAAGGACTTGGTACTACAAGACAAATAAAACAAAAAGGCTTCAAAAGTACTTTGACTGACTGCTGGTGGCTTTTATACCCTTGTGGAAGATAACTTCCTACATTGTAAAATATTATAGTGTTCAGCGCATTTAAAACATCCAAGGCAACACTTTGCATGGATCTTGTTTAAGCTTGTAAACTTGCAGTGGCCCCCACCCACTAAAGTCATAGATAGAAGTCACAGGTAATCATTTCTTTGATCAAATACTATGATCAAATCATTTCTGTGCCAAAATTGACATTACTGTTTAACCAAATAAAACCAAACAAAAACACATAAATAAGAATGAAAGCAAAAACAGCACAATATTATTTTGTTTATGTAAATATAAACTAACAAGGTAAGCATGTTTTGTTCCAACAATTCTGTAAAGTCTTCCACAGACCATCTTGTTTTTGGCTAGAAGCTGAGATGGTCATTTAGGCACATTTTCATATCACATTCTTGTTCATAATATAACCAAACAGGCTTCAGTTGCAACATCTTGTAATATGGTGGCCTAGTGGTTAGGGCGCTGCCATTGCATTTAGAAAGTAATGACTTTAAATCCTAAGACTTAGATTAGTAGTTATTGATAGAAAATAAAGATTAGTAGTTATTGATAGTGAGCCTTGCCTTACCTACCAGCTCTTTTTTTTTTTTTTTTAAAAAAAAGCATAAGTAAGAAGTAAAATGACAGTGGTGTAGATCTGAAATGTGGAATTAGAAAACACCCTGTTGCTTTAAGAGACTTTTGGCTGAGTCATTCAGACTGTCTCAGAAAGATCTGGCAAGGCGGTCAAAACACTGAGCAAGCGTGCCTGTGAGTGTGCGCACGCGCATGTGTGCGTAGGCAGGTGTGTATGTGCAGTGTCATCTTGCCTTCAAATATGACTTATTAAAGTGGAATTACGCAGCGCCCTGACCCATGGCAAATAGCATGAGCTGCAATTTGTCTAGCAGTTGAGCTGTGAATAAAATCTGATTGGCAATAATTTAGCTTTACTGTTTGCTATACCCTGTTCCCATTCCTATCTGCACGCACGTCTGCCTGCCGCGTGCTGCCGTGTGTTAGCGAAGGTGAAATATGGCAAGCGGGATGCAGGGTCAGTGAGCCAGGCTGTGTGACAATGGTGCGGAGGCTTTTGGGAGCGGTTGGAGCGGATGGGAAAAGCTAATTCAGCCTGCTGGCCTCTGATGAAGGGTTAGGAAGAGGAAGGATGGTGAACTCACTGAGGCACAGCAACTCCACCAGGTTTTCACTCTGTCAACAACCATATACCCCTCTCTCTCTCTCTCTCTCTCTCTCTCTCTCTCTCTCTCTCTCGCTCTCTCCATCTCTCTCTCCTTACAAATAGCCACAAAAATAAAAAACACTTGCCTAATATTGTTGGGTCACACTCATGCTTCTAAAATAGGTTTAACTCACTGAAGCATGAACTCCACAAGACCCTTAAGGTGTGCTGTGGTATCTGCAACCAAAACATTAGTAGCAAAATCATAATCATTGTAAAAAAGTCATTGTAAATCATAATATGTGGCCCTCTATGGATTGGAATACTTATTATTGCATATGAATTATGTAATTTTTAAAATCATAATGTGCATAAAAATTGGATTTTGTATAGTGGTATGTATAAATATGTAAACTGTAGCTTTAAAAAATACCATAAGGGCTGATTTCCTGCATGCTGACAATAGTTCATAGACCATTTAACCAATTCATAATTTAAATGACAGTGATAAACAACATGTATGTAGTTCTTACATAATACCTAAACCTTGATTCGACAGGGAGATGTCTGAAGATTCTGCTTTAACCTTATTGTAGGCGCAATAGCTTTCCAGCAAATGCTATTAACTGTGATAAACAGGTGTGATCTGCACACTGCTTCTTTTATTACCCTGATTTTGTGTAATGACTTTCACCCTGCTGTTATTGCGTAATGCATTACAGTACTAGATGGCCTTGGCTGATAGTGTTTGGGGAAAACCCCCATGTTATTTGTCCTGTAGAAAGACGCAGATGTAGGGAGGGAGTGAATAAAAGAGAGAAGGAGAGAAATGATGAAAGAGGAGAGAAAGGCAGGTTGGGCTTGCAGTAGTCCTAGACAGGTTGATGTAGCTTCTGCAATGAACATCTCATAAAAAGTACTATCCTTAGGCCTTAAGAAGATCCTCTATCTCCTCCTGCTAACGGCAGAGCCTGAAATCACCCTCTCCATCACTGTCAGGCCAGCCCTAATACATACACCACACCTCGCAAACAAAATGGAAAAAAATGCTTCATTGGTGGTATGTGCAATGTGCATGTTTTAACATGCCACTAATAATTGTTACAGTTGGAAGTTCAGGCATTGATGGTGCACCAAAATGATCCCAACTACAGGGTTCAACTTTAAACTACTCTGTTTGGGAACACTTACCAAATCTCTATGAAACACACAGTTAGTCAGTGTTCTATAAATATTGATTATGGTAAAGATGAAAAACCTATTGTAGTACAATTTAGTGTGTAAAAGACATCACATCACTCAGGCCCAGTTCTGATCCTTTTAAAATGGCTTTTGAAGACCTTTTAAAGAAGAAGTCTTTATCTATCAGTCCCCAATATACTTCCAACATTTGTCATTAGCTTGTCTCACATATCTCTCCTCTGTTTGATTCAGTTGCTTCTGTTTAATCGTAGATGTACATTCATTTTACTTTCATCAAAGCTGCCCTATTTGGAGAAGCTCAAAGGATGATAGGTTCTCAATTTGATATTGGGTTCTTCTTTGTTTCATCCTCCTGTTCTTAGGGAGTTTATTCTTTTGAGTCAGGGTTATTCTATAAGTGATTGTCCATTATGCACTTTGGGAGCTCATCCTTTTGAGTCTTGAATCCTCTCAGTGTTTGTTTGTAATTTTGTGAGGGAGTTTATTCTTTTGTGTGTTGGTAGTGACTCTTTGTAATGTTCTTATGACAATTTTCCTTTTGAACTCTGATTCAGTAAAACTGTCTTTTTCTGTTGTACAACAAAACATATATAAAACTGAACTGACCTACTGATTCATTTCATTTAAGTGAAAACTGATATCTGGTAAGTTCAGTGATCTTGTGTCATCACAGCCTCATAATGAATTACTGCACTGCTCCGACACTCTGTGATTAAAAAACAAACAGATCTGATTCAAAGTGCTCGACAGGCTAACCAGCTAAGCATCAAAGCTAAGCAATTGCTTATTGCTCATTGCTCATCTTGCCTTTCATGCCTTGACAGCTTGAGGTGTCCTCTCTTCTAGCCCGTGTGAATTTTATTACCTTGGCTAAAGCTGGAGGGAGCACTGGAGGCTGTGGCATCACTTGCGCTGTGACGTCTGGGGGGAGCCGTGACAGGAACTCAGACCCTAAGGAGTTCAGAGTAATGGAAGCTATGAGCTGATGAGGACTACTACCTACCGCTGCTGCCCCCCATATGGCTTGCAAACACACAGAGACAAAAGGACTTCATTGGTGCATTGGTGTGCATTGTCCATGTCATTTTTAAAATATGCTTTAAAAATGCTTTTGTTCCCAGTGGTGTCTCGTTACTGAACAGTAAAAGCAGATTTGCAATGTAATTGGATCTCAGTTTATTGTACTGTAGATATTATTTGTATGTGTTTTATTGAAAACATACTAAATTTACAGTACAGTGTTGAAGTGGTACACATCTAATTGCCCATGCTATGACTCAAGATTGTCTTGAGAGGTTGGAAGAGACCAAATAGCACTAATAGAACCAAAATAGGACCAAGATCACTTATTTTTTTAATAAATACTGTCTAAACTATAAATACAATGGTTTTGATTAACATGTCACATGATTAACATGTCAAACTCTTAAATCTAGATACACAGGTCTGTATGAAGCACACAGTTGCTAAGTGGTCATTTAGTACTGGCAATGAGGTGCAGACAATTTGACAGTATTTTAACATATCATGAGATATTCTATTACAGTTTGAAACAATACAAGTTTTTAAGCACATTGCAGATATTGTCAGTACACAACAGGGACAAGTTACATCAATAATGTGAGGTGGTTTGAGGTCAGAGGTCCGTTAACCTTGCTGACAGATATGAGTTACTAAACACGAACGAGTCAGCAAGAGTAGATATGAGCAAAAAATGGAACTGAGCATTAAGATTTTTAATGTGAATTTTAGCACTAGTATATTTATGTTATCCTGCTTCTGTTTGTAGAGTTATGTAGTATGTACGCTGACTATAAAGCAACATACTACTTGGGACAAAATAATTAATGTACGAGCAAACATATAAGGATTCTTAAGAGGTGAGGTATTGTTGAGGTGAGGCCCTTTTTTCTCTTTCAGGTTTTCTCTCTCTGTCTCTCTCTCTCACACACACTCACACATTGCTGACCTGGGGTTGGCTCATTTTATGAGTTGCGCAGACCCCATCCATCACGCTGTTAGGGAGCACTTTACGTCACGCTGCAGAAGTCCCTGAAGACAGGGAACTTAAATTTCCTTCCCAACTAATGGAAATTTAACTCTCCACGCAACTCTATAAAGTTTCAAATCTGCGCAGAATGGCAGGCCCCATAGGAAATGGCTTCAGATGCCATTTACTTTACTGTTCTCTTCTTATCTTTTTCATTTCTTCCCCGTCCCTGTTCCCATATCTTTTCATGATGTTTGCTGTCATTGGTGGTGGCTTGAGTGGTCGTGCTGCTGAAATATTGATTTCCTATCTCAACCTCTCTCTTTTTCACCTCTCTCACTTTCTCTCTCTCTCTCTTTTCGAATCTCTCCCCTATTTTTCACTCTCTTTTGCCTCTTTCTCTCTTTGTGTTCCTTTTTCGTTCTTTCTTTTCCACTGTCCTGTATCACAAGAAGACATTGCTGACACATGGCCCTCTCTTGTCTGTCAGTTTTGTTCCTCCACCTTGCCTTCTTATGAGCCTTTTCACAGCACTGCCCACTCTCTACAGTGAACTTTCTTTATGGGCGGGGGGCTTCCCTGCCTGTCTACTTTCCTCCATGCTTAGAATAGCCCCAGAGGCCTCTGCTCAAAGCTGTCTGTCATCAGACTGTGACCAATGAAGGCGTATACACATAGCACAGCTGTAGCATTTGCTGGAGTGGCGGCTCTTTTGACATCTGAAGGACACTTCACACGACTTCATGCCAGGGAGGCTAATAAGCATGGCTTAAGATCTGTCTGTTCAGCCAAACTGAATTTGGAACGATCTGTGGAGCAGAGCCTGTGCAAACAGGGATACAATCTCATCCAGTGGCTTTAAATGGTACTTCCAGTGTTGTAAATCTGTGACAGTGATCGTTCTTCCAGTGAGTTAGTAACTTCAGTACACATTTACATTTGCACTTTAAACACTAAGATATTATTTTCTATACTAATAAACACTGTTACATATTAAAGCAAAACATCAAACACAGAGTTGTTTAAGTTCTGTCCAAGCTGGACAGCAGTAAGACCCATTACCCAGTAAGTCAATTCCACCTATTTTATACCCTTATTGTGAAGTCAGCTCTCACATCTTTAAAATGTTTACACATCCTAACAATAGTTTGGAAAAGAAAACTGTCAAATTATTATTTAGTTTAAACCTATACATCATACGAAGCTAACACAGTACAAGTAAATATAGTAAATGTGGGGAGTAGGTGCACATGCTAATGCAAGAATCAGTATAAAACAGATTGTGTGTAAAATGTTGCTCCTCTACTCTAAGCCACAAAGACCATGCCTTACAGCAGTGGTTCCCAACCTGGGGTCTGGGCCCCCCTGAGGGGCCGCGAGAGATCACTGGGTGGGGGGGGCGCATTATTTTGTCTGCACTGACGTTACCGAAATTATATTCATAAAAACATTAAATTCATACAATCCCAATGTCTGAGCAACGTAAAAGTATGTGTGTGTGTGTATCTAAGACTATAAAAACCTACAACCGCTGCTTATTTTTTGCAAATAAAAGTGTGTAATTAATCACTTCATTATTTTTGTGCGTCTATGTGGGTAGGAGTTGGGGTTGGGGGGGGTTGGGGGGCCCGGCTTGTCTTGGAAACAGGCAAGGGGGGCTTCAAGGAAAAAAGGTTGGGAACCACTGCCTTACAGCATAGGTTCTCAGTCCTGGAGACCCTCAGTCCTGGTGAAGACATGTTTGTGTTTACCTTCTCTACACCCAGTACAACCATAGTGCAGATCAGTGCTGCTCCTTAACAGTAGGCTACACAGTGACACACTATAATTTTATAAACAGCATGACCATGCTGTTTATATTCAGTGCTCTCCCCAAAATTGCATTAAACTGTCCAATGGTATATTGCCATTACCTTCCCAAATGTCATACTGTGTTACTGGGGTAGTCCTAGTTAGCAGGTGGAATTTGACGCAGCTGATTTAGAGAGAAAATGCATTAAAACAGAATTCAGTTGTTGTGTGCAACCATATACTTTACAGCGCACTTTACAAACCTTACGAAATCTGAGAACATGAGATGCAGAGACGTGGTCCTTGCAGTCAACATTTTTTGTTTTCTTTGATCACCTTTAACTGTATTTATTTTTAGTTATTTGTTATTATTCAAATGTAATAAAGTGTTTTTTGGCACACTTAATGCGCAAATAAATTGATGTAACACTGAAGAATTTTACACAACATTAAATGCTTGTATCAGGTATTTTGGCTCAGACAATGAGATGGAAATATACATGTTATAATAATTTGTTAACAGATCATTTGCAGTGACTTGTGCCCACTTTGTTGCGTGGTGGAAGGACTCGAACGTGACACACACGAGGGAGTTGATAAACCATGCTATTTAATATAAGAACGCTTCGTGAGGAATTAGAGACCACACCAAGATGGACTCGCGTTCTAGACACACACACAGACAGTATATAAATGGACGCTGAAGAGTACTCATGGTACCGAGAGGAGGATTGGAAGTTGAGTTGAGATGAAAGACACGCGGGCGTGAAGGCTTCAATGTCTGTGTGAAGAGTATACACTTACTTTCTGTTCATATACCGTTCGTGAGTCACTTCCGGTGCCGATTGACGTCATGTGATCTGGTGTGTGTGACAGTACACCCCCCTCTAGGACAGGCACCCGACAGCCCAGGAAGGAAGGACACCCGACGACAGTAGTCCTGTATGAGGGTGTCGTCCAGGATGAACCTGCTGCGGACCCAGGACCGTTCCTCTGGTCCGCAGCCTTCCCAGTCACTGAGGTACTGAGTGCCACGGCGTCGCGAGTCCAGGATCCACCGAACAGTGTAGGCAGGACCATCGTCAATGATCCGAGGAGGAGGAGGAGGAGCTGGTTCCTGGGGAGACAGGGGAGAGAAGAACACAGGTTTCAGTTGTGAAATGTGAAAAACAGGATGGATGCGGAGAGAGGCAGGCAGCTGGAGCTGGTAGGTGACGGGGTTGATCCTGTGGGTGATCTTAAAGGGTCCAGAGAAACGGGGTGACAGTTTCCTGGACTCGGTGTGCAGGTTGATGTGATGGTTAGAGAGGTACACCTTGTCACCTACGTGGAACAATCGTAATGGGGGGTGCCACCGATGATGTTAGTCGACGTAACAGCGGATGGTCCGAAGGATGGAGGTCCGGGCGTGCTTCCACTGTTGGGCGGACGGAACATCAACCCCTGGCTCCTGGTGTTCAAACATCGGGGGTTGGAATCCATGACACACCTCGAAGGGGCTGAGGCCGGTGACAGAGGAGGTGAGCAGGTTGTGGGACAGCTCAGCCCAAATGAGGTAGTCCGCCCAGGAGTGCTGACAATCTACCACAAAACATTGAAGGAAGTGCTTCAGCTGTTGGTTGGTCGGCTCCGTCTGACCGTTAGTCTGGGGATGGTATCCTGAAGACAGACTAGTGGTGGCTTCGATCAGATGGCAGAAGGCCTTCCAGAACTTCGCCGTGAACTGGGACCCTCTTTCCAAGATGATGTCCTTGGGAAACCCATGCAAACAAACTACATGCTCAATAAGAATCTCCGCTGTTTCTTTGGCAGTCGGTAGTCCGGTTAAGGCCACCAGATGGACAGCCTTGGAGAACCTGTCGACAATGGTTAATATGGGTTTTTTCCTCGAGACTCCAGCAGGCCCGTGACAAAGTCCAGGGCGATGTGTGACCACGGGCGGTGAGGTACAGGCAAGGGCTGAAGATCCCCTACAGCCACAGTGTTGTGCGTCTTAGCGCGGGCGCATGTGGAACATGCTTGAACAAAGTCCTTGATGTCCTTGCCCATAGATGGCCACCAAAAGGCCCTTTTCAGTAGAGCTGTGGTCCGGTAGATCCCCGGGTGACCTGCGAGGACAGACAAATGTCCCCATTGAAGCGCCTCCTGGCGTACTGCGGTAGGGACATAGAGTTTGTTAGCCGGGGTCTTGGGCGGAGGAGCCTCCAAGGCCTGTCCGCGGCGGACCCTCTCTTCTAACCCCCACTGGAGAGGAGCGACGATGACGTTGTCTGGCAGGACAGGCACAGGATCTGCCCGGGGACTCTCAGCCTGGACCTGGTGTGAGAGAGCGTATGGTATTTCCTGGTTTGGATGAATTAGAACAGGTGCTGTGGTGAAAAGCTGGCTTCGGGTGAGAGTCGAAAGGGTCCAGTCTGGGGTTTAGTGAGGGCAGGAAGAGGTGCCGCAACCGAACTGAAGCCCTGGATAAATCGCAAAAGAAATTGCAGAACCCCAGAAAATGTTGCAGCTGTTTCAGCGATGTGGGTAGGGGCCACGACCGCACAGCCTCCGGTTTCTGAGGATCCATGGCTACCCCCTGGGAGGAGATGACAAAACCAAGAAAGGTAGTGGAGTGCTGCTGAAACGCACATTTTTCCAGCTTGCAGAACAGTTGATGGGCCAGAAACCTCTTTAACACTGCCCAGACATGTTGGGTGTGCTCCTCTATAGTTGTAGAATAAATCAATATGTCTTCCAGGTAGGCGAACGCCCACCGACCCAGCATGTTGCGTAGAACGTCCGAGATGAACTGTTGGAAGACTGAGGGACTATTGCATAATCCAAATGGCATTACCAGGGTTTCATAGTGGCCGGTGGGGGTTATGTAGGCTGTCTTCCACTCGTCTCCCTCCGTGATGCGGACGAGATTGTAGGCGCTGCGTAGATCCAGTTTGGTGAAGATCCTCACATCAGAGAGAGAGTCCAGGGCAGTGTTGATCAGCGGGAGTGGATGACGTTTTTTTACGGTGATGTTATTCAACCCCCGATAGTCGACGTAGGGACGGAGGCCCTCATCTTTTTTCTTTACAAAGAAAAACCCCGCGGCCGCAGGCAAGGTGGAGGGACGGATGGTCCCATTGTGGAGCCCCTCCGCGATGTATTCATCCATCGTCTGCTGTTCGTCCCTGGAGATTGAATAGAGATGGCTGTGGGGTGGTATCAAACCCGGCAGGACGTCGATGGCCAGGTCATAAAGCCGATGAGGTGGCAATTTTATGGTGTCTCTTTTACTGAAGACCCCTGCCAATATGGGACGGGAATGGCCTCCGTGTCAACATCGGAGGTCTTGGACTCCCCTGAGCACATCCCAGCTGGCGCCGGGATGCAGACAAAACTGTAGGTCAGACCCCACCGAAGAATTTTTTGTCGTGACCAGGAGATGAGGGGGTCGTGACGCATCAACCAGGGCAATCCAAGAAGGAGAGGAGGTGAGGCAAGGTGAGTGAAGAGCAAGGAGATGGACGCAGAGTGCTCGTCGATGGACATGGTGATGGGAGCGGTGCGATGCATAATGGGGCTGGTAGATAGGGGTCGACCATCCACAGCTGTTAAGGTGACCGGCTGGGATAACACCTGTAATTCGAGACCCAACTGGGAGGCATAAGCTCAATCAATGACATTGCCTGCCACCCCTGAGTCCACAAAGGCGGAGGTTCTGATCCGTTTGTGTCCCAGTTGGAGACTCACCTGAACGACAAGCCAAGAAACGGTTAACGGGATGGAGGATGGAACCAGTGAGCCAAGTGAATGCCTCTCACACTTCACCTGGCTTGACCGTTTCCCAGCCGGAAAGGACAGATGGCGTGATGATGGTCAGGCGAGGCACAGTACGCGCAGAGGTTCTCGCGAAAGCGCCATTCCTGTTCCGTCGTCGTCAGGGAGGTGCGCAATAACTGCATGGATTCCCCGGCTGAGGAGTGGGCCTCTGAGGCAGGTGGTGGGGCCCGGTGAGCCGGAGCAGACAGGACCATGAAGGATGACTCCAAAGGGGTGGTAGCGAGGACTGGACTTGGGGGTGCTGGCCAGTCTCAGGTCCACGCCTAGGCAAAGCTGGATCATACCCTCCAGGGTGATGGGGAGCTCACGAGCGGCCAGCTGTTGCTTCAGCTTGGTGTTGAGCCCCTCGTAGTAGGCCGTGCAAAGGGCCGTGTCGCTCCAAGATGTTTGCTGCGAGGGTCCGGAAGTCAGCGGTATACTGGCTCACCGGGTGATCTCCCTGGCGAAGGTGGTATAAACGAGAGTCCACCACCACCTCGCTCTCAGGGTGTTGGAAGGCGGCCTTCAACTGCTTGGAGAACTCCAGATAGGAGTGATCAGTATCGTTGTCAGCACGTAGGACTGCCGCAGCCCACTCCGCTGCCTGCCCTGCAAGGAGAGAAGTGAGGAGGGTGATCCGGCTACAATCCGAAGGATAGCATGCAGCCTGGAACTCGAAGAGTAGATCAAGGTTACCTCACACATCCCGTCCTTCCTGTTCCATTTGTCAGGGAGAGCAATCTTGGGAAGCAGAGGTTGAGCCGTCGGGGGTGGAGAAGTGGCTGCTTGAGCATTAGAGGCACCCGCAGACAGCTGATCCAAGGTCTGTCGCAGGCCGGTAACCTCCGTACGGAGACCAGTGGTCTCTGCACGTAAGGTTGCCAGTTCCTGCTTGAGATTCCTTATCTCAGTCATCTGCTGGGTAACCAGCTCGCACAGACCTTTCTTCTCCTCGAGACTCCAAGACACAGACATTCTGTTACGGTGATAGGCAGAATAACTAGTGACTTGTGCCCACTTTGTTGTGTGGTGGAAGGACTTGAATGTGACACACACGAGGGAGTTGGTAAACCACGCCAAGATGGGCTTGCGTTCTAGACACACACACAGACAGTATATAAACGGACTCCGAAGAGTCAGAGTACTCATGGTACCGAGAGGAGGATTGGAAGCTGAGCTGAGATGAAAGACACGCGGGCATGAAGCAGTAAGACTTCAATGTCTGTGTGAAGAGTATACACTTACTTCCTGTTTAAATACCGTTCGTGAGTCACTTCTGGTGCCGATTGATGTCACGTGATCTGGTGCTTGTGACAATTCTTAATTATTTATTGTGCAAGTTGTCAGTGCTTAGCTCACTGTAACAACAAGTATTTGTGTGTTTGTGCTTGTGTTTACATACACATATTTTTGTTTTTGTTGTGGTGTGTAATCCGTAAGATCCATATATGTTTAACACAAAAATAAGAAACAAGCACAAATAAGGGCTCTGATGTTACACAAACATGAGTCACCTTGATGTTGGACCGCAGCCCTTTTGTATGATCTGCTCTATCATTCAGGCTAATTGTGTCCACTCCCTGACCTGCATCTCTTTGGTCATGCTAACAGCAGGTTTACTTGTATGCGGGATACCTGTGCGGAGTAATTAAAGTACAGACATTAGTGTGTGATTAAGGCACATCAGGTGCAACGCAGATGATAAGAGTGACAGTGTTAATAGAGTAAAACTCGAGGGAGGAGCCCCAGACAGTGCCCCAATTCGTCTTTATATCCACCTGGTGTCTTTTCCAATTACACTCCAACTTCTGTTTACTCTCATCCCCCTTATGGGCACACTGCAGTCTGCCCTAATCAAACTGGCTGGCGCTGTTCAGGACCATGCACACTGCCAAAAAAGCTCAAGTGAACCTTGCTCTATTAAGCACAGCACTGACTCAACAGCAATGACTCAATCTGTAACCATCTGTGGGAGTCAAACTAAAGTTTTGGGACAAATTCTCCAACAGCAAACAAAAAAACCCTCAAATTATTTCTGATCCAACTTTTCTCTGTCAAATGGTTTAAAGTCTCAGGGGGCACATTGTTTGCATGAGGCTGTAAAGCAGCGGCCAGGCAGGCAGGAACACAGCACCCAGGGAGCAGTGTGTGGAGACAGTAACTTGCTCAAGGGTACCTCAGTTGTGCCACTAGCAGTCCTGGGATTCAAACCCACAACCTTCTGATCACAGGAGCAATTCCCCAAGCACCAGGTCACCAGCTGCCCCTAATGTCCTAATGTTAATTTTATTATGTGTTTTGTTTGTTTCTTCATTTTTATTTAAGATTAGCTAAATAAACTAAGCAGGAACAGGAGTAAAAAACAAATGGGAGTATAATGAACTTATAATACAATATAATAGCATAATGAGCTGATATACCAACAGTTAAATATAACTAGGCAGTTCATGCTGTTGTAAACCCTTGTTGTCGTTGTTGTGTAACTAGTTTATGTCTATTTTATGATACATGCACTTAGTCAGTGTTCTAGAAATACTGCTGTATGTATGTTTCATAATGATAATGCTTCATTATAACGATTTCACAGTAACTCTAATGAAACTCATACTAAAACTAAGCAACACGGAAATAATGCAACAATTTTACATGTTTGCTCAGAAAACAAATGAGGGATAACTGCGTATTTGACCTATCCCATCCTGATGTTATCTTTAGAGACACTTTTCGGTGTTAAATATAATTGTCATTCATTTTCATCTTTTTCAAGCTTGCTTGCACCCATTGAAATGTTTTAGAATCCCTGAAATCTCCCTCTCTCTCTTTCTCTCTCTCACTCTCTCCATCTATTTGCAAAATTGGCCAGTTGCTTAATGAGACTGAGGATTCTGCACCATTCATTAATATTTTTCAAATATATTAGTAGTACATTATGAGATGTTGTTTAAACATGAATAAGACAAATGAAAGTGACCATTCTGGCATGTATTAACACAACACACAGTGTGAACAGTATGAAATTCTTTCTCTGCATTTAACCCATTAACCCCTTCCAAGTGAAGCAGCTGCAATGCAGTGTGTGGGGACTCAAACCCACGTTTGAAGGCTGGTTTGATCCAATTTCATGCAATTTTACATAACAATTGATGCTTGTTGAAATAAGCCTCTATAAATGTTTATGTAGGTTTTGAAGCATGAAAGATTTATGTATGCATCAGGTATCCTTACCTTCTCCCATAAAGGGTAAATTAGCTTGTATCCCCAAAATTGCATTAAACTGTCCAATGGTGTATTGCCATTACCCTCCCAATGTCGTACTGTGTGACTGGGGAAGTCCTAGATAGCAGGTGGAATTAATCACAGTGTAGTTCAACCCTATGTGTATTTGTTTATAATGGGGGTTGTATTTTATTTGATATTTTATTTCTAAACATTTAGAAAACGGTCACAACATTTCTACAGAAGGATTGGTTGATGCCCAGTTCTTTTACAGGTTTGTTGAGAAGGCAAGCCAGCGATGTGATTGCTGTCTCTTTCTGTGTTATAAGGCATCCTATTTAAAATTAAAACAAAAATACAAGTAGTAAAAAGGCAAAAGTTTGTCTTGTAAACATTGCAACCCCAATTAAAACATCTTCAAATGGTCTGTTTACACATTCTTTCTAATGATTACATTCTATTCCTCACAATAGAATTACAGAAAGACTGTGCTTTAATGTTATTAACCGTGTTGGCTTTTCAGTGTCAAATTTATGTTACTCATATATTCAAGTGACATTGCTGGGTTTAACTACTAAATATCTACTGATGGTGCAGATATGATCTGAAGGGTCTGTTGCTCCCCAGGGAGACCCCAGACCAGAGAATGATACATGTGTGCGAACATTTTGAAGGCCCCAAAAGAGGAAAAATTAAACAACCTTATTATCTTCATCAGCTGTGTCTGAGATGATGTAATGGGACATTGTTACTCAGGATAAGGTCTAATGTGGCTTACTGAGTATTGTGTAATGTCTCGCTCTAGCTGTCCTCCAGCTATTTTTAACATCACTCTAATCTTTTCATACAAATCTATTCCACAACCATTCATACATATTCAAGGAGATGCTTTGTGACAATGGAAATGTTTAGAAACAGCAGCATGTTTCAGAAGTAGCATGTTGGTTTAAAGTAAACACAATCTCAGTGTTGCTCTTTAGCTGTTTCCCCTGAGCACTGAGATTCAAGAAAGTCACTGGCACATGGAGACTTACACAATGGAGATTGGGAATGTTCTGACTTTTGACCCATGATGCATTCCAAAAAAGGTCAAGCTGACACTCATCATCTCATCAGAGATGGGCTCGCTTTCTGCTAGTGCCAAAGAGAGAATAGATGATAAAAAGAGAAGAGAGAAGAAGATGAATGAGGAGAAAAGAAAGTAAAAGAAGGAGAAGAGAACAGTACACAAAATTAAAGTGGCTAAAGAGGACGGGAAAAGAAAAATGAATTAAGACAGGAGAAAAGAAGAAAATCAGAAGAAAAGAGAGAAGAGAAAAGAGAAAGCAAGGAATGAGCGGAGAAAATGAATGAGGAGTAGAAAAGATGAAATAGAAGAGAGTTGAAAAGAGCAGAATAAAGCTGAGGATAAGACAATGTAAGACAGCAGATAAGTGGAGATGATAACAGAAGAAAAGAAGAGGAGATGTCAAGAAGAGAGGACAATAAAATAACAGGGTGGAAAAGATGAAAATTACAGTCAAGCAGGCCGCCTCTTTTTTGGGCCTGATCGCAGCTGACCTTCATGGCTGTCTTATCAGTGATAAAGGTCAGAGACGAGCTTCTGAAACACGGATCGATCCAAAGGCCCTGTGTGCCACTTTTTTCCCTTCTTTATTTATCTTGGTGGACATGCTGCTCATGGTGTTTTTAGGGTGATGGTGAGAGTCAGATAAGCATCTATTAATGTTGCAGATATCGCTCTCTCTCTTTCTGTTTCTCTCTTTCTCTCTCTTTCACTCACTCTTGCTGTTTTGCCCTCCTTGCCCTCAAAGTAGGGCTGGCTCAGGTCCAGATCTATTCTCTCTTCTGGAAGCTGGAGGTCAAATGGATGGGGATGTAGCATACTTCAGGTTGCAGTGATTAGGCCACATCACCGGGAGGAGGAGGTCACAGAAGAGGGAACGGAGTGGTAAGAGAGAAAGAGAGAATAGGGGAAGAAAGAGAAGAGGACACTATGAATGCAACATTGCACACTGCTTGCCTGATGGGAATGCAGGACTTAAGTGAATCAGACATACTTTTCTTACCCTGTCCTGGTTTTCTGTACACTATATTAATAGCCTTGTTTTATCTCAATATTCATCACAGAAGTACAATATAGGCTGAGAGACAAAACAATTATGGAGTGAATCATCCATGAAATGCGTATATTAGAAGAGAGCAGACTTCTACAAAATCAGTTTACAGCATTAAGGAGATAGCAATGGTCATAATTACACTGCAGTCAAACATTTCAAGCAATGAAAGTAACAGATCAAAGAGTTCCCACATGGATGACAAAAAATCGTAATTATACTGTACACTGTGCTTTTGGATGTTCTGTTCTGGACATACTGTTCGTGAATTCACTTGTGCAGGCAAACACACACATTTCTGCATTACCCTTACCAAAAACACAATCAAATATTTCACTATTACATGCCCATCATGGTCAATTAGCCCGACACTTTTCTAGCTTTTATCTCTTAAACCAGAGGCCTCATCTGTTATTTATGTGTTATAGTCCTCGTCATGAATTATTCAACGTGAAAGGAAAATTTACTGCTCCTGTCTTTCTCCAGCCAGGCCGTAAATTCAGGGAGGAGAGAGAGAGGGAGAGCGAGACGAGAGGCGGGGAGGGGAGCGAGAGAACGGCTGGAGGCAAGTGGCCCCAGGAGACTCGTAGACTCACACAGGCAACATCATAAAGTTACCATTAGAATCCTGTATTTATAACAGTCAGCTTGCAATGGCTGTGCTGCAGAGAAAGGTCCAGAGGAGTCTACAGCCTCCACCCTTGCTCTGCCCTGCCTTGACTGAGTGATGTTTAAAGTGATGGACATCTACAAGGAACGTGAAAACGCTTTTGTTACAATAGTTCAGTACAAGGCACACAATTATATCCCAAATGCAGTTGATCAGCCAGAATATCTGTGATGTCTTTGCCCCTTTAGTTTAAAACTGCAACTACTAAAGCTGAACTCTACAAAACATCATACAAACTACTTCATAAAATACTCTAACACAAGGCCTTAAAAGATATAGTTTGGCTCAGAGGTACAGTCCTAACTGATCCTGTACCGGTAACTATATGCCCTACTTGACTCAGTACTTATCAGTACTGTTAAATTTTAACCCCAACCCAGATAAATACAGCACCCATTCTCCAACTGCACAGCCCTTTTGTGCCAAAGGGTTTATTTATTAGGTCTTTTGGTTTGTATGAAGTCTTATTTTGAAGTTCTACACCGACCAAGTGTGTATTCACAGTCCACCAGTGTTTTAGTTTAAGTGATTAGGTGTTTAGATATGTCCTTGGTTTAGATCTGTTTGTATTTAAGAGTCTTTGTTTTGAGGTACCTGTGTTGGTCTTTTGATGTGAGTGTTCTATTGGGGTTCTTTTGTGTGTATGTAGACCCTTGTGCCTTTTTTGTCTGTTTTTATATGGATCAGGAGTCGCGAAATTAGTTGTACGCTGTTTTTTTCTGAGAACCTAACTGATCATTGTACATGGAAATTCCCACAATAACTCAGAAACTGCAAATTATAATTTACTAATTTTGTAACATATATAATAATGTAAATTCAGTTAAATTTCCATATAAAATATAACTGCATAAATGTTTTTGTATGGCAGTTCAGTGTACACTGTCCAGTGCCTATATGGGTTTACCTCTACATTTTCGTTAAGGGTAATATATTAAGCTGAGTTTAAAATTAAATTAAAGTGTTTCGTATTCAGTAATTTTTTCTTCGAACTGAACTAATAATTGTTGGTGAAAATTTGTGGAAACTACAGATATCATCCAGATTTTTTCATGGCAATATATAATTCTTCATGCATCAAGAAAAAATAAAATATACCTACGTTAAAAAAATATAATTTTTTTTAACATAAATATAAACATAAATTCAGCTACATTTCTATACAAAATCTAACTGTATAAATGTTTTTGTATAGAGAACACAATGAAAGTGCATCATGGAATGGTTAAATACTGCTGCACACAGAGCAGCGGCAGACTGGGACTAAACACAGCCTGGACTTTCTTCACCAGCTGTGCAGAGGTCTGCGTCTCAGCTGAGAAAGACAGGCCGATGGCCATGCACCGGATGGCCGTTCTTTTCCAGAATGCACAGACTGCCAGTCGCCCCTGACTAAAAACCAGGAGGTTTGAAAATAGCGAATCCGAGTAAATAATAAAATTATTTATTACTGCTGATTGGTTGCTGCAGTTTGATGCACTTGCAGCGGAAATCCAGAATTTTCCCAGTGAAGCATAATTTTCCTGGATGAACAATGAATTACAAAAATATTGGTGATTACCCGTTCATTGTATATTGATTACTAATAAATCTGTATAATACAATGTAAGAGTTCAGTGTGAACTGTGCAGTAGGAATACAAGTTTACCTTTACATTTTTGTTAAGGGTAAAGTATTAAACTTTAAAATGAGTTTAAAATGAAATTAAAGTGTTTTGGGAGCACAATTAGGGTTATATTTAGGGTCTATACTATAAAAATGGGCATTTTTCGGCATTTTTCTTCATCACATCACAACAACGCATTTTTTCACTATACGCTATTGGAGCTCTGAAAAAACTCTTGAAATGTAACCCCATATGTGAAAAGTATATGCATGTATGCATATATATGGAAAGCCAAACAGGAAATATTGAATGAAACTTGATATATATGGAATGAAACTCGATATATATGGAATGAAACTCGATACATATGGAATGAAACACGATATATATGGAATGAAACTCGATATATATGGAATGAAACCCGATATATATGGAATGAAACCTGATATATATGGAATGAAACCCGATATATATGGAATGAAACTTGATATATATGGAATGAAACCCGATATATATGGAATGAAACTTGATATATATGGAATGATACCTGATATATATGGAA